>CM064521.1:8329070-8366570 GCA_032716605.1 Paralithodes platypus
GTGTGTGTGTGTCCATTTGCTTTACTGTGTATGTGCATGAATAGTTTATTTGATGCCGTGATATATTAACTAGGCTTCAATGTGTGAAAATGTGTAATAGTTTGTCTGTGTTCGTGTGTGTGTGTGTGTATGTGTGTGTAAATGTGTAATGGTTTGTGTGCGTGTGTGTGTGTGATAGTGTGTATGTGTCTGTCTTTGTGTAGCTATTTTTGTATTTCCGGCATAGGTTTAAGCCCAGGCAAATCGGTGATTTTGGTCGAATGTTGACTTGTCAATATTATTACATATTTGGATTCGTCTCGCCGTTGCGGTTTCAATGGTGTAATTATTTATTTAATTTTGACCAATTTTTAGGCCCAATAGGCCCATTTTAAAGTTTAAAAACGCCATAGACGAGTTATTTATGTACGGATTTTGTTTAAATGTATACCTTAAGTACACTTTGGCATGCTGAATCGAATGGCGCAAACAGAATTAAAATCGGACCATTAGTTTAGGATTTCAATTTTGACTTTGCCTTCCTGGAGGGCCCAGGGGACCGTTTTTTGGACTTTAAAAGTCCTCTGTAGCCCAAACTATAAGTTCTAGAAAATTCTAACTAGTGTCATTCGTTTTATCTCGCCGAGCTGCTTCTAGACATGGTCGTAGATTTCATTTTCGCCCAGCCATTCGCCCAGAATCGAAAATATTTTGGTCGAAAAACCTTGGGTTTAAAGGAGTCTATGGTTTCCGGTAATGTAAGATGCCATAAGATGCACGGATATTGCTTCCATTGTATTTGTTTTTCCTTTCTCTGTTGTTTATGGAGAGAGAGAGAGAGAGAGAGAGAGAGAGAGAGAGAGAGAGAGAGAGAGAGAGAGAGAGAGAGAGAGAGAGAGAGAGAGAGAGAGAGAGAGAGAGAGATGAACGGCTTGTGTGCGTGTTTCGTTCCAATGTTGTATCTTAATTGAGTTTGTGCGTGAGTTTATGTATGACTGTGTGTGTGAGTTTATGTATGACTGTGTGTTTATGTATGACTGTGTGTGTGTGTGAGTTTATGTATGACTGTGTTAGTATGTATGACTGTGTGTGAGTTTATGTATGACTGTGTGAGTTTATGTATGACTGTGTGAGTTTATGTATGACGGTGTGTGAGTTTATGTATGACTGTGAGTATGTATGACTGTGTGTGAGTTTATGTATGACTGTGTGTGAGTTTATGTATGACTGTGTGAGTTTATGTATGACTGTATGTGAGTTTATGTATGACTGTGTGTGAGTTTATGTATGACTGTGTGTGAGAGTTTATGTATGACTGTGTGTGTGTGAGTTTATGTATGACTGGGTGTGAGTTTATGTATGACTGTGGGTGTGAGTTTATGTATGACTGTGAGTTTATGTATGACTGTGTGTGTGAGTTTATGTATGACTGTGTGAGTTTATGTATGACTGTGTGTGTGTGTGAGTTTATGTATGACTGAGTTTATGTATGACTGTGTGTGTGTGAGTTTATGTATGACTGTGTGTGTGAGTTTATGTATGACTGTGTGTGAGTTTATGTATAACTGTGTGTGTGAGTTTATGTATGACTGTGTGTGTTTGAGTTTATGTATGACTGTATGTGTTTGAGTTTATGTATGACTGTGTGTGTGTGTGTGTGTGTGTGTGTGTGTGTGTGTTAGACATATTGTAATATACTGTATATCTTTAACCCCTTCTGTACCGGCGAGGTCATATTAATTATTATTGTAGCTACTATTAGATGATGTCATTCAGTTGAAAGAAGGCCTCCAGCAATCAACAGGCTCCGAATGATCTCACTTCGCCCTTTTTACTACCACCGATCCTTCTTATAATGCACAACATCGTCTAAATAAAGCTAGAATGAAAATATGAAAACGTCGCCAGTACAGAAGGGGTTAAGGTCTCGAAATGTGTGTGTGTCGTGTTTGCGAGTTGCGTGTGAGGAGGGGGGGGGGGGGGGGGGTCCGCAGCTGCACTGATGGAGACTCCGTAATTAACTGCGAGAAAATTCGTGACAGTGATTTGGGAGGGTCAGTCTGTCTGTCTGTCATTGTCTATCTATCTGTATGTCAGTTTATAGGACAATTTGTCTATCTGTCATTTTATTTATGTATTGCCTATTGTATAGCCTACTGTATATGCCTGTCTTACCTTCTGATCTCTCTCTCTCTCTCTCTCTCTCTATATATATATATATATATATATATATATATATATATATATATAATTATGCATATATCTCGCTATTCTATCGCTACTATAATAATCAGTATTCCTCAGAGCTCTCTCAATGCACCGGTATACACCTCCTCTACGTAGGGTACGTAGTACCTGTCTTGCAGCACAATCCCACCCCTACTCTGTACAACTCTCCAACTCAAGAGAGAAACGCTACTCCCAATCTTTCTTCTATTCAACAGCTGAGCTCTGGAACTCTCCCTGAATCCATCTTTCTCTCATCCTATGACTTAAATTGTTTCAAACTCCGTGTATCCAGACATTTTGGCTCGAACGTTCTTTGATTTTGGCCCTGTCACTCTTTTAACTCTGGGGGAGGCACTCGTCACATGCAGTTTTGTCTTTTGTTCCCCTCATTCCCATAAAAAAAAAAAAAAAAAAAAAAAATCTATCTATATATATTCAGTACCGGTATATAATCTCTCTCTCTCTCTCTCTCTCTCTCTCTCTCTCTCTCTCTCTCTCTCTCTCTCTCTCGAATGATAAAGTGCAGACAAATATCGAATCCTTGCATATGTTCCCCCAAACCACCTTGAATCTCGTGTCTTCCTGTGATCGCTACCTGGAATATTAGATTAACCCCTTCTGTACCGACGACGTTCTTTTCACAATATGTTGGCCACTATTAGACAATTTTATTCAGTTTCAAAAGGGCCTCCAGCAATTAACAGGCATCGAACTATCTCACTTAACCTTTTTTACGACCACAGATCCTTCTTAAACTGCATTAAACCGTCTAAATATAGCTAGAATAGGATGAAAAAGATGTCGCCGGTATATCAAATATTAAAGGCACCTTCCTCACGACCTTCCGATTTTTGTGGTCGACTCTTGCCACGATTTTTCAATTTAGGTACGAATTGTATATATATTGAGTGACCTTTAGGATGGGTGGATGGGACTCGTTAGCCTTGGTCGTCAACCCATCTAGGGGAGATAACCTTATAAAAATCCGGGTGGATGGGACTCGTCAGCCTTGGTCGGCAACCTTTTTAGGGGAGTAAACCTTATACAAATCTGTACTGCCCCCGTAGGGTGAAGCAAGTTAGTGGATGGATTAGCCGCACACCACTGTAGAAAAATAGTGCTAAAAAGATACATAAAAGGCCTCGGAGTCGGACGGACCCTAAATTGAGTGGTCCATCCTGTAAGTCCTTCAGTAAACTGGCATGGGTCGTCCCTCTTACAGGGGATAATCCGATTAGGGGCATTTTGTGTATGGCCACCCCCATTAAGGGGAGTAAGGCGTCCGGCAATAGATAGATAGATAGGAGACGATGGGATGGCTTCAACGGGTGGTGTGCCTGATCTTAACCCCTTCAGACGATGGGATGGCTTCAACGGATGGTGTGCCTGATCTTAACCCCTTCAGACGATGGGATGGCTTCAACGGGTGGTGTGCCTGATCTTAACCCCTTCAGACGATGGGATGGCTTCAACGGGTGGTGTGCCTGATCTTAACCCCTTCAGACGATGGGATGGCTTCAACGGATGGTGTGCCTGATCTTAACCCCTTCAGACGATGGGATGGCTTCAACGGGTGGTGTGCCTGATCTTAACCCCTTCAGACGATGGGATGGCTTCAACGGGTGGTGTGCCTGATCTTAACCCCTTCAGACGATGGGATGGCTTCAACGGGTGGTGTGCCTGATCTTAACCCCTTCAGACGATGGGATGGCTTCAACGGATGGTGTGCCTGATCTTAACCCCTTCAGACGATGGGATGGCTTCAACGGGTGGTGTGCCTGATCTTAACCCCTTCAGACGATGGGATGGCTTCAACGGGTGGTGTGCCTGATCTTAACCCCTTCAGACGATGGGATGGCTTCAACGGGTGGTGTGCCTGATCTTAACCCCTTCAGACGATGGGATGGCTTCAACGGGTGGTGTGCCTGATCTTAACCCCTTCAGACGATGGGATGGCTTCAACGGGTGGTGTGCCTGATCTTAACCCCTTCAGACGATGGGATGGCTTCAACGGATGGTGTGCCTGATCTTAACCCCTTCAGACGATGGGATGGCTTCAACGGGTGGTGTGCCTGATCTTAACCCCTTCAGACGAGGGATGTCAACGGGTGATGTGCCTGATCTTAACCCCTTCAGACGATGGGATGGCTTCAACGGGTGGTGTGCCTGATCTTAAGGGGAATGAGCGTGTGTATTTCCTCATTTATTTACCTTTTTATGATTTTTTTTTTTTCATCCGTAGACCTCCACCAAACTTAGAAAACACCCCCTAGACCCCCCCCCCCCCTCAAGATAAATTTGTAAAAAAACTCGGTAGACAAATGTCCCGGCCGAAGGCCGATTCCTCTTATAATTACAGGCTCGCTATCGCTCGCCAGGAAAACAATGACACCTAAATGACACGAAAGGTATTAAAATTGACAACGAAATGGAGCGAAAGGGTGTTAAAATCGTCAAACTAATGGGCCGAACGTCTTATAATATGAAAACTAATGGGGCTAAACATGAGGAAGAAGGGGGACCAGAAATAATAACTACCTCCCCCTTAAGATGACCGGACCTCAATATGTATTCATGGCTTGTGTGGCACTTAAGAGGGGGATGGCCGTATTTATTGGCTCATTTATATACCTTTTCATATATGTGCTGTGTCCTCCCTAGACGTCTACTCCATCAAGCTTTAAACAAATAAATAAAACAATAAATACAACAATAAATACAACAATAAATACAACAATAAATACAACAATAAATACAACAATAAATACAACAATAAACACAACAATAAATACAACAATAAACACAACAATAAATACAACAATAAATACAACAATAAATACAACAATAAATACAACAATAAATACAACAATAAATCAATAAAAAACGTCCTTCACTATTTGTAAATTTTTCGATAGAAAAATATCCTCGGTTCCTCTTGAATTACAGGCTCGCTATCGCTCGCCTGGAAAAAATTCGACGCCTAAATAGCACGAAAGGTCTTAAAGTTGACAACGAAATGGAGCGAAAGTAGAAACTGGGTCAGCCATTGAGAGTTAGAGAAGTGCTGAACTGCTAATAAAACTTTATGAGTCCGGATTACGCTAAATGGCTTTATTAATGGAAATGGAACGCAACTGGCTTTTTTTACTACTGGTAATTTGAGTCGGATGGTGGAATAAGTTATATATTAGGGGTTATTATTATTATTATTTGTTTTTTTCTTCTATATTCCAACTACTCCCTCTCGGGCATAGGCCGAGAGCCTGTACATTCCACCGCTCAACACGGTGAAGCCCGTGAGGTCTTGTTCCAGTCTGGGGAGTGAGACATGTGAAGCATCCATCATGGCTCGAAACAGCTCCATCTCTGAAGTGGCCGGTTGCTTCGCTCAAGTGCTTCACCGTCTCACCCTCCAGACTCAGACCCTCACTCTCAGAACGCCACCTATTGAGCAGTGAACTCACTAGGCATTGTCCCCCTGTAACATAATTTGAATATGGGAATATTCATACAGTATTATTTAATCAGGGAACAATGAGGGTATTGGAATCGTATCTTGGAAAAATAATACATAGTATATACTGTATATACCGGTATATATATATATATATATATATATATATATATATATATATATATATATATATATATATATATATACCGGTATAGATACAAAAGACAATACAATACAAAAATCAATCCTTAATTTTCTCACAATATTCTCGGTGTCTCTTTTTCTTCTGCTCTCACTTGGAAGGCCCATATTACCAGTCTTGCTAAGGCAGCCTCCCAGAAGCTGGGTGTGCTCAACTGCCTCAAGGAGTTCTTTACCCCTGCACAGCTTCTTGCTCTGTAATGGGGCACGGTGCGTCCTTGTATTGAGTATTGTTCACATGTGTGGAGAAGTTCCTCTCACACCGCTCTCCTAGACAAAAGTGGAAAGGAAGGCCTTTCGTATCATTAACTCCCGTCCACTCACCAACTCTGCAATCTCTCTCTCCGCCGCAATGTTGCATCTCTCTCGCTATTCTATCGCTACTATAATAATCAGTGCTGCTCAGAGCTTTCCCAGTGTATACCACCTCCTCTACGTAAGGCACGTGGTACCCGTCTTGCAACTCAATCCCACCCCTACTCTGTGCAACTCTCTAACCCAAGAGTGAAACGTTACTCTCAGACTTTCTTCTATTCAACAGCTGAGCTATGAAACTCTCTCCCAGAATCAGTCTTTCCCTCTTCCTATGACTTAAATTGCTTCAAACTCCGTGTGTCCAGGCATTTTGGCTCGAACGTCCCTTGATTTTGGCCCTGTCACTCTTTCAACTATGGGGGAGGCACTCGCTACAGGCAGTTCTACCTTTTGCCTTCCTCATTCACATAGAACAAACATATATATATATATATATATATCGGTACCGGGTAGTGTGTGTGTGTGTGTGTGTGTGTGTGTGTGTGTGTGTGTGTGTGTGTGCGCTATATCTCCCAATTTGTCCTACCGGATATTGCATATTGATTTTCATTACTGGTACTTACTTCACTCTTCCTTTGAGCTTATGGTTCCAGCTCGGTCTTTTCGTAAATATTGAATAATGTTTACAATGAAGTGAGCTACAATGAGATATTATTTGTGATATTTTAAGGTAGCCTACACAAAGGGATTATATAATTATATAAGGGAGTATATAAATGTGTTGTCAAAGGACTTATTGTGAGTGGTTTTAAGACATTTACATAGATGCACACTCGGATACCATAGTCTGTAGCCCACTCATAAAGGTTCCTGGACTTCACCTATCTATATCTCTGGACACGCATATATATTAACATAGTTTTCTATATAGCAATTACAAACTTATGTATACTACCGGTATATATCGAAAAGTAAGCTTTATCCACAAATCAAGCTGTATAGTTATAATTGCATAAAGAAAAACATGGCGTCGCGCGACGAGTTCTTATGGGTGGGTTAGAGATTATGGTGTCCGAGTGTACATACACTGGCCACACAGATATTACGGTCCATGGGAGGTGGCCAGGACTTACATTTAGTAGAGATAGCCACCCTAACAGTAAGGGGAAGTGGAAAGAAAGGCTTTCAATCATGAAGGCTCTCTCCCCTCCCATCGAAAATCCTCCCTCTTGCGTTTTATCCTTCCTTGCTAAGATTCAGGACCGGATTATCTGCTAGAAAACGTAACCCTTTGAAGATCATGACGCATTTTAACAGTCTATTCGGGCCATCATTAGACGATTTTTAACAGTCTATTCGGGCCATCATTAGACGATTTTTAACAGTCTATTCGGGCCATCATTAGACGATTTTTAACAGTCTATTCGGGCCATCATTAGACGATTTTTAACAGTCTATTCGGGCCATCATTAGACGATTTTTAACAGTCTATTCGGGCCATCATTAGACGATTTTTAACAGTATTCGGGCCATCATTAGACGATTTTTAACAGTCTATTCGGGCCATCATTAAACGATTTTTAACAGTCTATTCGGGCCATCATTAGACGATTTTTAACAGTATTCGGGCCATCATTAGACGATTTTTAACAGTCTATTCGGGCCATCATTAGACGATTTTTAACAGTCTATTCGGGCCATCATTAGACGATTTTTAACAGTATTCGGGCCATCATTAGACGATTTTTAACAGTCTATTCGGGCCATCATTAAACGATTTTTAACAGTCTATTCGGGCCATCATTAGACGATTTTTAACAGTCTATTCGGGCCATCATTAGACGATTTTTAACAGTCTATTCGGGCCATCATTAGACGATTTTTAACAGTCTATTCGGGCCATCATTAGACGATTTTTAACAGTCTAATCGGGCCATCATTAGACGATTTTTAACAGTCTATTCGGGCCATCATTAGACGATTTTTAACAGTCTATTCGGGCCATCATTAGACGATTTTTAACAGTCTATTCGGGCCATCATTAGACGATTTTTAACAGTCTATTCGGGCCATCATTAGACGATTTTCTACAGCTTAGGAAGGATCTGTGGGTATTAAATGGGTAACGACTATTAACCCTCTTGACTTCCATATGATCTTCCTCCTAATCTGAAGCAAATCGTCTAATGATAACTAGAATAAAGTGTCTAACCGCGTCATAGTCCTCAAGGGGTTAACGGGAGGTGTGTTTGTTAACGGGAGGTGTGTTTGTTAACGGGAGGTGTGTTTGTTAACGGGAGGTGTGTTTGTTAACGGGAGGTGTGTTTGTTAACGGGAGGTGTGTTTGTTAACGGGAGGTGTGTTTGTTAAC
Organism: Paralithodes platypus; assembly: GCA_032716605.1. Classification (NCBI taxonomy): domain Eukaryota; kingdom Metazoa; phylum Arthropoda; class Malacostraca; order Decapoda; family Lithodidae; genus Paralithodes; species Paralithodes platypus. Next base: position 8,337,560 of record CM064521.1, read on the forward strand.
GGGAGGTGTGTTTGTTAACGGGAGGTGTGTTTGTTAACGGGAGGTGTGTTTGTTAACGGGAGGTGTGTTTGTTTTCTTGGCCCCCTTTTTGTTTATGTTTAGCCCCATTATATTTAGATTTTAAGACGTTCGCTCAATTAATTTTGCGTTTTTAAGATCTTTTGTGTCATTTAGGTGTCGATTTTTTCCTGGCGAGCGATAGCGAGCCTGTAATTTAAGAGGAATCGGCCTTCGGCCGGGACATATTTCTACCGAAAAATTTATAAATTTATCTTAAAAGGGGCTCAACGGGGTGTCATTTTCGAGCTTGATGGAGGTCTAGGTTAGCGAAGAAAGTCAAACATATATACCGGTACATTGATAAGTACATATATACCGGTACATTGATAAGTACATATATACCGGTACATTGATAAGTACATATATACCGGTACATTGATAAGTACGGTACATATATACCGGTACATTGATAAGTACGGTACATATATACCGGTACATTGATAAGAAGACCAAAAAGCAAGCACTACCCCTTAATATAAGGTGTGTGCCTTCCATGTGTTTTCTGGAGCGAGCCGGACTAACTACTAGAGACCGTAAGGATTGTGCCGCCCCTGTGTCTATGTAACTTGGCACTCCACCACCACAATACAAACCCCAACACGACCTAAAGGAAAGGGTCGTCCTTCTCCACAGTACACTAGTTTACAAGTTAGAGTTTAGGAGGGGGGAGGGGGGGGGGGTGGGAGGGGGAGAGTTGGTGGCTGTTGGTGTATCGGGAATAGGGCACGGGAGGGGATAATTATAGTTAATCCTTTCAAGATTAACTACCGGTACTACTATTATATATCAACTACTATATAACTAGTATTATACCGGTATATCTATCTATCTATCTATCTATATGCTCAGGCCCAATCCCCACTTTTCCAATTGTTTTCTTTTCTTTTCCTCTATTATTATTATTATTATTATTATTATTATTATTATTATTATTATTTATTATTATTATTATTATTATTATTATTATTATTATTATTATTATTATTATTATTATTATTATTATTTATTATTATTATTATTATTATTATTATTATATTTATTATTATTTTTATTATTATTATTATTATTATTATTTTTTATTATTATTATTATTATTATTATTATTATAATTATTATTATTATTATTATTATTATTATTATTATTATTATAATTATTATTATTATTATTATTATTATTATTATTATTATTTTTATTTTTATTATTATTATTATTATTATTATTATTATTATTATTTATTATAATTATCATTATTATTATTATTATTTATTATTATTATTATTATTATTATTATTATTATTATTTTTATTATTATTATTATTATTATTATTATTTTTATTTGTTTTATTTTTATTTTTTTAACCGGTATATAATTAGTTAAATTTATGGCGGGTGGTATTAAGGGGAGGTTTTTAGTTTGTTTCCTACTCCTCCAGCAATCTAAAAATGTCACCCCCTTGACCCCCTTTCAAGATAAATTTGTACATTTTTCGGTAGAAAAATGTCCCGGCCAAAGGCCGATTCCTCTTAAAATACAGGCTCGCTATCGCTCGCCAGGATAAAATCGACACCTGAATGGCACGAAAGGTCTTAATATGGGGTGAAAGTTCTTAAAATCGCTAACTAATGGGGCAAACGTTTTATAATATCAAAAGCAATGGGGCTAAACATGAGGGAGAAAGGGGTCAAGAAAAAAATCCCTCAAGTGGAGATCTGCCCTTAAGTTGTCAATAGTGTTGTGACCATTACTGAAGGGGGGCAGAGGGAGTTGGTGGCTAGGGGATAGCTGGGCACCGGATGGGAATAGAGTTAAGGGGAGATATCGACTTGAGTGATTTTTTTCTGGACCCCTTTCTCCCACATGTTTAGCCCCATTGCTTTTGAGATTTTAAGACGGTCGCCCCATTAGTTTAGCGATTTTAAGAACTTTCACCCCATATTAAGACCTTTCGTGCAATTCAGGTGTAGATTTTATCCTGGCGAGCGCTAGCGAGCCTGTAATTTAAGAGGAACCGGCCTTCGGCCGGGAAATTTTTCTATCGAAAAATGTACAAATTTATCTTGAAAGGGGGTCAAGGGGGTGTAATTTTAAGCTTGATGGAGGTCTAGGGAACACACTAAATACCTCCCCTTAATCCTTTGGAAATTATTATGGATCTTGACAGTTAATTTTGGCTGTCACAAGAACGATTGTATACACTTTAGAAAGGATCTGTGGGAATTAAAGGGGTAAAGACTAGCTCATTCAACCCTCTGACTTCCATATACCTTTCCCAGTCTGAATACAATCGTTTAAGTATAGCCTGTACTTTTAAAATATTATGTACATCCTTTTTTATACACGGTATTTTGTGTTGAGAGCAGAACAGTACTATGACCATCAGGGAATGTTCTATGTTCAGTAGTTTACAAGTTAGAGTTTAGGAGAGAGGCGTGGTTGGTGTGTGTGTGTATTTACAAGTTAGACTTTAGGAGAGAGGCGTGGTTGGTGTGTGTGTGTATTTACAAGTTAGAGTTTAGGAGAGAGGCGTGGTTGGTGTGTGTGTGTGTGTGTATTTACAAGTTAGAGTTTAGGAGAGAGGCGTGGTTGGTGTGTGTGTGTGTGTATTTACAAGTTAGAGTTTAGGAGAGAGGCGTGGTTGGTGTGTGTGTGTATTTACAAGTTAGAGTTTAGGAGAGAGGCGTTGGTGTGTGTGTGTATTTACAAGTTAGAGTTTAGGAGAGAGGCGTGGTTGGTGTGTGTGTGTATTTACAAGTTAGAGTTTAGGAGAGAGGCGTGGTTGGTGTGTGTGTGTATTTACAAGTTAGAGTTTAGGAGAGAGGCGTGGTTGGTGTGTGTGTGTGTATTTACAAGTTAGCGTTTAGGAGAGAGGCGTGGTTGGTGTGTGTGTGTGTATTTACAAGTTAGAGTTTAGGAGAGAGGCGTGGTTGGTGTGTGTGTGTGTATTTACAAGTTAGAGTTTAGGAGAAAGGCGTGGTTGGTGTGTGTGTGTGTATTTACAAGTTAGAGTTTAGGAGAGAGGCGTGGTTGGTGTGTGTGTGTGTATTTACAAGTTAGAGTTTAGGAGAGAGGCGTGGTTGGTGTGTGTGTGTGTATTTACAAGTTAGAGTTTAGGAGAGAGGCGTGGTTGGTGTGTGTGTGTGTATTTACAAGTTAGAGTTTAGGAGAGAGGTGTGGTTGGTGTGTGTGTGTGTATTTACAAGTTAGAGTTTAGGAGAGAGGCGTGGTTGGTGTGTGTGTGTGTATTTACAAGTTAGAGTTTAGGAGAGAGGCGTGGCTGGTGGGTGTGTGTATTTACAAGTTAGAGTTTAGGAGAGAGGCGTGGTTGGTGTGTGTATGTATTTACGAGTTAGAGTTTAGGAGAGAGGCGTGGTTGGTGTGTGTGTGTGTGTGTATTTACAAGTTAGAGTTTAGGAGAGAGGCGTGGTTGGTGTGTGTGTGTATTTACAAGTTAGAGTTTAGGAGAGAGGCGTGGTTGGTGTGTGTGTGTGTATTTACAAGTTAGAGTTTAGGAGAGAGGCGTGGTTGGTGTGTGTGTGTATTTACAAGTTAGAGTTTAGGAGAGAGGCGGGGTTGGTGTGTGTGTATTTACAAGTTATAGTTTAGGAGAGAGGCGTGGTTGGTGTGTGTGTGTATTTACCTATTTGTAGTTTACAGGAATTGAGCAGCGCTCGTGTTGTCCTGTCTTAGTTACTTTATAATCAATCCATTTTACTTAGACAAGTATCGTAATGGATATTCCCAGTTCCCAGTATTTTGGACTAACATATCATAGCTTATGTTGTCCTATTTTCATATTTACTTTTATCCAACTTAGATTTGAACATGTTAGTGTTCTTCGCTCGCACCACCTCCTCCTCCAAGTTGTTCCAAGTCTCTATACTTCTATATGGGAAGCTGAATTTCTTTGTGTCCTTACGACATCTGCCCTTCCTCAGTTTAAACTCGTGTCCTCTTGTCCTTCATCATTCCTCACGAATAGATCTTCCCTATTTACTCGTGTGTGTGTGTGTGTGTGTGTGTGTGTGTGTGTGTGTGTGTGTGTGTGTGTGTGTGTGTCTGTGTGTGTGTGTGTGTGTGTGTCAAGGAGAGTATGCAGAAATTTGAAATATGCTAAAGAATTACTAAACACAAATTGATCATATTCATAGTGAACACCTTAGCTAAGCACTTTCGATAGTCTGCAAATTCAATAGTTCGTGAATATATCTGTAATTGCCCTTCATCATATACTAATAATTGTACGGTAAACCACTACTAATATTTATTATTAGTTACAATTATGGTGGGTGAAACTATTGTATTAAGGGGAGATTTCCGCTTGAGGGATTTTTTTCTGGACCCCTTTCTCCCTCATGTTTAGCCCCATTGCTTTTGAGATTTTAAGACCTTCGCCCTAGTAGCTTGGATATTTTAAGACATTTTGCCCCATTTCTGTCAATTTTAAGACCTTTCGGCAGGTTAAGGTGTAAACATTTTCCTGGCGAGCGATAGCGAGCCTGTAATTTAAGAGCAACCGGCCTCCGGCCGGGACATTTTTCTACCGAAAAATGTACAAATTTATCTTGAAAGGGGGTCTAGGGGGTGTAATTTTAAGTTTGATGAAAAAGTAGGGAACAAACTAAATACCTCCCCTTAAGCTGACAATTGTACCTGCGACCATTAGAGAATACTAATAACATTGCCAGTTGTTTAGAAGTTGGAGTTTGTTAGAAGTTGAAGTTTAGGAGAGGAGGGTGGAGTTGGTGGTCTGTGGAATAGGGCAAGAGTTTGGAATACAGTATACTCAATACACAATTACAATAAGATACCTCCGTAATAATAACAGTAAACAATTTAACTAACCACTCTCCATAACCTGGACAATTTAACTAACCACTCTCCATAACCTGGACAATTTTATATTTATATTTATTATTATTATTATTATTATTCTGGTCCCCACTTCTCGCTCATGTTTAGCCCCATTGCTTTTGAGATGTTAATACGTTCGCCCCATTTAAAGACCTTTCGTGCCATTTAGGTGTCGAATTTTCCTGGCGAGCGACAGAAAGCCTGTAATATAAGCGGATTTTGTTCTACCGAAAAATGTACAAATTAATCTTGAAAAGGGTCTAGAGGCAGTAATTTTGTGTTTGATAGAGGTTTAGGGAACATACTAAAAACCTCCCCTTAAGTGCAGAATAGGGCTGACATCATTAGGACATCTTTCTACCATTGTCAGTTGTGTTAGAAGTTTGTGTTTAAGAGAGAGGGGTGGAGTTGGTGTGTGTGTGTGTGTGTGTGTGTGTGAGAGAGTGAGTGTGTGTGTGTGTGGGGGTGGGGGAGCTTGGGAATAGGGCAGGAGGGGAAAGGATTAGGTACCGGTAATATTTAAAGACATTGCGATTAGTTTCAAATGGATAAGTAAACCCTATCAGTACCATGGCACCATTTTCCGATTTCGAGGCTATCCCTAGACGATTTTATTTAACTTAGGAAGGGCCTATATGAATCAATGATGCTAACTTAATACCGGTACCGTAAATTTAACAGTCACAAGTATACCTAGAGAGAGAGAGAGAGAGAGAGAGAGAGAGAGAGAGAGAGAGAGAGAGAGACTAATAGGCTGTCACAGTGCCCCTCTGCAGTATGTTTGTATTAAATAGTGTGTGTGTTGTGTTCCTCTGCAGTATGTTTGTATTAAATAGTGTGTGTGTTGTGTTCCTCTGCAGTATGTTTGTATTAAATAGTGTGTGTGTGTGTGTGTGTGTGTGTGTGTGTGTGTGTGTGTATGTGTTGTGGTTGTTGGTGTGTGTGTTTGCGTGTGTTTGTTACGTACCGGTAAAAGGTTGAATTCAAACTAAGCTTATTCTATCTTCCCTAACGAGCTGTGTACCTTGTGTAGCTTTTTGTGGGGAGGTAGAGAGAGTGTGGGAGAGGTGGGCTAATTTGTGGGAAGGTATGGAGGGGGAGGGGGAGAGGGGGGTAATAAGGTAGAAGGTAGGGAAAGGTCGATGTTGGGGAAGGTAGAGAGGTTGAGGAAGAAGTGAGGCAAGTTTGGGGAGTGTTAAAGAGGGAGAGGAGAGGGGGTAATGGAAGTTAAGGAGGGGGGAACTTAGAGGGTAGGAAGTGGGGGGGGTTGTGTGGGGGGTATGGGAAGTGGGGTTAGGGTGAGGGTGGGGAAGTAGTGGTGTGGGAAGGGTGTGGATGGGGTATGGGTTAGGGTGAGGGTGGGGAAGTATTGGTGTGGGAAGGGTGTGGGTGGATGGGAGGTAAGGGTGAGACTACTAGTGGATTGGGTGGAGAGTGTGGGTGGATGGAAGGTAAGGGTGCAGCGACTGAGGTGGGATATCAGAAATCAATGAGGGCTCTAGATTGGATGACAGGGTAGGATATGACACGAGCGAGAAGGATGGGATATGAAAAGCTAGAAAAGGGAAGGTCAGGGTAGGATAAAATTGGATAGCATAGGATGATACAGGATAGGGTGTTAAGGGGGGTGACCTGCTATTATTATCGCCTTTTCTGTCTTTCTCTGGCTTGTATCCATTCGGCCCCATTCAGCCTACTGTTTTAAGACTTAACCCCATCCAGGTGTCGATTTCTTCCTGGCGAGCGATAGCGAGCCAGCATTGTATGGAGAATTCCGGCTTCGCCGAAGACATTTTTCTATCGAAAAATGTACAAATTTAGCCTGCTGTCAAAAACATTTAAAACAAATATGCTGGCTCGCTACCGCTCGCCAGGAAACAAATTAGACACCTATATGGGGTAAACGTCTTAAAACAGTAGGCTGAATGAGGCTTAATGGATACAAGCCAGAGAAAGAGAAAAAATGAGATAAATAAGCAGGTCACCCCCCTTAAAGGAAAGCTAAGTCCTGTTTTATAGTCTTAATTGATGTATAATTATGCAAAGATAACATTGTGGTTTATAGTTAACCCTTTCAGTACCAGTGCCGTCCGTTTCATTGTATGCTGGTTACTATAACACGACTTGTTCTCAGTTTAGGAAGGACCTCCAGCCATTAACAAGCTTCGATCTGTTTTAATTAACCCTTTCTGGCTATCATAGCGCCCTCTGAAGCTGCACACAATCGTCTAAGTATAGCTAGCGTAAACTACAAAAGACGTCGCTGGTACAGAAGGGGTTAAGGGGAGATATGGCGCTTTTCTAGACCACCTTCTCCCTCATCTTTAGTCCCCATTATTTTGGCGATTTTATGAACTTTCGCCCTATTTCTGTCAATTTTAAGACCTTTCCTGCCATTTAGGTGTCGATTTTTTCCTGGCGAGCGACAGCGAGCCTGTAACTCAAGAGGAACCGGCCTTCGGCCGGGAAATTTAGGCTAATTATCTGTGTTCCTTCTCATATTCAATCGGGTCTTCAAACAAAATTGCTCCGGTTTGACACCCTGATAAGGTAGGTCAGGTCAGGGTAGGGTAGTGCAGGTCAGGTTATGGTAGGTCAGGTCAGGGTAAGGTAGGTCAGGTCAGGGTAGGGTAGGTCAGGTCAGGGTAGGGTAGGTCAGGTCAGGGTAAGGTAGGTCAGGTCAGGGTAAGGTAGGTCAGGTCAGGGTAAGGTAGGTCAGGTCAGGGTAAGGTAGGGTAGGGTAGGTCAGGTCAGGGTAAGGTAGGTCAGGTCAGGGTAGGATAAGGCAGGTCAGGGTAGGATACGGCAGGTCAGGGTAGGATACGGCAGGTCAGGGTAGGATAAGGCAGGTCAGCTCCTCGGTGCCATGACAAAGTCGACCATAGGTATTGGATGACCTAATATATCTTGTCTATATATCGGGATTCGAACCCGTGTATTTGTAGTACCCACTACATTATTAGATCCATCAAACCATTACCTTCCTTCTTTATACGGATGTATTTTGGTTTGCGTTAAAATTTCGTATCGTACTCGTCTTTTGTTTTATATTATATATTTTGTTTTATATATATTTTTTTTTTTATATATATATATTTTTTGTTTTATATATATTTTTTGTTTTATATATATATTTTGTTTTATATATATATTTTTGCCATGCCTCTCAATATATTGTTCTGTTCATGTGTCCTCGCTCTCTCTCTCTCTCTCTCTCTCTCTCTCTCTCTCTCTCTCTCTCTCTCTCTCTCTCTCTCTCTCTCTCTCTCTCTATCACGCACATATTGTCCTGTCGGTCCGTCTGTTCGTGTGTCTGTCTCTCCTCTTTGCATATCCCCCCCCCCCCCTCCCCCTCCCCCCTCTTCGTTTTTAGTCCCGGATGCTTGACACTTATTGGAGAGAGAGAGAGTGAGTGTGTTATGTGTCTGTGTGGAGTTTAAGAATGAAAGGAAGAGTGTGTGTGTGTGTGTGTGTGTGTGTGTGAGAGAGAGAGAGTTAGTGAGAGTGGGTGAGTTTGTTGTGTGTCTGTGTGGTGTTTAAGAGTGAAGAGTAAGAGTCTGATGTAGGAAGGAAGGGAATGAAAGTCAGGAAGAAAAATAAAGGAAGGAAGGAGATAAAAACAAGACAAATAGGAAAGAAAGAAGGAAGAGCGAAAGTCAGAAATGAAAGTAGAAAGAAAGGCAGAAAGAGGACGAATTAAAACGAGGAAAAAGGAAGAAAAATACGAGGAAGAAGTATACAAGGAAAAACGAAGAAAAGGAAGAAAGAAAACGAGGAAAGGGAAAAAAGAAAACGAGGAAATAGATGAAAGAAAACGGGAAAACGAGGAAAAAGATATAGGGAAGAAGGAAAACGAGGAGAATAGAAGAAAGAAAACGATAAGACAAGGAAAAAGACAGAAAATGTAGAAGAAAAACGTGAAACAAAAGATGAAAGAAAACTAGTAAACAGGTATAAAGAAAACGAGAAAACAAGGAAAAAGAAAGAAAAAGAAGAAAATGAAGAAAGTAAAAAGAGTGAAATGGAAGAAAGAAAACAAGAAAAGGGAAGAAAGAAAACGAGTAAAATTGAAGAAAGCAAACGAGGAAACAGTGATAAAGACAACAGCTATTAAGGCAAGGGCTTGAGCGATAACAACATCATTATCGAACATTCACCAATTATTATCACATCGTTAGCCAAACAATGTATTCATTTATGATGGGAGAGAAGAGAGAGAGAGAGAGAGCGCGAGAGCGAGAGCGAGCACATTAATAGACAGACGAAATTTTATAGAAAAGAGTAAGACAATATGAAAAATAAAAGGTAAAATTTTCGCAAATATGCCAGAGAGAGAGAGAGAGAGAGAGAGAGAGAGAGAGAGAGAGAGAGAGAGAGAGAGAGAGAGGAAGGCAGGCAGAGAAGTAGAGAGGGTAGGAGAAAGGAGGAAATGAAGGAAGTAAATAAAGGAGAAGGAATGGAAAAAGGAGATATGGAAGAAAGAGAGAAAGAAGAGATGGAGAAAAGAAGTAAATAAAGGAGGAAGGAAGAGAAAGGAAAGATGGAAGAATGGAAGAGCAAGGAGAGGTGGTATAAAGAAAGATAGGAATAATGGAAGAAAGAAAGAAAGGAGAGATGGGAGAAAGAAAGAAAGGAGAGATGGAAGAAAGAAAGAAAGGAGAGATGGAAGAAAGAAAGAAAGGAGAGATGGGAGAAAGAAAGAAAGGGGAGATGGAAAAAAGAAAGAAAGGAGAGATGGAAGAAAGAAAGAAAGGAGAGATGGAAGAAAGAAAGAAAGGAGATATGGGAGAAAGAAAGAAAGGAGAGATGGAAGAAAGAAAGAAATGAGAGATGGAAGAAAGAAAGAAATGAGAGATGGGAGAAAGAAAGAAAGGGGAGGGAGGAAAGAAAAAGGAGAGGTGGAAAGAAAGGAGAGGAGAAGGGGAAAGAATGAAGGGAGATGGGAGAAGAAAGAAAAGGAGAGAGGAGAAGGAAAAGAAGGAGGAAAGAAGAGGAAGAAAGGAGATGGGAGAGGGGGGGAAAAAAGAAGGGGAATGGAGAAAGATAGAAGGGGAATGGAAGAGATAGAAGAAAGGAAGATGGAGAGAAAGAAAAGAAAGAAAAGAAGAGAGAGATGGGAAGGATAAAGGAGGAGAAGGGGGGGAGAAAGAAAGAAGGGGAGGAGGAAGGGGAAGGAAAGGGAAAGGGGAGAGGGAAAAAAAAAAAAAAGAAGGAAAGGAAAAAGAAATGGAAAAAAGAAGAAAGAAAGAAAAGGAGAGATGGGGAAAGAAAGAGAAAGGGAGATGGAGAGAGGAAAGGGGGAAAAGAGAAGAAAGAAAGAAAGGAGAGATGGAAGAAAGAATGAAAGGAGAGAAGGGAGAAAGAAAGAAAGGAGAGATAGGGGAAACAGAAGAAGGAAAGGAGAGATGGGAAGAAAGAGAAGGAGAGATGGAAGAAAGAAAGAAAGGAGAGATGGGAGAAAGAAAGATAGGAGAGATGGAAGAAAGAAAGAAAGGAGAGATAGAAGAAAGAAAGAAAGGAGAGATGGGAGAAAGAATTATAGGAGAGATGGGAGAAAGAAAGATAGGAGAGATGGAAGAAAGAAAGAAAGGGTAGATGGAAGAAAGAAAGGAGAGATAGGAGAAAGAAAGATAGGAGAGATGGGAGAAAAAAAGAAAGGAGAGATGGGAGAAAGAAAGATAGGAGAGATGGAAGAAAGAAAGAAAGGGGAGATGGAAGAAAGAAAGTTATTATAGTGGGAAAGAATAGAGAAAGAAGAAATGGAAAAAAGGGAAGAAAGGAAGAGCAAGGCGGCAGACAACCGGAAGTGGAGCTTTATTGGCCGTTAAGCTAAGGCCTGCGAGAGATAACAGCCTCATTATCGGGCATCCGACAATTACTCCATCAGCGTTAATCCTTCTTTCCTTCATTTTACGACCATTGGAGTTTAGGATAGAGAGATACAGTAGGTAGATAAATAGACAGGCAGATAGATAGATAGATTGATGAATAGATAGATAGGCTATTCACTCAGTCAGTCACTTCTTTAATAAATAGATAGATAGATAGATAGATAGTTACATAGATAGATACAGTAGATAGATATAAAACACCATCTTTATCGACCCTTCCACAATTACTCTATCTCGTTAATCTGTCTTTCCTTCATTTTACGACCATTATAATTTAGGATAGAGAGATATATAGGTACAGATACAATAGGTAGATAGATAGATATAGACAATTATGGATAATTAGGTGGAACAGTAGAATAGATAGATTGCTGCATACAGGTAGATGGATGAAGCAGTAGATAGATAGACTGATATATAGATAGATAGATAGATAGATAGATAGATAGACAGACAGACAGATAGACAGACAGAGAGAGATAACAGCCTTTTATCGAGCCTCCGACAATTACTCCATCATCGTTAATCCTTCTTTCCTTCATTTTACGACTATTAACATTTAGGAGAGAGAGAGAGAGAGAGAGAGAGAGAGAGAGAGAGAGAGAGAGATATATATATATATATATATATATATATATAACAGCATCATTATGGAGCCTCCGTCAATTACTCCATCAACGTTATTCCTTCTTTCCTTCATTTTACGACCATTACAGTTTAAGATAGATAGATACAGTAAGTAGGTAGATAGACAGATAGATAGATAGAGATAACACCATCATTATCAAGCCTTCCCCAATTTCTCTATCATTGGTAACTTGTCCTTCCTTCATTTTACGATCATTAACATTTAGGATAGATAGAAATCGATAGATAGGCAGGTACAGTAGATAGATAGATAGATAAATAAATAAGATAACAACATCATTATAGAGCTTCCCCAATTACTCCATCATTGGTAAACTTTCCCTCCTTCAAGAGAGAGAGAGAGAGATTTTTGTTTAAATACAGCATCATTATATCAAAGATTCACCAATTTTTCTCCCATCGTTATTCCGTCCTTCCCTCTCTTTGCGACCATTATATTATTTGTTTAATACACTTGACATAGATATACAAATAATTAGATTTAACTATGGATTAGGTAGACAGGTCGCTAGATAGACATATAGTTACATTAGGTAGATATGTAGGTAGATATGTAGGTAGATAAATAGATAGATAGATAGATAGATAGATTGACTGATAGACTGATTGGCAGAGCGTTACATTAGGTAGATAGATAGATAAGTAGACAATTACATTAGGTAGATAGATAGATACATAGACATATAGTTGCATTAGGAAGATAGATAGATTGATAGATAGATTATTATAAAGATAGATAGATATAAAAAGATAAAGATAGATACATAGACATACAGTTGCATTAGGAAGATAGATAGATTGATATATAGATTATTATAAAGATAGATAGATATAAAAAGATAACACCATCATTACTCCATCAGCGTTAAACCTTCCCTCTCTCACGGCCATTATGATTTTAAGTGGTCTTCTCATTATTAGATCGAGTCTGTTCTCATTCACAGCTTCAGTATACAGTATATGGTCCTCATATTTATCGTTATAATAGGTATCCTTATACCAGCCGTGCCTCTAAGCGTTCTCGGAGGCCGACGGGACACAGCCTCTTTCATTCTGTTATCGCTATTACAACAATCCGTGTTCTTCGGAGCTCTCTCAGTGCATACCCCCTCCCTCGCGGCGAGTGCGAAGCACCCGCCTTTCAACACAGTCCCACTCCTATGCTGTCCAGCTCTCCAACCCTAGAATTATCAAATTTGCTGTCTTTTCTCTTTCGCTCAATGTATCTTTCCTTCATCATATGACTTAAACTGCTTTAAACTTTGTATGTACAGGCATTTTAACTTCCTTTGAATTTGGCTGTCTGTCACTCTTTTGGCTTTAGACATTCGTTACAGGCAACCTGCCTTTTGTCTCCTTCATACAAAAAAAAAACCTATGTTGCTTCCCAGGTCGAGATACCCCCAACGTGACAAATGTTCGTTAGCTTTTGAGATTTTCTGTATGCACATTTATCCATTGAGATTGATGAGATCAGCTATATATTAATAAATACATTATATGTTATATATATATATATATATATATATATATATATATATATATATATATATATATATATATATATATATATATATATATATATACTGTATATGATCTGAACATCAATCTAAATGGATATATTTGCATACATATCGCAAAAGCTTCCGAACGTTTGTCAGTAGCTGTAGAAAGGAACAGACTGCTTGATGGATAATTACCGCGAACCTTACTATGTTGTAGATTAAAGAACTTTACGATATATATTAGTTACCGTACCAAAATTTATTTATTTATTTTTGTCCTTTCTAACGGTGTGTTTCCTCTTGTTTCAGGTAGGCCACTCGTCTTTCTTTGTGTCTCCAAGAGGGCTGTCGATACAATACCTGTAGTGGAGGTAAGTGGGTGGAGGGGTGGGGGAAGAGAGAGAGAGAGAGTGTGAGAGTGAGAGTAAAAATAGATATATAGATAATTACTAAGAAGAACGTTCATACTATAGAAATGAATAGATTGACTCAGTGATGGATTGATAGAAGTATAGTGATGGACGGTGAGATATATATATATATATATATATATATATATATATATATATATATATATATATATATATATATATATAAAGAGGGAGAGTGTGTGTGTGTGTGTATGTGTGTGTGTGTGTGTGTGTGTGTGTGTGTGTGTGTGTGTGTGTGCGTGTATGTGTGTTGGGAGCTAGTTGATTGGTCGTACATATTTAATAAAGCCAGGGTAATGTTTGAAGTGGCTATCGACCATTCCCTTCCTCTGTTTACGAGAACCCCTAAAACGTAAAACTTTACCTTAAATATATTAGTTTTTAGGGTTTGGGAAAATCAGGGTAGGCTACTTTAAGGCGATCCTATACGATTATTTGTTTCTATATTTTATTTACAGTATATATCTATATGTATGTATGTCTCTGTTTGTCTGTCTATCTAATTATATCTATCTATGTATTTATATTCAGTATACAGTATATATACTGTATTTATTTATCTATGTGTCTATCTATCTGTAATATATATTTCTATATATCTAATATACTGTATATGTTTCTATCTTTCTATGTTTGTATCTATCTATCTATCTATCCATATCCATCTAACTATTCTATTGTTATATACTCTTTAACTCTGTCCTCTCCCCTCTTTAATCCTCTATCTAAACCCCTTGTACTCTTTCTTAGCCTCCGGTCGATTACTTTGGTTTTATTTTATAATAATGTTTTATATGTCTTCATATATACTGTATATATATATATATATATATATATTATATCCATCAAACCTCCATCAAACTTAAAAGGAGGGCATCCATTGGGTCCCCCTTCTAGATTAATTTGTACATTTTTCTGTAGGGCCAGTTCTTCCAAAATTACAGGCTCACTATCGTTCGCCGGGACGGAGGTCGACAACTAAATGGCACGAAGGGTCATAATATTGACAAGGAAATGGGGCGAAAGGTCTTAGATCGACAAGCTAGTGGGGCAAACGTCTTGTAATCTGGGAGCTGGTGGGGCTGAACATGAGGGAGAGGGGGATCTAGGAAAACGACCCATGAAATCGTTTATTCAAATAATTAAGCCAAGTGATACAATGTCATGTTCACAGAAAACGGGAGACATTTGGTGGTTTAGGCGGGAAACGCGTGACATTTGGCCGTCTTGGCTGGGTACCCAGAGAGGCAAATCAAATCACCTTCCTTATTTAACTCTAGGGGATCGTCATAATTATTTTCACTATCACAAATCAACATACTGATGTTGACTGAGCGGTTTAATAGTTTAGTCGATTTTTAAGCTGCGCGTTTCTGTTATCATATGCAAGTGTCCAGGTGAAGGACTATAGACTCTCGCTTGATTCCCAGAGACAGAGACACTCGGTAAAGACGCGTCGCGCTTCACTTAGTTATTTTTGCTTTGTGTGCGCAATATTCGTGTGCCGGAAGTGCGGAAAGAGTCTAGAGGTGGCGTTTGACGAATAGCGGACGGGCTGAGAGGAGAATCGGAAGGTAATAGGCTGAAATAAGGTGAGGTATATGTGATTCACGTAACCCTTTCAGGATACGATGATTCAATCTTTCATTATGTTCTGGCTATTATTAGACAATTTTCTGCAGTTTAGGACAGACCACTAGGTATGAAATGGATCAAATCTATCATAATTAACCCTTTGAGAGGATTATGACTTGTGTTAACAGTTTATGCTGGCTACTAATAGACGACTATATTATAATGGTGTGTGGTGTGGATATGGTGAGAGAGTTACACAGATACTCAGACCACACAGACCTTGCGGTCCCTACTAAATGGTCCGGCCTTAATACTACTAGACAGGGACAGTTTATAGTAGAATAATAGAACAGAAAAGTAGAAGGCTCTCTCTCCCCCCTCCGCTCCCTCCGGCTAACCTTGTTGTAGATAGGTGGAAATAGCTACCAAGTGCTATAGTGGGTTCAAGAACGATAGAGAGAACGATTAAGATAAAATTAGATAGGAATATGGATGAGATGGGTTGGGTGTGAGGGGGATCTGCCGGGTATGGGCCAATCGACGCTCTGCAGACCCCCATTTTCTTTTTTTATGTTGACCTCTTTGGTGAGGTCGGTCCTCATGGTGTTAGTGAGTTGGGCCTATAATTAGGCCTTATAATTAGAGATGGGTGAGAGAGGGATCTTCCTTGTGTGGGCCTATCGGCTTTCTGCAGATTCCCATTGTCTTATGTTCTTATGTCTATTCATCTATTTCTATCTATCTATCTGTCTAGCTATCTCTATTTACCTATCTATCAATCTGTCTAGCTATCTCTATTTACCTATCTATCTATCTGTCTAGCTATCTCTATTTACCTATCTATCTATCTGTCTAGCTATCTCTATTTACCTATCTATCTATCTGTCTAGCTATCTATTCATCCATTGCTATTTATTAATGCTAGTAACGTGTAGCCTACCTTTCTTTAACTCTGTCCTGTCCCCTCTTTAAGCCTCTATATAAACCCCTTGTACAGTTTTTTATCCCTGTTCAATGTACGTGTTTGCTTTCAAGTGTTATTTTTATCTTAACACTGTCTGGGTCGACGTCTTCTGATATTTGGTTTAGTTATTGTTGAGGATTTTCCTTGTGTTTTGCGGCATTGGAGTAATGTGTTGTTAGTTTGTCCCCCTGGGCTAACATAAACGCTTTCCCAGACTTCCTTCAAACTCAAATATGCCCACCCAGACTCCCTTCAAGCTAAATGGGTGCTAAATTTGTACTACCGGTACTAAAATCACTAATAAACCACAAATATATATATTAAAAACAAAATATATATATATATGAATACAAAATGATATCCCTAAGTAAACCAATAATACACTGTTGTTATACCCAATGGTTTGATATACTTTTTTATACCGATTTTGTACCCTTTTTTAGAGTATATATAAAGCAAGAAAACTAATTTGATTGAAAGGGTTAGCGGAGTACCGTAATTACTTTTAATCCATTTTCTTCCGTTCCGGCTCATTACTTCCGCTGAATGAGAGAGAGAGAGAGAGAGAGAGAGAGAGAGAGAGAGAGAGAGAGAGAGAGAGAGAGAGAGAGAGAGAGAGAGAGAGATAAAGGAAACAGGAAGAGGAATGAAGATAATTGAGAGGCATTATGAAGGCAGAGATAGACAAAGCAAAAATATGAATATGTGGACATGTATATATATAAATACCTGCACTGACCCCACAGGCCCTTTGTTCCAGGCGAGGTGATCACTACAATTCCAGTAAATATTTCAAACCTCTGATACAGGAAAGAATATCAAAACAGTGTGTGTGTGTCTGTGTGAAAATGAGTGTGTGTGAGAGAAAGTGTGTGTGTGTGTGTGTGTGTGTGTGTGTGTGTGTGTGTGTGTGTGTGTGTGTGTGATAATGTGTCTCTGTGAGTGTGTATGTGTGTGTGAGAGAGAGAGAGAGAGACTAAGACTAGAGACCCCTGGAGCTATACAGATTAAAGTCAGTTCCTCTCTCTCCTTTTCTCGACGTTCTTCAATTTTCCCTTTCTCTTCTTTCTACTCCTTTCTTCCCTTTTTAATTTTATTATTTCCTCTTTCTTGTACGCCACTTGCTCTTTAAATGTTCGTTTCTATCCCTGCTATTCTATTCTTTAGCTAATTTTCTCTCTTATCCATCATTCTATCATTACATTGTGACCTTTAACCTCTGTAACTTCAAAAGGGCTAGAGTAAATTATATGTCCATGTCCACACTTATACCCTGGTTGACTCTTCCCAAATGGTAGAAATAAGTAACACCCCGTTCTTAACATTAATAATCAATTACAAACCCCAATGTACTTGCATAGAAATATTAGCTTGATTAATCTAGTCGTTTTTAAGTTATAGAGGCAGGTTTAAATATTCTTGGCCTAACTATAGTGAATGAACTATAGGCTACATAATTATATAGGTTGATGCAGCCTCCTCAGAACCTATACACCTGTTGTTTGTTTATGTTTTCATGTTTACACCTTTGTTTTCCCCTCCCCCTCCCCTCCCCCTTATACAGCCACTTTATAATTTTCCCTCCCCTACTCCCCCATCGCTCCCCCCTACTTACCCACCTCTCCTTCCTCCCCTCCCCCCTCATTCGCCCACTTTCATTTCCCCTTCCCTTCCCACTCCTACCCTCTACCCCCCCCCCCCCTCCCCCCCGCTTTGGCCCCCTCCCTACCCACCTCTCGCTCATTCGCCCACTTTAATTTTCCCTCCCTACCCTCCCCTTCCTACCCACCTCCCCCTCTCCCTCCCCCCCCTCATTCGCCCACTTTCATTTACTCTCCCCTACCCCCTCCCTGCCTCACCTGATCGATCGGAAACTTGGGCGTAGGTGATCAGGGATACACCTGGGCCTGACCTTGTTTCAGAACCCCCAGGCACCTCAGGTGACTCCAGGGCTCGCTCGCTCTCTCTCTCTCTCTCTCTCTCTCTCTCTCTCTCTCTCTCTCTCTCTCTCTCTCTCTCTCTCTCTCTCTCTCTCTCTCTCTCTCTCTCTCTCTCTCTCTCTCTCTCTCTCTCTCTCTCTCTCTCTCTCTCTGGCTCTTTTCGTTCAACTCTCCTCCCTTCTTCTTTTTCTTCTTTAATACTCTATCGGTAGACCATTGTCATATCGCGTTTTATATACGGTAATGTACATAAATATATATATATATATATACAGTGAGAGAGTGAGGTAATATTATCCCCCCCCCCCCCCCCCAACTCCCATCATCCATCACACGACCATTATATTAGTTACCCTCCATGCCTTACCCCATACCGACGACCCTGTGTAGGCTCTGTAGGAGGCTGGTATGTATGTAGATAGATAGATACATACATACATACATAGATAGATAGATAGATATATTCATAGATAAATAGATAGAGAGGGAGTGAGATTGAGAATTTGAGAGAGGGAGTGGTATTTAAGTCGATAGCTTATAGATACTGTTAAATACATATAGAAAGGGATTGTTAGGTAGGGATTGTTAGGTAGGGATTGTTAGGTACGACGTAGTTGGTAGATATACACAAGGATAGATTTTTTTTTTTTTTTTTTTTTTTTTTTTTTTTTTTTTGGGAGGCACATTAATATATTTTATTCATAAACATAGATATATAGCCAAAAGTAATATAGTATGTAAATATATACCAGAAAGTATAGAAATAATAAGAGATAGTCATTATATGTACACAAGGATAGATACACATACACTAGGATGGTTCCATGTCATCTCAACCAGTAGACCATTTCAACCAGTAGCTCTCAACCAGTGTCAAATATTAACCCAGATCAACCAAACTAGTGCCAAAATATAGTACTAACCTAACCTAACCGTATTGGTTGATTTGATACTGGTTGAGAGCTACTGGTTGAAATGGTCTACTGGTTGAGTTGACCGGTCACCCACTAGGATACTTACATATATAGATAGATAGAGAGAGGGAGAGAGAGAGAGAGAGAGAGAGAGAGAGAGAGAGAGAGAGACTGAGAATACATAATAGCTACTCTCCTTCCCTTCCCACCCCGATAACCCATCACAAGGTAACCACAACAACAACAACAACACTAACACTATACCGCCATAGATTATTATCGAGGTAATAATTTTAATTATATACGTTTGGGTCAGCCTTATAGCTATTTTAGAGGTGATGGGACAAAGGAAACACGGGATGGAGGGGGCGGAGTTTAGATACATTAATAGATAGATAGATAGATAGATAGATAGGGGGAATTAAGAGATAAATAGGTACCGGTAGTCAAATATCATTAGGTATATACTGTATATATATATATATATATATATATATATATATATATATATACAGTAGAGAGAGAGAGAGATAAAGAGATAATATGTGTAACTAGAATATTAGGCCTATATGTTAACCATTAAGGCTACCATACCTCCATTGTATAACCCCCCGGGGGTGTGGGGGGGGGGGGGGGGTAGAGTAGATTAGATGTGGGTGATATTAACTCTTTCATCCTGTCCACCATGAAAGGGTATAATAGAGGCATACAAGATCATTGGGTATAATAATAGGGATATAGTTGTTTACCCTTATATTAATCTGGTATATATATATATATATATATATATTACTGACTATATACGGTACCTAGGCTAATGGGTAAAGATGTTGGATGTGGTGGGTGGTATTAAGGGGAGACTGGCCCTTTGTTTGGTCTATTAATTCATTTATTCATATATTTTTTAAGTTTCCTCCCTAGACCTCCATCAAGCTTAGAAAAAACACCCTCTAGACCTCCCTTCAAGATAAATTTGTACATTTTTCGGTAGAAAAATGTTACTCTTAAAATTGCAGGCTCGCCATCGCTCGCCAGAAAATAATCGACACCTAAATGGCACGAAAGGTCTTAAAATTGACAACGAAATGGGGCGAAATGTGTTAAACAATTAGTGGGGCTAAACATTAGGGAGAAGGGGGTCCAGAAAAACGGTTTGCCTCCCCTTAACTCCTTCATACTGTATATGAAAGGGTATTATAGAGGCATGCCAGGTCATTGGGTATAATTATAGTGATATAGCCTTTTACTCTTACGTGATAAAATACCCTCATTGTTCCCTGATTAAATAGCAGTGTATGAATATTCCCATATTCAAAATATGCTATAGGGGTGCAATGCCTGGTGAGTTATCTGCTCAACAGGTGGCGTTGTGTGTGTGTAAGTGTGAGAGTCCGAGTGTAGGGGGTGAGACAGTGAAGCACGGGAACGAGATGGCTTCAGAGATGGGGTCGTTTCGGGCCATGAGTGAGCACCGTGCCTCATGTGAAGGCAAGATGGCAGGTGCTCGTTGTACTCTACGTGCTTCACATGTCTCACTCCCTAGACTGGAACAAGACCTCACGGGCTTCACTGTTCATTGTAAAGCGGTGAATGTTAAGGCTCTCAGCCTATGCCCGAGAGGAAGTAAGTTGGAATATAGAAAAAAACAAAAAAACAAAAAACAAAAACCTCTTACGTGAATATATAGGCTAAGTACTGACGATATACCTAGTTATTTGAGGTCATTTAAGGGGAGGTTTTTAGTTTGTTCGCTAGACCTCTACCAAACTTATAATTACACCCCCTAGACTCCCTTTCAAGACCAATCTGTACATTAATCGGTAGAAAAATGTCCCCGGTTCCTCTTAAATTATAGGCTCGCTATCGCTCGACAGGAAAAAATCGACACCTAAATGGCACAACAGGTCTGAAATTTGACAGAAATGGGGCGAAAGTTCTTAAAACCACCAAACTAATGGGGCAAACGTCTTAAAATCGCTAAAGCAATGGGGCTAAACATGGAGAGAGAAAGGGGTCCAGAAAAAATCCCTCAAGTGGAAATCTCCCCTTAATACGGGCGCTTTGTATACCCTCACCATTGTATAGAGCCGGTACAAAGGCCAGGCCTGGGTTGTAGCGTAGATTACATTTGGGTTGCATAATATGACTCAACATTAACCCTTTGAGTACCAGCGACGTGTGTCATGTTTAGGTTGTATTATATGACTCAACATTAACCCTTTGAGTACCAGCGACGTGTGCCATGTTTAGGTTGCATAATATGACTCAACATTAACCCTTTGAGTACCAGCGACGTGTGTCATGTTTGGGTTGCATAATATGACTCAACATTAACCCTTTGAGTACCAGCGACGTGTGTCATGTTTCCGTCTAGCTATAATTAGGCGATATTATGTAGCTTAGGAAGGATCGGTCGTAGTTAAGGGGAGATTTCCACTTGAGGGATTTTTTTCTTGACCCCTTTCTCCCTCATGTTTAGCCCCATTGCTTTTGATATTATAAAACGTTTGCCCCATTAGTTTAGCGATTTTAAGAACTTTCACCCCATATTAAGACCTTTCGTGCCATTCAGGTGTCAATTTTATCCTGGCGAACGATAGCGAACCTGTAATTTAAGAGGAACCGGCCTTCGGCCAGGACATTTTTCTACCGAAAAATGTACAAATTTATCTTGAAAGGGACTCCAGGGGGTGTAATTTTAAGCTTGATGGAGGTCTAGGGAACAAACTAAATACCTCCCCTTAAAAGGGTGGGTTGAGATAGGTTGAAGCCTCGTTATTGCTAGGGGTCCTTCCTAAGCTGAATATTATGTAGCTTAGGAAGGATCTGTCGTAGTTAAAAGGGTGGGTTGAGATAGTTTGAAGCCTCGTTATTGCTAGAGGTTGGTTGAGATAGTTTGAAGCCTCGTTATTGCTAGAGGTGGGTTGAGATAGTTTGAAGCCTCGTTATTGCTAGAGGTCCTTCCTAAGCTGAATATTATGTAGCTTAGGAAGGATCTGTCGTAGTTAAAAAGGTGGGTTGAGATAGTTTGAAGCCTCGTTATTGCTAGAGGTTGGTTGAGATAGTTTGAAGCCTCGTTATTGCTAGAGGTTGGTTGAGATAGTTTGAAGCCTCGTTATGGCTAGAGGGCCTTCCTAAGCTGAATACAAATCGTCTAATAGTTGCCAGAATATGATGAAAAGTACATCACCGGTACAGAAAGGGTTAAGGGGTAGAGTTTATTTATTCGTTTATTTATTTAATATTGTTTTAGTTTCCTCCCTTGTCCTTCATCAAGCTTGATAAATTATCCTCAAGATCTCCCTTCCAGATAAATTTTTAAATTTTTTGGTAGAAAAAGGACCCGACCGAAGGCCGGTTCCTCCTGAATTACAGGCTCGCTATTGCTCGCCAGGATAATATTGACACCTAAATTGCACGCAAAGTCTTGATAGTGATAAAAGAAATGAGACGAAAGGTCCTAAAATCGACACTTTAATGGTGTGAACGTCTTCATATCTCAAAACTAATGGGGCTAAACATGAGGGAGAAGGGGGTCCAGAAAAATGATTTATTATGTTCCCTCCACTAACCAACTTTACTCCTAAACTCGATTTATGAAATAATAGGATCTAACATAATCTAATTTCTAATATATTAATTTCACTCCCAACACCTCCCTTTGAAATTAATGAAAGCGTGTGATCCTCCCGGGCTTCGAACCTGGGTTACCACATACATATCTTAAACACTCTAACCATTACACCATCAAGTCATAGGCCTATACAGAGGAAAATATAAGTTAAAAACCTGCACAACTCAACCTGTAGATCTTAAGGCAGCCCACCTCGCTTTGTTTTCTCTTTCTCTCCCTCTCTCTTTGGCTTGTATACATTCGCCCCATTCAGCCTACTGTTTTAAGACGTTTACCCCCATCCAGGTGTCAATATTTTCCTGGCGAGCGGTAGCGAGCCAGCATATATATATTTTTGTTTTGACAGAAAGCTAATTTTGTAAATTTTTCGATAGAAAAATATCTCCGGCGAAGCCGGATTTCTCCATACAATGCTGGCTCGCTATCGCTCGCCAGGAAGAAATCAACACCTGGATGGGGATAAACGTCTTAAAACAGTTGCCTGAATGGGGCCGAATGGATACAAGCCAGGGAAAGAGAGAAAAGGAGAGACAGATAAAAGATGCCGGTGACCCCCCCTTAACCAACGCCAAATCAACCAGGAACAACCTAACTATAGTCCCTTCATTCTAGGTGGGGCAGAAATCGTAACCTCTAACCTCCGTAACTCAAAAAGGGCTAGAACAAATGAGCTGTCAATTAATACACATATTCCCTAGCCAAGTCTTCCCATTTGGTAGAAATATTGGCTCGGTTACTCTAGTCCTTTTTTAGTTATGAGAGGTTACGATTTCTGCCCAACCTAGCTTGAACAGACTATAGTGGCAAATTATTGATGTATTTTTCACTGCGTTGTATTTATATTTAGAAGTTTTTTTCAGCATAGGAGGGATCTGTAGTAGTAAAAAGGGTTTAGTGAGATAGTCTGTAGTCTTTTGATCCCTAGAAATCCCTCCTAAGCTGAATAAAATAGTGTAATGATAATCTGAAGAAACTGGGGAATGGCGTCTTGGCTTTGAACCAGATAATTCATTGTACAGTTGCCCAAGTAAGTGATGTCGCGGCACCAAGTATATTTCGATCAATAATTGGTATCAGCACTACAGTATATAAGGTTTCATTCATCGTTTCGAGTGAGCTATATAAACATGGTCCTATCTTTACACACCCTCTTCAACATCTGACAGACATTCATACAGCACACAGCGAGCAAAACGTAATGACAGCGGCGACACGACTTATTTGGCCACCTGTACAGTCGCGCTAATAAGTCATGTCCCAGTTGGCATTACGTTTGGCTTGTTCTGTGCTGTATCAATGTCTGTCAGATGTTGAATAGGGTGAGTAAGTGTAGGAACATGTTTGTATATTTCACGCGATACGAAGAAATGAAGCTTAGATATTGTTGATACCAATTATTGATCAAAACGTATCTGGTGCCGAAACATCACTTATTTGGCCGACTGTACCGGAGCCCCTTGACCCACCTTGACCTTGACCTGTATATGACATGTCTCGTCTTACCTCACCTCCTGTTTACCCCCCCCCCCCCCCCCTCCAGACGGTCATTATGTGTGTGTGTGTGTATTTGTTTGTTGTGTGTGTGTGTGTGTGTGTGTGTGCGTATGTTGTTGTTTTCAGACGATCATATTTTTGTCCTCTCTGTATAATGTTGCTTTCCAGACAATCATAATTTTCCCGTGTGTGTGTGTGTGTGTGTGTGTGTGTGTGTGTGTGTGTGTGTGTGTGTGTGTGTGTGTTGTTTTCCAGACGGTCATAATTTCCCTCGTGTGCGTGCGTGCGTCTACCTGCATTGTTGTGTTTTAGCCTCTCTGATCACTATGGTGACCAGGAAGTGAGAGAGAGAGAGAGAGAGAGAGAGAGAGAGAGAGAGAGTAGAATAAAATAGAGGGATACGAATGAATGTGTTTGTGTATGTTCATGTCTGCATGTTAATGTGCGTGTACGTATGTACTGTATGTACGTACCGTATGTGTGTATGGATGAATGAATGAAGGCACAATGAATGACCATGTGTGTGTATGTTATAACAATGTACACGTGAGGTAATGTGTTGTGTGTGTGTGCCTGGATGAGTGCGGGTAAATTAATGAATGACCATGTGTGTGTGTGTACGTATAATAAACCCGTGTACATACTAACCATGTACACGTGAGGTGCTGTGCGTGTTCTCCCAGCTTAGTAAAGACATTACACCAACATCCGGCTTCATGTCTTTCCAGGAAGCTAACCCGAATCTGGCTTGTATTTGTTTACCTTTTATTTACCTTATATTTACCTTATATTTACCTTATATTTACCTTATATTTACCTTTTATTTACCTTATAATTATTTACCTTATATTTACCTTATATTTACCTTTTATTTACCTTATAATTATTTACCTTATATTTACCTTATATTTACCTTTTATTTACCTTATATTTACCTTTTATTTACCTTATATTTACCTTATATTTACCTTTTATTTACCTTATATTTACCTTATATTTACCTTATATTTACCTTTTATTTACCTTTCATTTACCTTTTATTTACCTTATATTTACATTTTATTTACATTTTATTTACCTTTTAATTACCTTTTATTATCCTTTATTTATCCTTTATTTACCTTTTATTTACCTTTTATTTACCTTATATTTACATTATATTTACCTTATATTTACCTTTTATTTACCTTATATTTACCTTGTATTTACATTTTATTTACATTTTATTTACCTTATATTTACCTTTTATTTACCTTTTATTTACCTTTTATTACCTTTTATTACCTTTTATTACCCTTTATTTACCTTTTATTACCTTTTATTTACCTTTTATTTACCTTTTATTACCTTTTATTTACCTTTTATTTACCTTATATTTACCTTTTATTTACCTTTTATTTACCTTATATTTACGTTCTATACTTTCTTTATTATATTTATCCTGTTATATTTATTGTATTTGCCTTATATTTACGTGATATACCTTTCTTTATATTTGCCTTTATTTAGTTTTTATTTACAGTACATTTCTTTTATTAATTCCCCCTTTTCTGATATTTACTTTGTTTTCCTTTCATTTATATTTTAACCATTTATTAACCGTAATGTTACCTTTAATTTATCCTTTATTTACCTTGTAGTTACACATTATTTACCTTATATTGATCTTATATTTTTATTGGATTACAATTATATGTACCTTTATTAACCTGTTCTGGGTGTTATTATAGCTTGGCTATTATCAGACGCTTTTAGTAAGGGAGTTTATTGAGGAAGTAAAAAGGGGAAATTTGAGAGTTAATTTACCCCTTTAGTTGTTAGAGGTACGGTACTTCCTAAGCTATGTAAAATCGTCTGGTGACAGGAAGACTGTACTAAATATATATATACCGGTCACAGAAAGGGTTAAACTTTATTGTATGATTCTAGTGCCTGTTTCTCTATTTATTTACTTTTATTTGTTAAGGGGACATGGGTCGTTTTTCTAGATCCCCTTCTCCCTCATGTTTAGCCCCATTAGTTTTCAGATTTTAAGATGTTTGCCCCCATTAGTTTGTCGATTTTAAGACCTTTCGCCTTATTTCTTTGTCAATATTAAGACCTTTCGTGCTATTTAGGTGTCGATTTTTGTCCGGGCGAACGATAGTGAGCCTGTAATTTTAGAAGCACCGGCCTTTTCTACCGAAAAATATACAAATTCATCTAGAAGGGGGCTCTAATGGATTTTTTTTTTTCTTTTAAAGTTTGATGGAGGTCTAGGGAGGAAACTAGAAAAATAATAAAACAATACATAAATGAACCAATAAATAAGTCCATCTCTCCCCCTCCTTGTATTCTGCTCGCGCGGTCCTTATGCAACCTTCTGAGTCATAGAAGAGTATTCGAGTTGTATCATTTTAAGGGGAGATTTCCACTTGAGGGATTTTTGTCTTGACCCCTTTCTCCCTCATAGTTAGCCCCATTGCTTTTGAGATTTTAAGACGTTTGCCCCATTAGTTTGGCAATTTTAAGAACTTTTGCCCCATTTCTGTCAATTTTAAGATTTTTCGTGCCATTTAGGTGTCGATTTTTTCCTGGCGAGCGATAGCGAGCCTGTAATTGAAGAGGAAACGGCCTTCGGCCGGGACATTTTTCTACCGAAAAATTTACATATTTATCTTGAAAGGGGGTCTAAGGGCTGTAATGTTAAGCTTGATGGAAGTCTAGCGAACTAACTAAAAGCCTCCCCTTAACCCCTTACGTACCGTCGACATCCTGTTTATTGTGTCCCGGCTACTACTAATCGATTGTATTCAATTTAGGAAGGATCTTTAGCAATGGTAAGGCTTCAAACTATTTCAGTCAATTTTTTTAACTACCACAGATCCTCCCTAAGCTGCATCAAATCGTCTGACAATAACTAGAATCGAATGTAAACAGACGTCGCTGGTACACGATATATTGGAAATTATGCATGTCCAAATTGTATGTTTATACCCGGCCTTGTGATCAGCTGTTTTATAATCCACGCTGCCGGGTAATATCGAGTTGGCCCGGCAGATCAGCTGGGCTTTTGTTTACATTGCGATCAGCTGACCCGGTTACCATGGTTACGTCCCTACCCCCCCCCCCCCCCCCCCCCCCTCTCCCTCCCATCCTTCCACTCTCTTTGTATACTCTCATTCATTATTTGTGCTGGGACTCTGAATTTAATTTGAATATGAATTGTCACCTGTATTACTCTACCTGCAATTTAGTTTCCGACATCAGGAATAAAATATCGGTAGTTTATGATTTTACCTGAATAAATAGTATATTAAAAAGGGTCCGGTATAAGCGTTTGTGTGACTCATCCTTTGCACACACACACACACACACACACACACACACACACACACACACACACACACACACACACACACACACACACACATACATACATACACACACACACACACACACACACACAGCCCGTAGCCTAGTAGGTAGAGCTCTCGTCTCACACACGAGGGGTCGGGGGTTCAATCCCTGGCCGGGCGGAGACAAATTGAGCTTGTCTCCTTTTTATTGTGTTAGCCTCAGTTCACCTAGCTGTAAATAGGTACCTGGAATAAGTGGACGACGTTGTGACGTCCCATCTGAGGTTGGCAAAAATGGTACAAGGCGAGATGGGTATCATATGGTTCACCTAAGCTGATGGCTACCTAAGCCTTCGGGCGAGACGGTACCGTCTATAGTGAGAATGGTACCATACAGATCCACCCTAAGCCTTCGTTTCCGATGTCGCCAATTGGCTAAAAAAATACAGACACATCCACAGCCATTCCAACAGTACATAAAACACTTAACATGCATTTCACGCAATACATTCCCAGTTAAGGAGGCGCAATAATAATGAGCTTAGCTCGCATTGCGTGGATTCCCCTTGACGAACAAGTAACTGAGTAACACACATACACACACACACTCTCTCTCTCTCTCTCTTAGATTAAGCTAGAATTAGGGTAAAAATTGCGTACGCACCTTTGCCCTATTGAGATGATGTAATTATGATACTTGTGTAACATTTGTACTTCTCAATAAAACAATCAAATATAATTATCTCCATCTATCTATCTATCTCTCCCAGTCAGCTTATCTATCTATCTATCTCTATCTATCTATCTCTCCCAGTCAGGTGATTGTGTTGACAGTAGGATACGTCGTCGCTCGTCCTGGGTATCAAATATTTGGGCTCTTTTATTTATATAGGTGTGTTTGTTCGGCGAGGTATTGTGTTGAAGGGGTGGTGATGAAGAGGGTATGTGTGTGTGTCTACCTGTGTGTTTGTATGTGTGTAGGCTACCTGTGTGTTAGTGTTTGAGTGTGTATATGTTTGGGTGTGTGTCTACCTATGTGTGTGTGTGGGTGTGGGTGTGGTTTCAAATAGGGTGTGTTCTTTTATTTATAGTTCTGTTTGTTCGGTGTATTATTAAGTTCAAGGGGTGATGATGACGTGTGTGTGTGTGTGTGTGTGTGTGTGTGTGTGTGGTGTTAAATAGTGTTGGTTCTTGTATTTATACTGTATAGTTCTGTACGTTCTGTGTTATTTTGTTCAAGAGGGGGGATGATGAACACACAATACATACACACACACACACACACACACTCTCTCTCTATCTATCTATCTATCTCTCTCTATGACTCTCTCTATGACTCTCTCCCTCTCTCTTCATGAGTGTGTTTCCAACAATGTTTGAGTCACTGCACGTACAGTACGTCGAATTTGCGTACGGTAAAATGATTCAAACCCCTTCCTCCTTTTCCTCTTTCCTTCCTTCTTTCCTTATTTCCCTCCTCCTCCTCCTCGTCCTCCTCCTCTTCCTCCCTTCCTCCTTCCTCCCTCCTTCCTTTCCCCAAGTCAGTATATATCTTTTTTGGGGCGCCATGAATTTTCCACCTTACTGCTATCACCACGACCCAGCCTGCCACACCACCATAACACCTGCACCATAACACTGTAGGCCCGTATCACTCACTGTACACTATAATATACAATTTTCTACCGTACTGCTATCACCACACACACACACACACACACACACACACACACACACACACACACACACACACACACACTGAGA
>CM064521.1:8370549-8373049 GCA_032716605.1 Paralithodes platypus
GAAAATTGTGTACAAAATATAAATATAAATATATGAAGGGATAAAATATATTTATAATTGTTTATGCTAAAATCAAATTTTCTATGATAATGTCCTAGGTTACTGTCAAAGAAAACGATAATTTATTCAGTAACTAATATATTTTTGTTATCAATGTCGATGTAATATTCACTCACAGCTGCAATTTACGCGCGCGCGCGCGTGTACACCTCCTTTAAACAACACAGTGTACCAGTGTTGTAATACTCAAGGTGAATACATATAAAGGAGCGATTATACTTTTGTATTGCGCACTTTACAGGTGTGTGTGCGCGCGTGAGTGAAAGAGTGAGTACTTACTCTAGTTGTATTGCGGGAGTGAGCATGCTCGTTATTTCCCGCCTCCTATATGTGTAGGTGTTATATGTATCGTTGGAATGGCTGTGGATGTGTGTGTAGTCTGTATTTTTAGCCAATTGGCGACATCGGAAACGAAGGCTTAGGGTGGATCTGTATGGTACCATTCTCACTATAGACGGTACCGGTACCGTCTCGCCCGAAGGCTTAGGTAGCCATCAGCTTAGGTGAACCATATGATACCCATCTCGCCTTGTACCATTTTTGCCAACCCCAGATGGGACGTCACAACGTCGTCCACTTATTCCAGGTACCTATTTACAGCTAGGTGAACTGAGGCTAACCCATGAAAGGAGACAAGCCCAATTTGTCTCCGCCTGGCCGGGGATTGAACCCCCGGCCCCTCGTGTGTGAGACGAGAGCTCTACCACTAGGCTACGGGCTGTGTGTGTATGTATGTGCGTGCGTGCGTGTGTGATATTGTGGAATATATTTATGAATACGAGGTAGCGTATAACAGAGTCAACATTGGCCCATGAGTGATTGTTGGGGATATAATTATACTGTACACAGATATTGATCAGTCTTGGACGGATAAATATACTTAGATTATTGTGCTCAGGTTGATAGGTTTAGGAGTTGAATATTCATAGCATCACACACTCATTCTCTCTCCATCTATATATCTACCTCAATCTCTATATATCCATCAATCTATCTCAATCGCATGTATCCATATATCTATATATCTAAATCTCTATACCTATCCATCTATCTAAATCTCATGTATCCATCTATCCATCTAAATCTCTATACATCTACCTAACTTTATCTATCTATCTAACTTTATCTATCCTAATATATAGCTCTATCTCCATCTATCTCCCTATCTATCTATGAATCGATATATGCCCCTATTGAGATTAGAGGTTATGACGACTGAATAAATACATTAATAAAGTAGAAGTGCCACCTTGCTTGAAAACATAACGGCATACCCAACTCTGGGATGGGTTACCACCATCACTACCGTACTACTATCACCATCATCACTACTACTATCACCCTCATCCCTACTACTATCACCATCCTCTCTATCACCACCACTATCACAACTACTTTCACAATCACCACTACCATCACTACCGTATATATAATCATCACTGGTTCTGGTTCTGGTGTTTGTTCGGGGAGATCACCTTTGCAATTAATATGAAAAATTGATACATGCATAGGTGATGGGATAGATGATAAAAACAAAGCTTAGATAGGTAGATATGGATGGATAGATAGATAGATAGATAGATAGATAGATAGATAGATAGATAGATAGATAGATAGATAGATAGATAGATATATAATCAGTGTTCCTTAGAGCTTTCCCAGTGTATACCACCTCCTTTACGTAGGGCACGTGGTACCCGTCTTGCAACACAATCCCACCCCTACTCTGTGCAACTCTCCAACCCAAGAGTGAAACGTTACTCTCAAACTTTCTTCTATTAACAGCTGAGCTCTGAACTCTCCCAGAATCAGTCTTCCCTCTTCCTATGATTAATTGCTTCAAACTCTGTGTGTCCAGGCATTTTGGCTCGAACGTTCCTTGATTTTGGCCCTGTCACTCTTTCAACTATGGGGGAGGCACTCGCTACAGGCAGTTCTGCCTTGTGTCTCCCTCACTCACATAGACAAAGTGAATCTAAAAAACAATCAATTCCCATCCTAATCATTTTTCACTCCAGATAACAATCAAGTAATGCAGCCAATTCACGTCCCAATCATTTCTCACTTAAGGGGGGTGACCTGCTTTTTGTTCTGTCCTTTTTTCTCTTTCTCTGGCTTGTATCCATTTGGCCCCATTCAGCCTACAGTTTTAAGACGTTTATCCCCATCCAGGTGTCAATTTAAGCATATTTTAAAGTTTTGTTAGACAGCAGGCTAAACTTGTACATTTTTCGATAGAAAAATGCCTCCGGCGAAGCCGGATTTCTTCATATAATGCTGGCTCGCTTTCGCTCGCCAGGAAGAAATCGACACTATATAAACGTCTTAAAATAGTAATCCGAATGGATACAAGCCAGAAAAAGAGTGAAAAGGACAGAAATAACAAAAAGCAGGTCACTTGATAATCCAAACAAACAAACCGATCAAGTAATCGTAAAAT
>CM064521.1:8378049-8403049 GCA_032716605.1 Paralithodes platypus
CTCTCTCTCTCTCTCTCTCTCTCTCTCTCTTCTCTCTCTCGCTCTCTCCTCTCTCTCTCTCTCTCTCTCTCTCTCTCTCTCTCTCTCTCTCTCTCTCTCTCTCTGTCTCTCTCTCCTCTCTCTCTCTCTCTCTCTCTCTCTCTCTCTCTCTCTCTCTCTCTCTCTCTCTCTCTCTCACGTATTAGAGTAATTGAAATATTCAGAGCTGGTCATCACTCATTATCGAATATTACAAGAATTATACGTCCCATCAATGATTAACAGCTTAGTGTTCACGAGTACAGTCGGTCAAATAAAGCCGGTATCACACGAGAGCTTTTATAGTCAACATTCGATAATCAACAATTTGCTGGCAACATTTCAGGAATATTTTGTCACTGGTATCGTAAACTAGTCTGATGGTAGATGAATTTAGGTAACCGAAATATATATACAATGTTAACCTCGTAAGCTGCCAGACCAGTGTTGCGGATAAATGTTGAGGGAAAAAGCGCGCGTGTGATACCGGCATTAGTGATGTCGCGGCACCAAGTATATATATTTCGATCAATAATTTTTATCAGCACTATCTAAGCACTAATTCATCGTTTCGAGCGAGATATACACACATGTTCCTATCTGTACACGCTCTACTCAACATCTGACAGACATTAATACAGCACCCAGCGAGCAAAACGTAATGGTAGAGTACGGTCGCCATCATTAATACCTGGACAATGAGTTACCATACTATCTGAACACTAATGGGGCTAAACATGAGGTAGAAGGGGGCCCAGAAAAACCCCGTAAGAACGTAAAATTACAAGAGTTTACGGGGAGATTTCCACTTGAGGGATTTTTTTCTTGACACCTTTCTCCCTCATGTCTAGCCCCATTGCTTTTGAGATTTTAAAACGTTCGCCCCTTTAGTTTGTCAATTTTAAGAACTTTCACCCCATTTCTGTCAATTTTAAGATCTTTCGTGCCATGTAGGTGTCGATTTTTTCCTGGCGAGCGATAGCGAGCCTGTAATTTAAGAGGAATCAGCCTTCGGCTGGGACATTTTTCTACCGAAAAATGTACAAATTTATCTTGAAGGGGGGTCAAGGGAGTGTATTTTTTAGATTGATGGAAGTCTAGGGAACAAACTAAAAGCCTCCCCTTAAGGGAACGGTTATTTCTTGGGGTCTATTTATATATATATATATATATATTCATTTATTTTTTAGTTTCCTCGCTAGACCTCCATCAAGCTTAAATAACACTCCCTCGACCTCCCTTCAAGATAAATTTGTACATTTTTCGATAGATTTTTTTTTATCTTTTAAAATTACAGGCTCGCTATCGTTCGTCAGGAAATAAATCGACACCTAAATGGTTTTGATATTGATATAGAAATGGGACGACAGGTTATATAATCGACAAACTAATGGGGGCAAACGTCTTAAAATATAAAAACCAATGGGGCTAAACACGAGGGAGAAGGGGGACCAGAAAAACCAGACCATCTCCCTTTAAGAATAAGATTGTCGGCGAATGAAGAATTTACACACCCACGACTGAAAGAGCTTTTATTGTCATTAACACACAACCCTTTTTACGTCACGTGAGCATTGGTGGTTTCACACGAGCGCATTTACCGGGAATTTTTCGATGAGCAAGTTTCCTCTCGTAATATTCTAAGGCTCTTTCGCGTCGGAATCGGAAACTAGATCGATGGTAGATTATGTTCTATCTATCTATCTATCTATCTATCTATCTATCTATCTATCTATCTATATGCTCAGGCCCAATCCCCATTTTTCCTATTTTTATTTTTATTTTTATTTTCTATTTTATTAAGGTAGATTATGTTAGGTAGTTTAATTATTATAGAACTTATATTTTGAAGCTGCCAGACTACCATTGCCCGAAAAAATTTACGCAAAAATCGAGCGTATGACACCGCCTTTAATTTCTCCATTCAAGTATAGTGAATTTTCTTTCCATTGACAGCGAATTATTAATGTCCTCTTTACAATACCTCAACCTAATTCTAAAACCTATCTAAATAAAAATCCGATCTAGGTCTAAAGCCAATATCAAACCTATCAAAATCTATAACATTTCTAAATAAAAAATATATAACTTATCTAAATCTAAAGCCTATCTAAATATAAAACGCATCAACATCTAAAATCTATCTAAATCTAAAACCTATCAAAATCTAAAACCAATCTAAATCCTGCATCCTCCCCAGCCCCCGCACATCACACTGCCCCAGAGCAACTCCAAACCAAGAAAACCAGATCAATATATTCACATTAGCCCGACCAAGGACAGAGCCCCCACTAGATACACTAAACATAAATCTCTCCCTTGTTGGTATCTGCAATCAACATGATGACAAATTGATACATGCATAGGTGATGGGATAGATGGGAAAAACAAAGCGTAGATAGGTAGATATAGATAATATATATATATATATATATATATATATATATATATATATATATATATATATATATATATATATATATATAATCAGTGTTCCTCAGAGCTTTCCCAGTGTATACCACCTCCTTTACGTAGGGCACGTGGTACCCGTCTTGCAACACAATCCCACCCCTACTCTGTGCAACTCTCTAACCTAAGAGTGAAACGTTACTCTCAAACTTTCTTCTATTCAACAGCTGAGCTCTGGAACTCTCTCCCAGAATCAGTCTTTCCCTCTTCCTATGACTTAAATTGCTTCAAACTCTGTGTGTCCAGGCATTTTGGCTCGAACGTCCCTTGATTTTGGCCCTGTCACTCTTTCAACTATGGGGGAGGCACTCGCTATAGGCAGTTCTGCCTTTTGCCTCCCTCACTCACATAGAAAAAAACCCAGACAAATAGATAGATATATAGATTGTTATATATACAGACAGACATATAGATAGATAGAGAGATAGATAGATAGATTGTTATATATACAGATAGATAGATAGATAGATATAGATAGAGACAGACAGATACAGATATAGATAGATAGACAGACAGATATAGATAGAGACAGACATAGATAGATAGATAGATTGATAGATTGTTAGATATACAGACAGACAGATAGATAGATAGATAAATAGATAAATAGATAAATAGATAGATAGAGAGAGAGAGAG
The DNA here is from genome assembly GCA_032716605.1 of Paralithodes platypus. Classification (NCBI taxonomy): domain Eukaryota; kingdom Metazoa; phylum Arthropoda; class Malacostraca; order Decapoda; family Lithodidae; genus Paralithodes; species Paralithodes platypus. The sequence goes on from CM064521.1 coordinate 8,381,175, forward strand.
AGAGAGAGAGAGAGAGAGAGAGAGAGAGAGAGATAGATAGATAGATAGATAGATAGATATAGAGATATATATATATATATATATAGAGAGAGAGAGAGAGAGAGAGATGCATACCGGTAGCTATACAAATTTCTGCAGCTATTGATTGACAGATAAATAACAAGACGCAATCTACTAAGGATAGCGTCTCGAGTAGAACACACACACACACTAAGCCACTTAATCTTATTCACTGACTGACTGACTGACTGACTGACTGACTGACTGACTGACTGACTGACTGACTGACTGACTGACTGACTGACTGACTGACTGACTGACTGACTGACTGACTGACTGACTGACTCTCTCTCTCTCTCTCTCTCTCTCTCTCTCTCTCTCCAGATACTGCGAGTGTTTATAAATTTCTATACCGGCGCCTTTATTTCCACTTGATTCTAGCTATATTTAGAGGATTTTGTGCAGTTAAGGGAGCCCACCTCGCTTTTTTTTATCTTTCTCTCCCTCTCTCTTTGGCATGTATCCATTCGGCCCCATTCAGCCTACTGTTTTAAGACGTTTACCCCCATCCAGGTGTCAATATTTCCCTGGCAAGCGGTAGCGAGCCAGCATATATATATATTTTTGTTTTGATAGCAAGCTAAATTTGTAAATTTTTCGATAGAAAGCCGGATTTCTCCATACAATGCTAGCTCGTTATCGCTCGCCAGGAAGAAATCGACACCTGGATGGGGATAAACGTCTTAAAACAGTTGGCTGAATGTGACCAAATGAATACAAGCCAGGGAAAGCGAGATAAGGAAAGCAAGATAAAAAAAAAAAAAAAAAAAAAAACGGTGATCCCCCTTAAAGACGGATATGCGGTAGTAAAAAGGATTAAGTGAGATAAGTCGAAGCCTGTTGATTGCCGGAGGCCCTTTTTAAGTTGAATAAAATCGTCTAAAAGCAGCCAGAACAAAGTTAAAAATACGTCGCCGGTACAGAAGGGGCAACAAGGTGTCATTGATCGCGCTGAAGGGGTTAACCTCTTCTGTACGGTCGCGCTAATAAGTCATGTCCCATCTGTCATTACGTTTGGCTTGCTCTGTGCTGTATTAACCCTTTCACGCATTTATGACGCAGAGGTTGCCAGATTAGCAATAAGAAATAAGAGTTCTCTCACTCTTATAATTACCCTCTCCAAAATTAGTTTTCTGCCCACAGCTAACTCAAAGACAACTGCAGAGGTTGAAGTAACTAAACTAAAGGTTTCTAAATACCCCTGATGGTAACAAAGGCTTTAAAGTATCCCCAATAGGCTCAAAATCGCGTCATATGTCGGAGAGGGTTAATGTCTGTCAGATGTTGAATAGGGTGGGTAAGTGTAGGAATGGGTTTGTATATTTCTCTGCGATATTAAGAAATGAAGTTTAGATATTGTTGTTACCAATTATTGATCAAAACATACTTGGTGCCGAGACATCACTTATTAGCGCGACTGTACCGGTGACGTCTGTTTAACTTTACTCTGGCTACTATTAGACGATATTATTCAGTTTAAAAAAGTTCTCCAGCAATTAAAAGGCATTGGACCCTCTCACTTAACCCTTATGACTACCACAGATCCTTCTTAAACTGCACAAAATCGTCTAACTATAGCCAGAATAAAACACAAAAGACGTCGCCTTGTAATTATGGCTACAGATTATCGATACCACTAGCGCCATTAAGGGGGGTCACCGTTTTTGTTTTTATCTTTCTCTCTCTTTTTCTCTTTCCCTGGCTTGTATCCATTCGGCCCTATTCAGCCAACTGTTTGAAGACGTTTATCCCCATCCAGGTATCGATTTCTTCCTGGCGAGCGATAACGAGCCAGTATTGTATGGAGAAATCCGGCTTCGCCGGAGACATTTTTCTATCGAAAAATGTACAAATTTAGCTTGCTGTCAAAACAAAAATATATATATGCTGGCTCGCTACCGCTCGCCAGGAAAATATTGACACCTGAATGTGGGCAAACGTCTTAAAACAGTAAGCTGAATGGGGCGGAATGGATACAAGCCAGAGAGGGAGAGAAAGAGAAGAAAAGCGAGGTGGGCTCCCTTAACGTTACAACCATGAGTTCTACTGATCTTAGTTGCGTGTCGTCACAATGAAGGGAATTAAAATGGCGTCCTCTGGTTGAAAGGGTTAAGGCGTGGAGTATGTACAGTCCCGATCAGGAATACTGGAACACCTTCTAGTGATAAACAATTAAGACGGTAACCTCAACCCTCAGAAGATAGGATGACGCATTTGTGTTCTGTGTTCTGGCTATTATTAGACGATGTTATTCAGAATAGGAAGGATCAGTGGGAATTAAAAGGGTAATGGCTATCTCAATTACCCTCTGACTTCCACATACCCTTCCAAATCTAAATGCAATCGTCTATTAATAGCCCGAAAAGAAATGCGTAATCGTAAGTTAAAAGGGTTATAGTAAACAAGCAAATAACCACCAATATTTGTGTTTATTTGTTTGTTTTCCATGCATAACTGAACAAGCCACGTCAAACAAACATAATAAACAAACACACACACACACACATGACCACCACCCAAGCACATAAAACCATCAATACTTTCAATTCACGTAAATCTCAGCAGTCGTGATATTCCACAGAGGGGCGGTGTGTGGGTGTGTGTGGGTGTGTGTGTGTGGGGGGGGGGGGTGGACTACATATACACAAGGCCATCCTTTATTTACCCCTCTCTGGTCCGACGTCTTCGGGGGGGGGGGGGGGGGGGGGGAATATTATTAGGCTATTTGAGTTATTATTACTGTGGATTTTCCTTGTCTACGGCCATTTTCGAGCAATGTACTTTAATTTGTCCCCTTGGCCAAAAAAAAAAAAAAAAACGCCTTCCCAGACTTCTATCTACAGTATGCATCTATATATTGCCGGACGCCTTACTCCCCTTAATGAGGAAGGCCATACACAGAAGGGCCCCAAGCGGACCTATTCCCTGTAAGAGGGACAACTCATGCCAGTTTACTGAAGGACTTACAGGATTGACCACTCAATTTAGGATCCGCCCGACTCCGAGGACCTCTAAACTAATAATAACCAATCAAGTTAAATTTGTACATTTGTCAATAGTAAAATGTACCCATTCGATTTCTTGTAAGTTACAGGCTCGCTATCGCTACCCCAAAACAAATCGACACCTGAATGGGGTGAAGCGGGGTCTCATCATTGCCTACTAATGGGATAAAATGTCTTAAAATGTCCAAACTAATGGAGTGAAACAGGGGAAGCCCCCAAAAGATCACCCTCGGGCCACACTAGGGTTAAGAGGGGTTCTTAGGGTATAAACAATACTTCACTACACCTACGGAGGGCTCCGTAATAATATAAAACGACGTCACCCTAACTTAAAACACGCTAAAATAACGTCACCCTAACTTAAAACACGCTAAAATAACGTCACCCTTACTAAAACACGCTAAAATAATGTCACGCTAACTTAAAATACGCGAAAATAAATCACCCTTACGTAAAACACGCTAAAATAACGTCACCCTTACTTAAAACACGCTAAACAAATATGAAACAGACATCATCCGTACTTAAAATAAACATTATATAAGAGCACATCACCCTTACTAAAATAATATAATAAGAACATCCCCTGTACTATAATCAAAATAAAAAAGAACATCATCCTTACTTAAAACAGACAAAAATCATGAGAAAAGAAAGTCACTCGTATAAAAATGGTTAATAACAAAAATATACACTAAGATTTTCAATGCAATAATCTCATCGGCGAAAAATCTTCTTCCAAATGTACAATCGTTCACGGATCTGCCATATTGTCAAATCAATGCGAAAGTTCACCTTCTGGCGGAAAGTAAACTTGGTTTTTTTATGGGGAACCTCAACATAGTCTTTTTCAATGGACTTAGGTTCACCAATATCAATCCCAAAAGGGTTCTCAAAATCAAAGTCAAAACCTTCAATACTGGAACTTGGCTTATAATCAAAAGGAACATGATCATTTATAGGGGCGGCAGGAGCTGGATTCAATAGATTTCCGAAAACACTCGAGTTATTCACTTTAATGACTCGCATATCGTCCCGTTTGTCCATGACGGGGAAGGGGGTTGTGTTAATATCGCGGGCAGGAGTCATTTTTGTTTGAATCTGCAATGGGACTTTTACCAAAATCCTATATTATATTATAGAATTATATAAATACCGTTATATATTATACTATATATTACAGGATATACTGTAGTATGTATAATATGTATAATACGCTTAGTCAATCTTATAAAAAGGTGAATGAAGTCCAAGTTACTAGAGCAATAACAAAATACGTCTTGCTGCGATCACAACAGGAAAACTTAAAGAACAAACTGGAGAAGATCAAAGAGGTTCGGAGGATTATCTTGTCAGAATCAACCAACTTTAGCATACGGTACGTAATTGCTGCATGAATAATATCAGATTTACCACAAAAATATGCAAGTAACTTTGACATTTAGTACATGATATATAGGAAAATTGTGTACAAAATATAAATATAAATATATGAAGGGATAAAATATATTTATAATTGTTTATGCTAAAATCAAATTTTCTATGATAATGTCCTAGGTTACTGTCAAAGAAAACGATAATTTATTCAGTAACTAATATATTTTTGTTATCAATGTCGATGTAATATTCATTCACAGCTGCAATTAACGCGCGCGCGCGCGTGTACACCTCCTTTAAACAACACAGTGTACCAGTGTTGTAATACTCAAGGTGAATACATATAAAGGAGCGATTATACTTTTGTATTGCGCACTTTACAGGTGTGTGTGCGCGCGTGAGTGAAAGAGTGAGTGTGTGTATGTATGTGCGTGCGTGCGTGCGTGTGTGATATTGTGGAATATATTTATGAAAACGAGGTAGCGTATAACAGAGTCAACATTGGCCCATGAGTGATTGTTGGGGATATAATTATACTGTACACAGATATTGATCAGTCTTGGACGGATAAATATACTTAGATTATTGTGCTCAGGTTGATAGGTTTAGGAGTTGAATATTCATAGCATCACACACTCATTCTCTCTCCATCTATATATCTACCTCAATCTCTATCTATCCATCTATCTATCGCAATCGTGTGTATCCATATATCTATATATCTAAATCTCTATACCTATCGATCTAGCTATTTATCTCAATCTTATGTATCCATCTATCTATCTAAATCTCTATACATCTACCTAACTCTATCTATCGATCTCAATCTCTATCCATCTCAATTGCATGTATCCATATATCTATATATCTAAATCTCTATACCTATCCATCTATCTAAATATCATGTATCCATCTAAATCTCTATACATCTACCTAACTTTATCTATCGATCTATCTATCTAACTTTATCTATCCCAATATATAGCTCTATCTCCATCTATCTCCCTATCTATCTATGAATCGTTATATGCCCCTATTGAGATTGGAGGTTATGACGACTGAATAAATACATGAATAAAGTAGAAGTGCCACCTTGCTTGAAAACTGCATACCCAACTCTGGGATGGGTTACCACCATCACTACCGTACTACTATCACCATCATCACTACTATTATCACCATCATCACTACTATTATCACCATCATCATTACTACTGTCACCATCATCACTATAGGTAGCGCCAACTAACTTGATAATAATCTGGACCCCTTAACTACTTATAACTCGAAATAAATTAAAACAATCGGGCTGACATTTCTATAATTTTGGAAGAGTCCACCAGGAAATAGGTGTAGAAATTTACAGCCAGTTTGCTCAAGGTCCTTTTGAGTTAAAAAGAGGTCAGGGATCGAGATAATTGTCAAGTTGGTTGGCGCTACCTATCGTACTTTCACCCTCATCACTACTACTATCACCATCATCACTATTACTACCACCATCATCACTACTACTATCACCATCATCACTACTACTACCACCATCATCACTACTACTACCACCATCATCACTACTACTATCACCATCACCACTATCACAACTATTTCACAATCACCACCACCATCACTACCATGTAATATAATCATCACTACAAATCATCACCAACGTCATAACTACTACCACTACTACCACCACCGTCACTACTACTACTACTACGACTACGAGAGAGAGAGAGAGAGAGAGAGAGAGAGAGAGAGAGAGAGAGAGAGAGAGAGAGAGAGAGAGAGAGAGAGAGAGAGAGAGAGAGAGAGAGAGAGAGAGAGAGAGAGAGAGAGAGAGAGAGAGAGAGAAAAAGAGAGAGAGAGACTTACAGCAGTGAGAAGGAGAGGGCCAAGACGTATTAAGGTAAAGCGCTGTAAACTGTAGATGGCAAATGGAAGAGGGGGAGGAAGAGGAGGGGGAGAAAGGGAGAGAAGGAAGAGGAAGAGGAGAAAGGAAAGGGTAGGAGAGAAGGAGGAGGAGTACAAAGGAGTACAAAGGAGTACAAAGGAAATCAAGCAACAACAGATCCAGTGACCCTTCTAGGTTGCTTGTCCTCCAAAACACTGAGGATCAAGTGTCCAAACAGTGGTTTAGAGTGGTAAGGGAACATTGGAAAGGGAATTACTGCCCTTCTAATGTCCGTGGCAGGATTAGGAAGTTAGTAGGGGACAGAGGGGTTAGTAACTGAGGGGGGGATAAAATAAAGTTATTCATTTACAAACGCAGTCAGTCGCGGGTTTGATGCGAGATATTTGTCTAGGCGGAGTTTAAATGAATCAACGGTGATGCAGTCTATAACGTAGAGGAGGAGGAGGAGGAAGGGGAGGAGAAGAGGAACAAAACAAGTAGGAAGAGGATGGGGATAACGAAGAGGAAGTAGTATGGAGGAGGAAGAGGATGGGGATAACGAAGAGGAAGTAGTATGGAGGAGGAAGAGGATGGGGATAACGAAGAGGAAGTAGTATGGAAGGAGGAAGAGGATGGGGATAACGAAGAGGAAGTAGTATGGAGGAGGAAGAGGAGGTAGGATAAAGCTACAATGAGTTACAAGGAACACATAATATCCCAAAGGCCATTTAATAAAGTACAAAGGAGTACATCTGGAAGTGGTGAAAATAGAAAGAAAAAAAAGAAGAAAACGACGAAAAATAAGAAGACACTGATACAGAATAAGAAGAAGAAGGGGGGAGGAGGAGAAGACAAGGGCAGATGAACATGATAAAGTACAAAGGAAAACAAGCAACAACAGATGTACTGTTCTTCATGGAGCTACGTGAAAGAAAAACGATAGCTTACTTAACCCCTTCAATACCAGGGACGTCATTGTTTATCATATTCTGGCAACTATTAGACGATTTTATTCATCCTAGGAAGGACCTTGGCAATAAATAAGGCTTACATATATATCTCAACCAACCCTATTAACTTCCACAGATCCTTCCTAAGCTGCACAATACCGTCACAATACAGCTAGAATATAATATAGCACACGTCGCTGGTACTCAAAGGGTTAACAAGAAGAAGAATGAGAAGAAAATGTATAAAGAAATAGGGATATATAGATAAATAGATAGATAAAAAGAAATAGATTAAGAACAAGAGAAAGAGAGAGAGAGAGAGAGATAAAAGAGAAACAGAGGAAAGAGGGGTGAACGAACGAGACATAAGAAGAACGAGTTAATGCTAGCGTTAAAAGCGGGGGAGGGACAAGAGAGAGAGAGAGAGAGAGAGAGAGAGAGAGAGAGAGAGAGAGAGAGAGAGTAAGCGACAAACAGAAGATTCTGAAGGAGACAGGATGAACGAACGTAGCTTAAGATAGACGAGGCTGGAGAAAGAGAGAGAGAGAGTATAAGAGTGAGAGAAAGAGAGAGATAGAGAGGCCAGGATCCAAGGGGCGGATCTGGCACTCTAGCTAATGCAGGAGTTTTTTCCCCGCGTCTGGGGCGTGTGGGGGTGGGAGACGGATGAGCGGGTCTTCTCTCCACTGTGAGGGGGTCAAGCTTGGGGATCTGGGAGCCTTCTTTGGATGTACTTGGTGTTAGATCTTGAGAGCGTTAGATCTACAAGAGCTCTGGATATAAGGAGCGATAATCCAAGGTGTGTAGAATCAAAAGTGCCCTCGTTTTTGGAGCGCTGAGACGATTGAGGAGGGTCATAGGAATTTGGGGTTTATGGAGGCTCTAAATTCAAAGGGTTTCTGTATATGAAGGAGCTCTAGATCTATGAAAGGTATGGATCAAAGGGGTAACTATATCTAGGGAAGCTATGAATTAAAAAGGCTGTAGGTAATCCAGGAGTTATATTTCCCGTGTCTGAGGTGTAGAGTGGGAGATAGATAGAGATAGCTAGCTAGCTAGCTAGCTAGCTAGCTAGCTAGATAGATAGATAGATAGATAGATAGATAGATAGATAGATAGATAGATAGATAGATAGATAGATAGATAGATAGATAGATAGATAGATAGATAGATAGATAGATAGATAGATAGATAGATAGATAGATAGATAGATAGATAGATAGATAGATAGATAGAGAGATAGAGAGAGAGAGAGAGAGAGAGAGAGAGAGAGAGAGAGAGAGAGAGAGAGAGAGAGAGAGAGAGAGAGAGAGAGAGAGAGAGAGAGAGAGAAAATAAGAGTAAGAGAGAAAGAGAGAAAATTAAGAGACCAGGATACAAGAGACGGATGAGCGGGTCTTCTCTCCACTGTGTGGGGGGGGGGGGGGGGGGTCAAGCTAAGGGATCTGAGGTGCTCCGGATCCTGGAAGCTTTGAAGCTAGGTCTATACTGAATCAAAAGTCACTCTGGATCTAAAGGAACGCTGGATGTAGTCAGTGCTAATCCAAGTGTTCAATCCGAGGAGTGTTCTTTTAGTGGAGGGATGATTAAGCCTTTCTGTACCGGCGACGTCTTTTCAATTTTTATCTAGCTATTATTAAGACGATTTTGTGCAGTTCAAGAAGGATCTGTGGTGGTAAAGCGGGTTAATTTAGATAGTTCGAAACCTGTTAATTGTTGGAGGCCCTTTCTATACTGAATACAATCTTCTAATAGTAGCCAGTATAAAATGAAAAGGATGTCGCCGGTACAGAAGGGGTTAATAGGGAGGTGGTTGTAAAGGATGTTGTGTCTATTGAAGCTCTAAAGTCAGAGGGGTTCTGGATATGAAGGAGGTATAGCTCTATGAAATTCAGGGATCAAAAGGAGAGCTGGATCTTCAAAAGGCTCTATTGGTAATCCAGGAGAGGGTTTTATCCCGTGTCTGGGGCGTGGGGTGGGAGAGGAATGAGCGGGTCTTCTGGGGCGTGGGGTGGGAGAGGAATGAGCGGGTCTTCTGGGGCGTGGGGTGGGAGAGGAATGAGCGGGTCTTCTTTCCACTGTGGGGGGGACAAGCTCGAGTTCTGGGGAGCTCTGGATCTTGGAAGCTTTGAATCAGTGGTGTGCTGGATCTAGGGAACCCTGGATCTAGGAGTTCTGGGGTGTAGAGAGCTCTGTATCTCGTGAGAATTGGATCCTATTACTGCTAATCCAGGAGGAATTAGATGAGAGAGAGAGAGAGCACTAGATTTTTGAAGTGTCGAGAGTAGGAGGCATTCTGGATACAAAGACGCTCTAAATCTAAAGAACCTATGGACTTAAACAATAAAAGGATATAGGGAAGCTTAATATGAAATCTGTGGATTCGAAAGACCCTAGCTAATGCAGGAGTTTTTCCCGTGTCAGAGGCACTGGGTGGGAGACAGATGAGCGGATCTTCTTTCCACTTGGGGGGGGGGGGGGAGGGATCAAGCTAGGAGATCTGGAGAGTTCTGGATCATGGGAGAGAGAAGGATCATTGGTGTGCTCGATCAAAAGGAGCTCTGGCTCTTAGGGAACGCTGGATTTACTCAGCACTAATTCAAATGTTAAAGCAGAGAAGTGTCAGTATTAAGACCTTTCGTGACATTAAGGTGTCGAGGTTTTCTTGGCGAGCGATACCGAGCCTGTAATTTAGTAGAAACCAGCCTACGGACGTTACATTTTTCCACCTAAAAATGTACCGTACAAATTTATCTCGAAAAGGGGCCTTGGGGCGTTTTTTATAGCATGATAGAGGTCTAGGGAGCATATATATAAATAAATATATATATATATATATATAATACAAACAACAATACAAACAATAAATAATACCCCTTTCAATGTAAAAATGATAAATGAAATACTTAATGCAAAATACTGAATGCGATGTTAACCCCCCACTGATGTACGATTGTGAGGAAGCTGTGAGGAGAGGCGCCCCCCCCCCCCCCCCCCCCACACACACACTAACTAATGCAAGGGACATGAACCCACTTCTTATGTACGCTTTTTGGATATGTACGTGTGAGACTGGCTGTGTGTGTGTGTGGTGGGGGTTGCTGTGTTTAAGGGAGTGTGTGTGTGTGTGTGTGTGTGTGTGTGTGTGTGTGTGTGTGTGTGTGTGTGAGAGAGAGATAGAGTGGGTGCATGAGGGAAGTTGTACAAAGGAGTACAAAGGAGTACAAAGGAAATCAAGCAACAACAGGTCTAGTGACCCTTCTAGGTTGCTTGTCCTCCAAAACACTGAGGATCAAGTGTCCAAACAGTGGTTTAGAGTGGGTAAGGGAACATTGGAAAGGGAACTACTGCCCTGCCACTAACGTGGCAGGACTAGGAAGTTAGTAGGGGACATATGGGTTAGTAACTGAGGGGAGGATAAAGTTATTCATTTACAAACGCAGTCAGTCGCGGGTTTGATGCGAGATATTTGTCTAGGCGGAATTTAAATGAATCAACGGTGCTGCAGTCTATAACGTCTCGGGGAAGCCCATTCCACAAGTTGACAACTCGATTGAAGAAGAAATTCTTAGATTCGTGCGAGTTAAAAGATTTACCAATAATTTTGCAACCGTTTCCCCGCGTGTAATTAGATTGGTCGATAGTGAAATACTTACTACAGTTCATATTGTCGATGCCTTTGATGATTTGAACACTTGAATTAAGTCGCCTCTTAATCTGCGCTGGGTTAAAGGAAATAGATTTAATTCTCTAAGACGCTCTTCGTATGGTTTGTTCTTTAGGCTAGGTATCATTTTGGTAACTCTACGTTGAACTCGTTCTAGCTTGTTTATATCTTTTTGGTAATAAGGGCACCAGGATTGAACGCAGTATTCCAGAAGAGGGCGGACTAAGGAATTGTAAAGGGTTAGGATAACTTCTTTGGATTTATGCTCAAATGACCTGCCTATAAAGCCAATTATTTTGTTTGCCTTCTTAACAACTTCTGAACATTGTTGACTCGGTTTTAGGTTACTCGATATTGTTACTCCCAGATCAGTTTCTCTGTTTACATTCTTAAGCTGAGTGCCATTCATCGAATAGTTTGCTTTCTCATTTAGGTATCCGACATGTAGTACTTTACATTTATCCGCATTGAAACTCATTTGCCAAATTTGGGCCCAACATGACAATTTATCTAGATTGTGTTGCATATCGTCAACTTGTTCTTTTGAGAGTACGCTATTTGCAATTTTTGTATCGTCAGCAAATTTTGAGATTGTGCAGGTGAGACCCTCATCTATGTCGTTGATGTAAATTAGAAAGAGAATTGGTCCTAGTACCGATCCCTGGGGTACCCCGCTACTTACATTGGTCCATTTAGATGCCTTACCGTTTATGACTACCCTTTGCTTTCTGTTGCTGAGCCAATTTTCTATCCATTTCAACACACCGTCTTGTATTCCATGCGCTTTTAGTTTTAGCAGTAAACGTTTGTGGGGAACTTTGTCAAAGGCCTTTTGAAAATCAAGGTATATAATATCTACAGCTTTACTCTCATCGTAGAGGTTGAGGATATCGTGGAAGAAGTCTAAGAGGTTTGTTAAACAGGAACGTTTTTACGAAAGCCGTGTTGAGTATCTTTAAGTATGTTATTTTCCTCTAAGTGATTTACGAGTCTGTCTCGTATGACCGTTTCTAGCATTTTACATACAACTGAGGTTAAGCTAATTGGACGATAGTTACTGGGTAGGGATTTGCTGCCTTTTTGAATATCGGTGTTACGTTGGCTAGCTTCCACTGATCAGGCATAGTTCCAGACTGCAAGGATTTATTGAATAGTAATGTCAGTGGTTTGGAGAGCTCATTCTTAGCTTCCTTTAGAACTCTAGGCGAGATTGTATCAGGTCCTGGCGTTTTATTTACCTTGAGTTTATCTAAACAGTTCAATACTTCTTTCTCTGTAACGGTGATATTGCTTAGAACATCTGAATTATCAATCTGAATCGGCGATGGTGTAGGGATATCACTGAGGTCTTCTGTTGTAAAAACTGATGCAAAGAAGGTATTGAGGGCATTACTCATTTGTACTTCGTCTTTGGTGTATTCTCCTTTTTCATCGACTAATGGTCCAACAGTTGAAGTAACTACTTTTTTCTTTCTGATATAACTATAGAATTCTTTCGGGTTTGTTTTACTTTGATTCGCAATATGTAACTCTAAGGTCTTTTTACTTTGCTTAATTAACTTTTTGGCTTCGCGTCGTAGCTCTACAAATTTCACACCCGTTCTTCGTCATTTTGTGAGGATATTAATCTATCATTAGCAAGCTTTTTAGCAAGCAGGCAGTTTGAAATATCTTTATTCCAGCATTTGGGCTTATTATTATGGCCTGGACGCCGTATTTTCGATGGTATGCAGTCTTGCACTGCTTTTAGGTAAGTGGTTTCGAATAACTTCCAAGATGTATTTATGTCGTTATTGTTAATTAAAAGCTCCAGTCAGTTTCTTTAAACATAGCTCTAAGTTTATGGAAGTTTGCTTTCTTGAAATTAGGGACTTTTTCGATGCTACTATTTGGTTCGTTACTAGTAAACTTTAAAGTGAAAGTTATCGTACGATGGTCGCTGTTACTGAATTCATCACCAACATTCAAATTCTCTATCAATTCTTCTTTTGTTGCAAGTACAATGTCAAGAACGTTATTACCACGGGTCGGCATTCGAACAAATTGATAAAGCGAACTCTCTTGCAAGTTCGTATACAAGTCATGTCCGGAGTGTGAAGTAAGAGTATCGCCCCACTTGGTCACAGGTAAATTAAAGTCGCCAAAAATTACGGTATCTTGTGCGTTACTTACATCTGCAATTTGTTCGTAAATTTCTCGGTCAGTTTGCACTGATTGAGCTGGAGGTCTGTATATTAACGCAAGTATTATTTTTGTACCTTTATTATTCTTTATTAGCACAAAAGATGTGTCGACGTTCACAATTTGAGGTTTTGACACGAGGGTCGGGTTAAGACTTTCTTTGATATAAAATATAATAAAATATATGTGAAGGTGTGTGTGTGTGTGTGTGTGTGGGTGGTGGGGGTTGCTGTGTTTAAGGGAGTGTGTGTGTGTGTGTGTGTGTGTGTGTGTGTGTGTGTGTGTGTGTGTGTGTGTGTGTGTGTGTGTGTGTGTGTGTGTGAGAGAGATAGAGTGGGTGATGAGGGAAGTTGTGTGTGCGAAGGTGTGTGTGTGTGTGTGTGTGTGTGTGTGTGTGTGTGTGTGTGTGTGTGTGTGTGAGAGAGAGAGATAGAGTGGGTGCATGAGGGAAGTTGTGTGTGTGAAGGTGTGTGTGTGTTTGAGGACGGCTGTTTACGCTCCCATGTCTCATACATTCATTTCTTGTACAAACACACTGGAGGCTGTGGACTCCAAAACATAACACAATGTTGAACACAGGTGAATGTACAATAATGAACCATAATGAACATACACCCTTGAGTTTTTAATCCTTTAAGGGGAGAATATATATGATTTTGTTTATTTATACATTAATTTTACTTCATGATTGCCTCCCTATAGAAAACTATTCCTCCAAGACCAAAGCTGATGGGGCGAACGTCTTAAAATGTCAAAGCTCATGGGGCAAAACATGAGGGAGAAGGGGTCCAGAAAAAACATACGTTCCCCAGGCTTGTATGGACGACGCTCTGTATAATTACCGATTCTCTAGATTGAAGTGGCTATTTATGTCACGATCCACAATATGTAATGTATTTATCCTTACTGGAATACACTATAATGAAGGTACACACACACACACACACACACACACACACATACACACACACACACACACACACACACCTGTATATGTACACTTATAAACACACTGTACCATCTATCATGAACTCTCTCTTACAAATGGCAACTAAAACACTTTAATTAATTCCTACACCACACACACACACACACATTTGCATACACCGAAGCTCTAAAATACATATACACACGCAGGCATTTGCATACACACACACACACACGTACATAAGCTACTCAGGGCACTCTTGTAATGTATACAAGTACACCGAAACGTTAATTAATAGAACTTTGCGTACTCTACGTGTAAAAAGACCCTAACTTCATTACCCCTGGTGAACAAGAGTGTGTGTGTGAGAGAGAGAGAGAGAGAGAGAGAGAGAGAGAGGGAGAGAGAGAGAGAGAGAGAGAAAGAGATTTACATATATTTACAAAGATATACTGACCACACAGACCTTACGATCCCAGCGAGGTGGTCAGGACTTAATTCTAGTAGAGATAGCTAACCCGAGAGTAAGGGAAGGTGGAAGGAATGGATAGCAAAGAAGAAGGGGAGAGAAGGAGAGAGAGAGAGAGAGAGAGAGAGAGAGAGAGAGAGAGAGAGAGAGAGAGAGAAAAAAACTTGTCACCTCTTCTAAGCCCTGCAGCACGGTACAATAGAGAGTGTCAACAGTGTTTCTCAAGCTGGGGCCTGCATTATTTAAGGACTGAGGACCACTTCTTGTAAAGCACAAAGAACATAGTTAAAGGCCCCACGAACATAAGTTAAGTCCCTAAAGCAAAATTATTTAAATCACTGCAAACCTAACCCAATTAACTCTTTCTGTACCAGCGACGTATTATATTCTGGCTATAATTAGACGATTTTGTGCAGTTTAAGAAGGATCTGTGATAGTAAAAAGGGTTTAGGGAGATATTTCCAAGCCTGTTAGTTGCTGCAGGTCCTTTCTAACAGTAAACAACAGTATATAAGTAGCAAGAATAAAATATAATAGACGTCGCTAGTACTCAAGGGGTTAAGCAACATTTTCTAGAGCCGAAAACATATTATAGCATATCCTAGGCTTGAACAAACATATAAGTCTTAACAACAGATTATAGCCTTGATACCCACCACTAGGTCATCGAGGTTAAAAGTAACTATAGTCTATTCCCTGTAAGTAGGCGAGAAATCATGACCTTTAACCTCTGTAACTCAAAAACGACTAGAGTAATCGAGGTAATATTTCTACAATTTGGGAAGAGTCAGTCTAGGAATAGATGTGGAAATTTACAGCCATTTTGCTCTAGCCATTTTTGAGGTACAGAGGATAGAAGTCATGATTTCTTGCCTACATACAGCGAATAGACTATAGGACGTCACAGATATATCCTAAAATTCCACCAACACATCCTAAATATCTGCAAAAGTATCCTACTGTAAATCACCACAAACATATCCTAGCTATCCCAGACATCACAGACCCCCACACATATCCTAAAGATACACCAACACATCCTAGACCCCACACACACATACCAGACCCCACACACACATACTAGACACCACACACACATCCTAGACCCCACACACACATACGAGACCCCACACACACATCCTAGACCCCACACACACATACGAGACCCCACACACACATCCTAGCCCCCCACACACATATCCTAAAGCTACACCAACACCTTCTAAGCCCCTCACGGTAAAACAAAGCATTACGTAAGCGTGGACACTGGACAAACAAACAGGACTATGTGTGTGTGTGTGTGTGTGTGTGTGTGTGTGTGTGTGTGTGTGTGTGTGTGTGTGCGTACTAAGCTGTGGGCCCTGCATTATTTAGGGACTTAAGACCACTTCTTGTAAACCGGGCGGCACTGTGAACGTAATCGCGTGTTTGGCTTGTTTCTTAGGGGGGGGGGGGGGGACCTGCTTTTTTTCTCTCCATTGTTCTATTTCTCTGGCTTGAATCCATTCTGCCCCATTCAACCTAGTATTTTAAGACGTTTATCCACATCCAGGTGTTTGATTTCTTCCTGGCGAGCAATAGCGAGACTGCATTGTATGGAGAAATCCGGCTTCGCCGGAGACATGTTTCTATAGAAAAATTTACAAATTTAGCCTGCTGTCAATTTTTTTTTTTTGAAAATATGCAGGCTTGCTACTGCTGGCCAGGAACAAAACGACACCTGGATGGGGATAAACGTCTTAAAGCAGTACAAAGGAGTACAAAGGAGTACAAAGGAGTACAAAGGAGTACAAAGGAAATTGCTGAGCCAATTTTCTATCCATTTCAACACACCATCTTGTATTCCATGCGCTTTTAGTTTTAGCAGTAAACGTTTGTGGGGAACTTTGTCAAAGGCCTTTTGAAAATCAAGGTATATAATATCTACAGCTTTACTCTCATCGTAGAGGTTGAGGATATCGTGGAAGAAGTCTAAGAGGTTTGTTAAACAGGAACGTTTTTTACGAAAGCCGTGTTGAGTATCTTTAAGTAAGTTATTTGCCTCTAAGTGATTTACGAGTCTGTCTCTTATGACCGTTTCTAGCATTTTACATACAATTGAGGTTAAGCTAATTGGACGATAGTTACTGGGTAGGGATTTGCTGCCTTTTTTGAATATCGGTGTTACGTTGGCTAGCTTCCACTGATCAGGCATAGTCCCAGACTGCAAGGATTCATTGAATAGCAATGTCAGTGGTTTGGAGAGCTCATCCTTAGCTTCCTTTAGAACTCTAGGCGAGATTGTATCAGGTCCAGGCGTTTTATTTACCTTGAGTTTATCTAAACAATTCAATACTTCTCTCTCTGTATGAATATGAATATGAGTAGGCTGAATGGGGCTGAAGGAATGGATACAACCCAGAGAAAAAGGGAGAGAGAGAAAGAAACGAGGTGGGCCCCCCTAAAGGTCTTGGTCTGCCTGGCTGGGTGGGTACAGTACAAAATTACAGCTTTAACTATTGAGATGTGGAACTCTAGTAGACAAAGGAATACAAAGGAAGGCAAGCAACAACAAATATAATGCTCTTTACTAGACTGTTTAGAAAAAAAAAAAAAAAAAAAACATATATAATTATATATATATATATATATATATATATATATATATATATATATATATATATATAGTATATATATATATATATACAGTATATATATGAGTGTTCATACATTAACCATATTGAACTATGATATTGTACACAAGTATTCCATTACATACAATAGCGTAACAATTTGGTCATGTAGAAAAACACGCAATAGAATGACTTGAGAGAGAGAGAGAGAGAGAGAGAGAGAGAGAGAGAGAGAGAGAGAGAGAGAGAGAGAGTGAGAGTGAGTGTAGCAGGCTCGTCAAAAATCCATATTAATGACCTCTGTTGAAAAGAACAAGCCAATAAGCCAGTACACACACACACACACACACACACACATCTTACATACATCTTAAGCACACACCATTAGAAGCCCAACAATCTAACTAAAACAAAAGTAACTATTATAATTCCAACAAATTATATCAATTAAATAACACCCCGTTCTTAACATTAATCATCAATTACAAACCCCAATGCACTTGAATAAAATAATGAAAGCATATGGTTCTCCCGGGATTCGAACCCGGGACACCACACACCCAGAACACAATCATCTAAACCATTACACCACCATCACAGTCTAAATAAGTCCAGCTCAGCACAACACACCATTATAATCACCCTTTCAGTAGCGCATTAATATGTATGTAATTTTACTGATGTCATTTATACCAAACATATTCATATAATTATAAGAATGTCCATTAGCTAAACTGTAATAGACGACGGAATACTCGAATGTCCATAAGCTAAACTGTAATAGACGACGGAATACTCGAATGTCCATAAGCTAAACTGTAATAGACGACGGAATACTCGAATGTCCATAAGCTAAACTGTAATAGACGACGGAATACTCGAATGATGTTATTTTTCAAATGGGCCTTAACAGAGAGTAGGTTAAGGGGAGGTACCAGGTATTTAGTTTGTTCCCTACGTTTTCATCAAGCTTAAAATTACACCCCCTAGACCCCCTTTCAAGATAAATTTGTACATTTTTCGGTAGAAAAATTTCCCGGCCGGAGGCCGGTTGCTCTTAAATTACAGGCTCGCTATCGCTCGCCAGGAAAAAATCGACACCTTAATGGCACGAAAGGTCTTAAAATTGACAGAAATAGGGCAAAATGTGTTAAAATGTCCAAACTACTAAGGCGAACGTCTTAAAATATCAAAAGCAATGGGGCTAAACATGAGGGAGAAAGAAGTAAAGAAAAAAATCCCTCAAGTGAAGATCTCCCCTTAATATCCTCTATGAGGCTTGGCCAAATAATCTATGTAACTAATGTATATTATTCGTGTAATGTGCTTATGGCCTAATACAGATTTTCAATTCAATTTAAATTTAAATTTAATTTAAGAAATAGCAAACTATGATAACACCAAATATACCCATCAAGCCCAGCCCAGCCCAACCAGCCCTACCATATATATATATATAAAAGCCCAGCGCCGGTGGAAGTAAGGCAGGCCCAGACTCTGCTCTCATTAATCTCAGAGCCTCCCTTCCTTCCCTACTGGTGCCGCTTCCTGCTCAGATTAATCAGTGAAGACCAACAAGATCAGATAAGCACACATAACAAGCCATAATAAGCCCCCCAAAAGCCAAGTTAAGCCCACATAGCCTTACCAATTATTAAATAATTATAATTGTGTCAATCCAATATAAGCAAGACAAACTAAATAATAATGATCATAACAAGGCAAGTAAAGCACAAGTAACTATTACAATTCCAACAAACCATGATAAGCCCAGCCCAGCCCAGCCCTAACATACATAATAGCCCGAGGCATTAATCTCTTAGCCTCCCTTCCTCCTCTACTGGCGCCACTTCTTGCTGAAATTAATCAGCCAAGTCCAAAAAATATGATAAGCCTGTCAAGACATTATAAACACAAGAGGCCAAAATACACACAACAAGCCAAAATAAGCCCATCAAGCCATAACAAATACTGTATGTATGTATGTATATACTCTGGCCCAATCCCCACTTTTCCTTTTTTTTTGGGGGGGGGGGGGGCGACTCAAAATCGAGTCCAAATAGGGACAACATAGCAGAAAACAATGAACACACAAAAATAAAATAAAAATTCACACACATCTAGGTCATCCAGGAGAAGACCCAGAGACCAGGGTCACCAAGGTCCCTCCAGCACTCCCCCGGCCCCCGACCACCCGTAGAGGTTCCCATCTCAGCAGGCAGACATGCAGTGAAGCCGAAACCACAAGCCCGCCCATCACACTTCCAGGCGCACCCTTCATATAAACCGTCTCCCCGGGCCAGGCGCCTGATGGACTATTATCTAGTCCAACTTGCGCCCGACCCCTTCCCCCATATGACCACGTGTTCACTCATCATTCCTGTTTATTACTGCTTCCCTTGCCTGATCTATAGTCATTCCTCTATCATCCAAAGCTTGTCTTATACAGTCTCTCCATCTCAATGGGGGGTCTTCCTGCCCCTCTATCTCCCCTTGTATCTGACTCTCATATTCTCTTTGCTAGCCTTTCATCTTCCATTCGTTCAACAAGACCATACCAGCTCAGCACCCTTCTGTCCACACTGGCCGACAAATGTTCCTGCTGCCCCACTCTCCTACGTATCTCTTCATTCCTCAATCTGTCTCTACGAGTAACTTCACACATACTCCTCAAGCAGCTCATCTCCATCACATCCAGCTTTCTTCTCTCCTTTTCCTTCATAGTCCATGTCTCAGCCCCATACATCACTGTTGGCACAACAATTCCTTGATACATTCTAACAATCCAACTATAAGAAATCAAGCCATATGAAGCACAGAACACCATTAAAATCAAGCCATAATATGAAGCACAGAACACCATTAAAATCAAGCCATATGAAGCACAGAACACCATTAAAATCAAGCCATATGAAGCACAGAACACCATTAAAATCAAGCCATATGAAGCACAGAACACCATTAAATCAAGCCATATGAAGCACAGAACACCATTAAAATCAAGCCATATGAAGCACAGAACACCATTAAAATCAAGCCATATGAAGCACAGAACACCATTAAAATCAAGCAATATGAAGCACAGAACACCATTAAAATCAAGCCATATGAAGCACAGAACACCATTAAAATCAAGTCATATGAAGCACAGAACACCATTAAAATCAAGCCATATGAAGCACAGAACACCATTAAAATCAAACCATATGAAGCACAGAACACCATTAAAATCAAGTCATATGAAGCACAGAACACCATTAAAATCAAGCCATATGAAGCACAGAACACCATTAAAATCAAGCCATATGAAGCACAGAACACCATTAAAATCAAGCCATATGAAGCACAGAACACCATTAAAATCAAGCAATATGAAGCACAGAACACCATTAAAATCAAGCCATATGAAGCACAGAACACCATTAAAATCAAGCCATATGAAGCACACACCATTAAAATCAAGCCATATGAAGCACACAACACCATTAAAATCAAGCCATATGAAGCACAGAACACCATTAAAATCAAGCCATATGAAGCACAGAACACCATTAAAATCAAGCCATATGAAGCACAGAACACCACTAAAATCAAGCCATATGAAGCACAGAACACCACTAAAATCAAGCCATATGAAGCACAGAACACCATAAAAATCAAGCCATATGAAGCACAGAACACCATTAAAATCAAGCCATATGAAGCACAGAACACCACTAAAATCACAAACAACAAAACAAAACATAACACTAAATAATGAAAAAGCCCAGCCCAGCCTAGCCAGCCCTAACATACATAAAAGCCCGAGGCTGGCCCGGACTCTGCTCTCATTAATCTCGGAGCCTCCCTTCCTCCTCTACTGGCGCCGCTTCTTGCCTCGATTAATCAGTTTCAGGGACGACGCCCGACGCGGCAGCTTGACGGAGCTTTGGCGACGCCCCCTTCAGAGAGTGGGACTGTGGGGGGCGTGGTGGGGGGAGGGGGGTGAAAGGGGTTAGGGGCAGGACAGTGGAGGGCGTGGTAGGAGGGAGGAGAGGGGGAGGGGGAGGACTGCGGAGGGCGTGGTAGGGGTGGGGGGTTAGGGGAGGACTATGGAGACCGTGGTGGGGGGTGCGGGAGGGCGTGGTGGTGGGGTGTGGGTAGGGGTAGGACTGTATGACTGTAGGTGGGCATGATAGGGGGTAGGGGATGGGGAGGGCGTGGTGGTGGGGGTGTAATGTGGGTGTGGGATGGGATTGATGCGGATATGTTGGGGTCTAGAAGGGCTACATTTTATCCTTGGGTAAACATATTCAATTATGATATAGATAATGTTTATACTTGTATTATACAACTAAATAGCTGACCACGTATTTATTAATCAGGTCAGGGAATGGCGAAGGGATATGAAAGGGTGTGGTCAGATATGTGTGGTAAGGGTATGATGACAGATGTTTTGGGTGTAGGAAGGAATAGATATTATACAGTTATTTGGGCGTAAGTGGATGTGGTAGGGGGTTTGGGAACACACTTAAACATTCAACAGTATGACTACGATCATTCCTTTCTATGTTACATGAAACTGACTAATGATAGGCCGAAAAGGCGTCATGGTAATAAATGGGTTATGCTACTAGATTGTATGTGTATGTGTGTGTGTGTGTGTTTTATTTTTATTTTTTTGTATATATATATTTTTTTTTGGAGGGGGGGGGGGTACTGTTGTTGTTAGCATGTGTGTGGGTTGTTGTTAATCTTA
>CM064521.1:8408049-8418049 GCA_032716605.1 Paralithodes platypus
TATATATATATATATATATATATATATATATATATATATATATATAAAACCGGCCCTATCCCCCCTTAATGGGCTTAAACATATATATGAATGTCAGAGCTTCTGTTCGAACATGAATATGAAGCTTCAGAACCCGCCCCAGTGCTTCGCCCTAAGTAGCAATCGACTCATAATAAAAGCGTCTTTGGAAATGGGCTCACACATCACAAGGGACTGGAGTTCTCGCAGAGGGGCTCCAGTCCTGACAATATTGTTGACTTACAGTGGGCTGGCTTAATAATCCAATAGGGTTGATAGCCTCTGAAGTCCTATTTTAACTAACTGAGGTTCACGCATGCTTTGACGGGAGACCTATTTAAGGGAGCTCAGACGGTATTGTGCAGCATAATTTACTGGTTCGGCTCAATGGTTTAAGAACTTTAAGGGGAGATATCCACTCGAGGGATTTTTTTCTTGACCCCTTTCTCCCTTATGCTTAGCCCCATTGCTTTTCTAATTTTAAGACGTTTGCCCCCATTATTTTGACGATTTTAAGGACTTTCAACTCATTTCTGTCAATTTTAAGACCTTTCGTGCCATTTAGGTGTCGATTTTATCCTGGCGAGCGATAGCGAGCCTGTAATTTAAGAGGAACCGTCTTTCAGCCGGGAAATTTTTCTACCGAAAAATGTACAAATTTATCTTGAAAGGGAGTCAAGGGGGTGTAATTTCAAGCTTGATGGCAGTCTGAGAAACACACTAAAAACCTCCCCTTAAGGAGAGGGTTTATAGTGTGCTCTCTAAACCTCTATCAAACTTTTAAAAAAACACCCGCAAGACCCCTCTTCGATATAAATGTGTACATTTTTCGGTAGAAAAATGTCCCGGCCGATTCCATACTTCTTCCTTCCTTTCCTCCTTCCATCCCACCTTCCTCTCTCTCTCTCTCTCTCTCTCTCTCTCTCTCTCTCTCTCTCTCTCTCTCTCTCTCTCTCTCTCTCTCTCTCTCTCTCTCTCTCTCTCTGTCACCCGTTTTCTTTATCTGGCATTAGTGTCGTTTATTTAGGGCAGTCGGGCGTACGAACTTTAAGGGGGGATGGGCCGGTTTTCTGGACCACTTTCTCCCTCATGTTTAGCCCCACTAGTTTTGAGATTATAAGACGTTCGGCCCATTAGTTTGGCGATTTTAACACCTGTCGCCCCATTCCGTTGTCAATTTTAAGACCTTTCGTGCCATTTAGGTGTCGATTATTTCCTGGCTAGCGATAGCGAGCATTCAATTTTAAGAAGAACTGGCCTTCGGCCGGGACATTTTTCTACCGAAAAATGTACACATTTATCTTGAAGGGGGGTCTAGGGGGTGTTTTTCTAAGCTTGATGGAGGTCTAGGGAGGAAACTAAAAAAATATATGAATAACTGAATTAATAGACCAAACAAACGGCCAGTCTCCCCTTAAGACGCCTGAACTTTGTCGGGACCAGGCTTCAAAGAGGGGGAGGACAAGCTTAAAAGGGTACACACACACACACACACACACACACACACAACTTTCTTAGCAGCATACACACACACACAACATTCTTAGCAGCATACACACACACGCACACACACACACAACTTTCTTAGCAGCATACACACACACCCGCACACCTTTCGTCGCATCTACTGTACACACAGGCACGCACCTCCGTTCAAACACACACGTGCGCGCGCTTACTCATTAAGGGGGTCACCTGCTTATTTTATCTTTCTCTCCTTTTCTCTGTTTCCCTGGCTTGTATCCATTTGGCCCCATTCAGCCAACTGTTTTAAAACGTTTATTCCCATCTAGGTGGGTTTTAAAACGTTTATCCCCATCTAGGTGGGTTTTAAAACGTTTATTCCCATCTAGGTGGGTTTTAAAACGTTTATCCCCATCTAGGTGGGTTTTAAAACGTTTATCCCCATCTAGGTGGGTTTTAAAACGTTTATTCCCATCTAGGTGGGTTTTAAAACGTTTATCCCCATCTAGGTGGGTTTTTGTGTACGGGTGTATTGTGTACCCATTATTGAAACCAGAGAGAGAGAGAGAGAGAGAGAGAGAGAGAGAGAGAGAGAGAGAGATTGTGTTTTCTGTGTGTGTAGGGGAGGGGTGGGGGGGGGGGGGGAGTAGGCTTTATTCTAATAGGATTTGTACTTAGTCGAGCCATTATTTATGCATAATTTAAACGCCACACAACATCCCAGATACAGTATATATATATATATATATATATATATAATAGGTTAGGTTAGGTTAGGCTAGGTAGGTTAGGTTTGATTATTATAGAAGTTACGATATGAACGAATTGCCAAAACTGAAGCTCATACAATAAATTAATGCCCCAAGCATTATATATATATATATATATATATATATATATATATATATATATATATATACTGTATCTGGGATGTTGTGTGGCGTTCAAATTATGCATAAATAATGGCTCTACTAGGTGCAAATATTCTTGAAAGGACGCGGTTAAACTTTTGGCGTGATGTCAACCTATATTACTATATATAATTCAGTGTGCGAGCGAGCAAGAGAGAGAGAGAGAGAGAGAGAGAGAGAGAGAGAGAGAGAGAGAGAGAGAGAGAGAGAGAGAGAGGAAGAGGAAGGAGGGATGGAAGGAGGAAAGGAAGGAAGAAGTATGTAGCAGAAAGAGAGAGAGAGAGAGAGAGAGAGAGAGAGAGAGAGAGAGAGAGAGAGAGAGAGAGAGGGAAGGAGGGATGGAAGGAGGAAAGGAAGGAAGAAGTATGTAGCAAAAAGAGAGAGATAGATAGAGAGAGAGAGAGAGAGAGAGAGAGAGAGAGAGAGAGAGAGAGAGAGAGAGAGGAAGAAGAAAGGAACAAATACAACACTCTTCTTGTCGTGTATGTATTGAATTATATCATGAATGTGATAAGCAAATAAATGATGACACATACGCCGCAAGGTATCAAATTCTATCTATCTGTCTATCTATCTATCTATCTATCTATCTATCTATCTATATACTCAGGCCCAATCCACACTTTTCCTATTTCTTATTATTTATTTTTGTCTGGGGATGGCCGACTCAAATCCTCACTGTCGAAATGGGTGTAGTAAGAGGTTGAATTATAATTGTGTATTATCCCTCTCTGTACCAGCGACGACTGTTCTATCTTATTCTAGCCATATTTAGATGATTTTATGCAGCTTGGGAAAGATCTGTGGTAGGTAAAAGGGTTGCTTGAGATACTTCGAAGACTTACAATTGCCAGAGATCCTCCCTAAGCTGAATGAAATCGTGTAATGGTTGCCAGAACATAATGAAAAGGACGTCCCTGCTGGTACTGAACAGGTTAAGCAGGGGTGACAATAAAATCATTTGAACTGAACTGAACACAGACAGAAATAATGAATGACCAAAAATATATATAAACACCGAAAGAGAGTCAGCGTAGGCGAAGGAGCTAGGGGGGGGGGGGGGGGGGGGCCAGGGAGGGGGTGTTAGTAGGGGGTCAAATTGGGGTTCAATCGTTAAAGGTCATTCCAAAGCTGAATATAATCGTCTAATAGTGGCCAGAATCGTCTAATAGTGGCCAGAATCGTCTAATAGTGGCCAGAATCGTCTAATAGTGGCCAGAATCGGCTAATAGTGGCCAGAATCGGCTAATAGTGGCCAGAATATGACGAAGAGGACGTCACCGGTACCGAATGCGTTACACGTAAAGGCAGACAGACAGACAGACATACCAATAACCCTAAGGAAGCCGCAGAAGGAGGAGGGGGTGAAAGGGGGCAAGGTGGAGGCCGAGTGTGTGGCGGGGGCGTCGGGGATTTGGGGTAGGGGAGGGTGGGGGGGAACCAGAAGAAGGACGGGGTGAAAGGGGGGCAAGGTGGAGGCCGAGTGTGTGGCGGGGGCGTCGGGGGATTTGGGGTAGTGGGAGGGGTGGGGGGAACCAGAAGGAGGGGGGGGTGAAAGGGGGGCAAGGTGGAGGCCGAGTGTGTGGCGGGGGCGTCGGGGATTTGGGGTAGGGGAGGGTGGGGGGGAACCCAGATGAGGACGGGGTTGAAAGGGGGGCAAGGTGGAGGCCCGAGTTGGGGGGGGGGGGGAATCGGGGATTGTGGGTCACGGGGGGGGGGGGGGGATCCAGACGGAAGGAGGGGTGAAAGGGGGGCAAGTTGAAGGCCGAGTGGGGGGGGGGGGGGGCGCACAAGTATTTTTTCGGAGAAGGCAAGGCGCACCAAGCCAAAGGTCGGCCATCTCTAATTGGTACCTTGATGGAGCCCGAGAACTTTTGTCGGCGGTAATTGCCACGTTGTTTTGATTGGCTAGAAAAGGAGAGGGGGGTGGAGGGAGAGGTGGGTGGGGAGGAGAGTGAAGGGGATGTGAGAAGGTGGAGGAGAGGAGGAGGAGGGGGAGGGTAAGTGGTGGAGGAGAGGTTGGGGAGGTAGAGGAAGGAGTAGAATGAGAAGGATGAACAAGTAGGAGGAGAAGGAGGTGGAGGATTAGTGGGGGAAGAGGGGGAGAAATAAGACAGGTGGAGGATAAGGAAATGGAAGATGGTTTGGTGGAGGAGGAGGTGCAAGGGAAAGGTGTTTAAAATGGGAAGAGAAGAAGAAGGAGGAAGAGAAGGGTGTGTAAGATTGGAAGAGGAGGAGGAAGATAAAGGGTGTGTAAGATAGGAAGAGGAGGAGGAAGAGAAGGGTGTGTAAGATTGGAAGAGGAGGAGGAGGAAGAGAAAGGGTGTTTAAGATAGGAAGAGGAGGAAGAGGAAGAGAAGGGGTGTGTAAGATAGAAAGATGAAGAGAAGGGTGTGTAAGATAGGAAGAGGGGGAGGAGGGTGTGTAAGATAGGAAGAGGAGAAGAAGGTTGAGTAAGATGGGGAGAATGGACAGTGAGGAGGAAGAGAAGGAGGAGAAGGAAGATGGGGAGGATGGCCAGTTAGAAGGAGTAAAAGATATAAGAGGACGAGCAGGAAGATGTTTAGGTAAGAAGGAGTACAAAGGAGTACAAAGGAAATCAAGCAACAACAGATCTAGTGACCCTTCTAGGCTGCTTGTCCTCCAAAACACTGAGGATCAAGTGTCCAAACAGTGGTTTAGAGTGGGTAAGGGAACATTGGAAAGGGAACTACTAAAGGAGGAGGAAGTCGAGAGAGAAAGGAGGGTGGGAAGGAAGGGAGGGGAAAAGAGAAAGGGAGGGGAACAGAGGAAAGGAGGAAGAAGTCAAGAGTAGGAGTAAGAGGAGAGGGAGGAGGGGAAGGAAGAAGAGGAAGCCAAAAGAAGACACCCTTACTATTGACATCAAACAAATCATCAACAACAACAACAACCCTTCTCGTATCTCAATATTTATACGTGTGACCTATTGATCACTTGCGAGTTTCAGGCTATAAGGAAGTTAGAGCCGTAAGCATCGATATTAAGCAGAGATGCAATAACAATGTTGGTTTCTGAAGGATAACAAGTGTGCTGAATTGGGTTTTATGGATTCATATAAATGTACTACAACCTCATTTTAGCTGGTAATTCTGCTAAAAGTCGATGTCTTCAGCTCCAACTTACTTATAGCCTGAAACTCGCAAGTGGTTGATGAACTCCGTGGGTTCTTCTCCCCCATACAACTTCTTCCTCTATACAGGGGTATGGAGCGCCTATGTACAGTTGGCCACATAAATTAGTAGCCTCTCCGTGAAATTATGTACTGAAACAATTATAGCATGGCTGACTTACAAAAAAAAAAAAAATGCTATTTACCGATACATGGTGATATTATCGAACTACTACAGTACATAAGAAATTTAAATCATAATAAAACTCCTCCTATGCATAACATTTCGGAGTATATACAAGTTGATATCTAAATACAAAAAACAAAAAAGTAAAAATCTAATATGATCAATCTAAATCTAATCTAATCTAAAAAATCACAGTCATACAGAGTTATATATTCGCAGTGACCGGACAACTCAACCAGCAGACCATTTCAACCAGTAGCTCTCAACCGGTAC
Source organism: Paralithodes platypus (assembly GCA_032716605.1). Classification (NCBI taxonomy): domain Eukaryota; kingdom Metazoa; phylum Arthropoda; class Malacostraca; order Decapoda; family Lithodidae; genus Paralithodes; species Paralithodes platypus. The sequence continues at coordinate 8,414,033 of CM064521.1, forward strand.
CAAATCAACCAATACGGTTAGGTTAGGCTAGGTTAGTACTATATTTAGGCACTAGTTTGGTTGGTCTTGGTTGATTTGGCACTGGTTGAGAGTTACTAGTTGAAATGGTCTACTGGTTGAGATGTCCAGGAACCATATTCGCAGTTGTGGAACTCGATACCCCCATTTAACACTTCTGGAAAGGGTTGGATCAAAGGCTTTACGTTTCATCAATGCCCCTCCTCTTACTAACTCTCTTCAGTCTCTTTCCATCCGCCGCAATGTTGCATGTCTTTCTCTCGCACTCAATCTCTCTCTCTCACTCACACTCCCCCCCCCCCCTCTCTCTCTCTCTCATATCACTATTACAATCGACAGTGGGTTTCTGAATTATTTGAGTGCATTCCTCTCCCTTACGGAGAGTAGGTGGCACTCGATTTTCCACATACTCTCAGCCATATTCTGTCCAAACTCTCTAACCCAGGAGTGAACCGGTTTTCACAGGCTTTCTCAACTAGCCAATTCCGCAGTGTGTCTGACCCCGTTCTTCTTTGAGCTCCGAGTGCCCATGATTTTGACTTCAACGTACATCGACTTTGGCTATCTATCGCTTTTTCTATTTGATGGGACACTAGGTCTTGAGTTTTGTATACTTCAACAAAACAAAACAAAAACACAAAAAGAAACACACACACACGATTTTATTCAGCATTGGAAGGATCTCTCGTTATCAAATTGCAAACAAATAAAAACTCAGACTAAGGGAGAAAAAAATAAAAAAAAAATAAAAAAAATGAAGGTGGAAAAGTCTACGGAGTGAAATCGTATGTGTTGACAGTCGAAGCGCAAGGAGGCAACTCACTCAAAGGGGAGAACAAAACAAAAACGTCGAAAAAAATAGCTAGAAGAAGAAAGATAAAAGAGAGAGATAAGATAGATAGGTAGATAGACAGACAGACAGAGTCAGATAAATATAGATAGATATAGATAGATAGATAGAGAGATATAGATAGAGATAGACAGACAGACAGACAGTCAGATAGATATAGATAGATAAGAGAGATAGCGAGAAATAGATAAATAGACAGAGAGAGAGAGAGAGAGACTTAAGAAATATCAGTGGGTGAAGATGAAAGCGAGAGTGAGTAAATGTGACAAAAGGAGGGAGATGCAAAGATGGAAATGGACACAAATATATACAAACACAGAAATAGGCTGACAAAGACATCAACACACACACACACACACACACACACACACACACACACACACACACACACCTCCCTCCCTCATGAACGAATCGCCTTTAAGGGACCCCACCTCGCTCTTTTTTTGTCCTCTTTCTCTCCCTCTCTCTTGGGCTTGTATCCATTCGGCCCCATTCAACCTACTGGACAAATTCAACTCCATTCATTCTTCTCTTACTAATCCTCTGTATCATGTTTCTTCTTCTTCTTCTTCTTCTTCTTCTTCTTCTTCTTCTTGTAACTCCTTTTAACTGAACAACCTAAACTTAATGTCTTCTTCTTTTGTTTCTTCTTTTTCTTTTTCTTCTTCTTCTTCTTCTTATTTCCCCGCTGTTACTCATTTTATCTAGACAAACTAAACTCACTCATATTCCCCCGTTTTTCATATTCTCACTGCTCTTCTTTCTTCTTCTTTTATCACTGCTCTTTCTTCTTCTTCTTTTATCACTGCTCTTCTTTCTTCTCCTTTTATCACTGCTCTTTCTTCTTCTTCTTTTATCACTGCTCTTTCTTCTTCTCCTTTTATCACTGCTCTTTCTTCTTCTCCTTCATTTCCTCTTCTTATTCCCCGGCTTCTTCTTTTCTCACCGCTCTTTCTTCTTCTTCTTCTTCTCTTCCTTATCCTCTTTTTATTCCTCATTCTTCTTCTTTCATGGCTGCTCTTCTTTCTTCTTCTTCTCTTCCGTTTCCTCTCATTTCTTATCTTCTTATTCCTCATTCTTCTCCTTTTATCACTGCTCGTCTTTCCTTTTCTCTTCCTCATTCTTCTTCTTCTTCTTTTTGCTAATATTCATCATCCTCATCTTCTTCTTCTTCTTCCTTTCTCTTTGTTTTTGTTATTCCTCCTTCTATCTGGCCGAAATCAACTCGCCCTCTCTCCGTATTCTTTTGATTCTGTCTTATCCCCTCTCTTCCTCTTCCTCCTCTTGCTATTCTTCCTCTCCTGTTTTTCCTTATCCTATGCTTCCTCTTCCCTTTCTTCCTCCGTCTCTCTCTCTACCCCCCCCCCCCCTCCCCTGGTCTTCCTGATCTCTTTATCTTGACAAAGGAACCCCCCTTGACCTAACTCTCCTTAGCACTCTTCTTCTTCTTCTTCTTCTTCTTCTTTCCTCTTCTTCTTTCATCTTCTTCTTCTTCTTCTTCTGCTTTCTCTTCTCTCTTTTTTTTCCCTCTTTCTTCTTCTTCTTCTTTCTTCTTCTTCTCTCCCTTGTCTCTTCTTCTTTTTTCTGGTTTTCTTTCTTCTTCTTCTTCTTCTTTCTTCATTCTTCTCTTCTTACTTCTTCTTCTCCCTCTTCTTCTTTCTTCTTTTCTCTTCTTTCTTTTCCTTCTTCCTTTCTTCTTCTTCTTTCTTCTTCTTCTTTCTTCTTTTCTTCTTTTCCCTTTGTCCTTTCTTCTCTTTCTTCTCTTCCTTCGCTTCTTCTTCCTTCTTCTTCTTCTTTTTTCTTCTTTTCTTTCTTCTTTTCTTTTCTTCTCTTTCGTTTTTTCTTCTTATCCTTTTTCCTTCTCCCCTCTTTTCTTTTCTCTTTCTTTTCTTCTTCTTCTTCTTCCCCCCTTAATAAGTTTCTTGTATCTTATCCTATCAGTCTGCGGTTATCGTTTTCTATGCTGTGTTTACTTCTGGATTTACCGTATTATTATAATATGTTGTTATTAGTTGTTCTGTTTCGTAATCTGTCTTTGTTTTTGTTACGAATGAACAGCCTTTATCAGTTTTAATAATAGAAAGAATGATAATCGGTTCGTGTGTGTGTGTAATAATAATAATATAAATAATAATAATAATAACAATAATAACAATACAAAAATATGTGTGTGTGTTATTGTATTGACTTTTATATAATTCTATTTTTTTATCTAACCCCAGAACTGTTCCTCTTTCCCCGCTCTGAAAACTTGACTTAGTTATATATATATATATGTTTTGTTTTACCTCGCCTGAAGTTATATCATTTCTCCATGTCGGCAGCAAAAATCCATCCAGCTTGCAACATATTTTGATTTGATTTTATTTATTTTTTATTTATGACCAAACTGTTTCCAATAACAATATGACTTTGGTTGAGGGGGTAGTGCTTGGTTTTTGGTCCATTAAGGGGAGATTTCCACTTCAGGGATTTTTTTTCTTGATCCCTTTCTCCCTCATGTTTAGCCTCATTGCTTTTGACATTTTAAGACGTTCGCCCCATTAGTTTGGCGATTTTAAGAATTTTCGGTAACAAATGTCCGGCCGAAGGTCGGTTCCCTTTAAAATTACAGGCTCGCTATCGCTCGCCAGGAAAAACTCGACACCTAAATGGCACGAAAGGTCTTAACATTGATGAAGAAATGTGGTGAAAGGTACTAAAATCGACAAACTAACTGCACGAAAATCTTAAAACCTCAAAACTAATATACTAAACATGAGGGAGAAGGGGGTCCAGAAAAAGCAAGTACTACCCCCTTAAAAATGACTCGGTAGTTAAGATTTTTTTTATGTAGTTGAAACGTTTATTACTCACTTGAAAACATTTGATTTGAGTTTGGAAAAATATCACAGATGTGTACAATTCAATCAACTCATTTTTTCAGCTGAAGAGCTTCTTTTTAATATAATGGTCCTACAATTATATGAGTTGATTCTGGAACTCTTGCAGAATATATATTGGAACAGAAGGAAATCGTTCAACACACTAATCACCAGATGAATTTATTCGGTTAAAAAAATAATTACTTGGGTGCAAAAGATTATATCACTTTGTCATAATAAGCAACTCAAAAAAAAAAAACAAAAAAAAACAAAAAAAATATATTG
>CM064521.1:8423049-8517000 GCA_032716605.1 Paralithodes platypus
AAATGTACAAATTTATCTTGAAAGGGGGTCAAGGGGGTGAAATTTTAAGATTGCTGGAGGAGTAGGAAACAAACTAGAAACCTTCCCTTAACTAACGACAAACGATTTTTTTTGGGAGGGGGGGGGGGGGAGACAGGAAAGATCTATAGCTGTCAGGGGGTTGTAAACTCTCGAATAATATGTATAAATGGTTACGACATTATAATTTAGTCGTGTCATAAAGAGACGATTAATATTGGTTCAGCATAGGAAGGAGCTACTGCAATCAAAAGAGTTAGTAATCAGGAAGAAAAGAGAGCATATTTCCCCTGCTTGTATTCCGGAAGTATATTCTAACACACTATAAGCAATGACGTAAACTATTCTCGTGAGATTTGCAATTTTCCTGACGTGAATATATGTATCAATATCTGTCAGGTGCCCCCCCCCCCATTCTCTCTCTCTCTCTCTCTCTTCTATCCTCAACTCTCTACCCTAAATTATCCCCCCCCCCCCTCTTTGACTCTCTCTCTCTCTTCTATCCTCAACTATCTCCTCCTAATCACTCCCCCCCCCTTTATCTCTCTCTCTCTCTTACTTCTATCCTCCCCTCTCACTCTCTCTCTCTCGCTCCCAGAAACAAGACCTGCTTGCTCTATCTCACTCCTCAACTCACTAATTGCCACTCTTCCTAGTCAAGATGTTTAGTTTTTCATCTATATTGCTTTTTGGATGTTTTCAATTTATCTTTTCGTTATCTGTCTACCATCAATCTATCTATCTATCTATCTATCTATCTATCTATCTATCTATCTATCTATCTATCTATCTGTCTCTCCTTGGCTTAATAATTGCCTCTCGTCCTAATCAAGACGCTTAGTTTTTTTTTTGGTATTCCACATATTCACGTGTATGTCTTATATCTCAAAGTTATCTACCTATTTATATATCAATCTATCTAATCTATCTACCTGTTTGCTTATCTATCTATCTATGAATCTACCTATCAATCTATACATCTATCTACCTATCTATCTATCTATTTATCTCTCCCTGGCTCACACATTGCCTCTCGTCCTGATTGCTTAGTCAAGATGTTTACTTTTTCATTTGGTGTTTCTATTGATGTCATTATTACTTGTCTATATCATATCTATATCATATCTATATCATATCTATATCATATCTATATCATATCTATATCATATCTATATCATATCTATATCATATCTATATCATATCTATATCATATCTATATCATATCTATGTTATATCTCGACTATCTAACTGCTTATTCATCCGTCTATGTATCTGTCCATTTGCCTATGTATGTATGTATGTATGTATGTATGTATGTACGCATCTATATCATCTCTTTTTATCTCTTTATTGCCTGGATATCCATGTATTGTATACGAATACTTCTCTCCATATCTCTCGCTCTCTCTCTCTCTCTCTCTCTCTCTCTAATTGCCTCTCGTCTTGCCGCCCTAGTTAAGATGTCCGTGAGAGAGAGAGAGAGAGAGAGAGAGAGAGAGAGAGAGAGAGAGAGAGAGAGAGAGAGAGAGAGAGAGGAGAAAGAGAGAGAGAGAGAGAGAGAGAGAGAGAGAGAGAGAGAGGAGAGAGGAGAGAGAGAGAGAGAGAGAGAGAGAGAGAGAGAGAGAGAGAGAGAGAGAGAGAGAGAGAGAGAGAGAGAGAGAGAGAGAGAGAGCTATCTTTTGAACACAAGGGATATATATACCTACACATCTTAGCTTTCTTGACGATAACCAAGAGGGGTGGGCAAAGACGGCTATATATATATATATATATATATATATATATATATATATATATATATATATATATATATATATATATATATCGAGATAATTAATTAAAACATATCGTATAACATTTCATAAAAAGCTTTAGCTCTACCTATGAATGGGAAAGGAGTGGAACATTCTATAAATAAATAATAAAATAAAAACAATTATATATAATCCATAACCATATCTTTGAAGGCCAGCGTGGTGGACATAATAGTTTTAATCAGATTTCTGGTTTTTTACCACGATAAATTAGTACCCCATTCTCTACCATCCAGGTGTAATGAGCGCATCTTGGTAATAGTGAATGCCTCCACTACTGCTGCTGGTGGGGTCACGAGGAAGGTTACTGGTCATTCCGTTCACAAGGCTATTCGTCTACAGTCGGGCAGATGTACTGATTTACTCACATTTAGACGTTGGTCATGGGTAGGTTAGGGCTGTCTTAACCATTTCTGTACCGGCGACGTCGTTGTAATTTTATTCTGGCTACTATTAGACGATTTTATTAGGTTTCAAAAGGGCCTCCAGAAATGAACAGGCTTCGAACTACCTCACTTAACCCTTTTTACTCCCACAGACCCTTCTTAAAATGCATAACATCGTTTACATATAGCTAGAATAAATTTAAAAAGACGTCGCCGGTACATAAGGGGTTAAGTTCAGATAGGAGAAGGTAACCCTTTGAGGATAATGACGCATTTTGACAGATTAGATTATTCTGGTATAAATAAAATAGATTATTCTGGTATAAATAAAATAGATTATTCTGGTATAAATAAAATCGATTATTCTGGTATAAATAAAATCGATTATTCTGGTATAAATAAAATCGATTATTCTGGTATAAATAAAATCGATTATTCTGGTATAAATAAATCGATTATTCTGGTATAATAAAAATCGATTATTCTGGTATAAATATAAACAGATTATTCTGGTATAAATAAAATCGATTATTCTGGTATAAATAAAATCGATTATTCTGGTATAAATAAAATCGATTATTCTGGTATAAATAAAACAGATTATTCTGGTATAAATAAAATAGATTATTCTGGTATAAATAAAATCGATTATTCTGGTATAAATAAAATAGATTATTCTGGTATAAATAAAATAGATTATTCTGGTATAAATAAAATAGATTATTCTGGTATAAATAAAATAGATTATTCTGGTATAAATAAAACAGATTATTCTGGTATAAATAAAATCGATTATTCTGGTATAAATAAAATAGATTATTCTGGTATAAATAAAATCGATTATTCTGGTATAAATAAAATCGATTATTCTGGTATAAATAAAATCGATTATTCTGGTATAAATAAAATAGATTATTCTGGTATAAATAAAATAGATTATTCTGGTATAAATAAAATAGATTATTCTGGTATAAATAAAATAGATTATTCTGGTATAAATAAAATAGATTATTCTGGTATAAATAACATAGATTATTCATTAGACGATGTTCTGCAAATTAGTAAGGATCTCTAGGAATCAAAGGAGTATATATACTATCTCAATGAACTCTCTAGCTACCACAAGTTCTTCTTAAGGGGGGTGACCTGTTTTTGTTCTGTCCTTTTCTATCTTTCTCTGGCTTGTATCCACTTGGCCCCATTCAGCCTACTGTTTCAAGACGTTTATCCCCATCCAGATGTAAAAAAAATACTGGTGAGCGGTAGCGAGCCAGCATATTTTTTATTTTTGTTTGACAGCAGGCTAAATTTGTACATTTTTCGAAAGAAAAAATTCTCCGGCGAAGCCGGATTTCTTCATATAATACTGGCTCGCTATCGCTCGCCAGGAAGAAATCGACACCTAGATGGGGATAAACGTCTTAAGATAGTTGGCTGAATGGGGCCGAATGGATACAAGCCAGAGAAAGAGAGAAAAGGACAGAAATAACAACCAGCAGGTCACCCCCCTTAAGCTGCATACACTGTCAAAACGCGTCATGATCCTCAAAGAGTTAACAACACATTTCGCTACCAAATGTTCATAATAGCTAAGTTAGCAAGATAGGGCATAGATGATGACTGTGTAGAGTATATATTATGTTATAGTGGGAGATGTTCTTAGGTAGATATGATATTGATGAAGTGTAGGGGCTATAGGTTGTAGTGGGTGATGTGTTTTGTGTGTTTTTTTTTTTTTTTTTTTTTTTTTTTTTAGTAGTTAAGGGATGAGGTCACGAGGAACCTACTTACCCTGGCATAGACCTATTTTACTGTTAGGCGATCAGACCAGAGGCAAGGGGTGTGAGGAGATTGCCCAACTATCTCCACCAGCCGATAATCGAACTCGGTCCTCCCGGTTAGAAACTGAGCGCTCTACCAATGTCACTACTGGTCACCCCCGTGGGTGATGTTTTTAGTGTAGGGAAAGAACTATTACGGATGTAGGGAAGAAGGAGTCTGCCTCGTATGGGCCAATAGGTCGTCTGCAGATTTCCATTTATCTTACGTGTTTTGTTTTTGTATTCTTATTAATTGTATACCATCTTCAAGGGCTTACTAGGAAAACATAACCTTATTATGATGCACAGATATTGAAGTTTCACATTTTATCCATTAACACTTTGCGCACCGGTGTCGTTTTTTATTTAATTTTAGCTACATGTAGGCGACTTTATTAAGCTTAGGAAGGATGGATGGTAGCTGAAAGGATTAATTGAGGTAGGCTGTGGTCTTTTCATTGGCAGACGTCCTTCGTAAGCTGAATAAAAGCGTTTAATCAGTGCCAGAATATAATGAAAAGGGCGTCACTGGTACTGAATGGGTTAAGTATACAGAAATCCGCTGCAAAAGGATACAATTTTCCGCCAGGGGAAAAACAGGCCATACAGTATACAGTAGATGAAGAGGCCGCAGGCGAAGTGACCTCAAGACGAAAACACCATAATCAACCCGCGCCGAAGCCTGTCGTCAAATTAAGTGAAGTCGTTAGCGGGGAATAGAGACAGATGCTACTTGATAATGAGCAACGTTACGGTCCTTGTGTTACGGTCCCTTAAGTTACGGTCCTGTTGTTACGGTCATTGTGTTACGGTCCTTGTGTTATGGTCCCTTGTGTTACGGTCCTTTGAGTTACGGGAATATAATCAACAACGTTACGGTCCTGTTTTTACGGTCCCTTGAGTTATGGTCCTGGTGTTACGGTCCTTGTGTTATGGTCCTTGCCTTACGGTCCTTGTGTTACGGTCCTGTTATTACGGTCCTTATATTAGTGTTCTAATGCTTCCCTTATTTCCACCTCATCGCCTGCCCCTCCCCCCGACAAAGCTAGACCCCCCTGACCCCCCTTAGGGCCATCCCCCACCCCCAGCAATAGACCCCTGACCCCTTAGATCTAGCCCTCATAATAATACACCTCCTTCCCTCGCCCTCACCCCTGTAGACCCCTGACAATAGCCCTCACCCCAAACGATAGACACCCTGACCTCCTTAACCCCTTCTGTACCGGTGACGTCTTTTATATTTTACTCTAACTAATGTATATTTCGACGAGCTTGTGCAGCTTAAGCTTGTGCAGCTTAAGAAGGATCTGAGGTAGTAAAAAGGGTTAAGTGATATAGTTCGAAGCCTGTTAATTGCTGGAAGATCTTTTTAAACTAACTAAAATCGTCTAATAGTAGCCAGAATGCAGTTAAAAGGACGGGCCGGCACCGGTAGTGAACGGGTTTTATCTAACTCTTCACAATAATAGACGGGAGGCCATACACGCAGAACTATGCTGGTGCAGGAGAGATCTGCACATGCGCGACGCCTTTGCTTTTTTGTTATCCCCTTTAAATAGGCCTTTCAAAACTAGTCCAGTATGCCGTCTCGTAGCTCAGAGGTAACGGGTTAGGGCTCGCAACCAACACGGCTAGCGTTCGATCCCAGCACAATATAATATTTTTGTGCTTGTATTTTTATTATAGAAAATTGTGTTAGGTTACGTTAAGTTAGCTTAGGTTAAGTTCGGTTAGATTGGGTTAGTTAGGTTAGTCTAATAAAAATAATAATATATCAAAGTCGTCGCACATGCAGAGATCCCATGCACCCTGCTCCTAGGACTCGCTATCGCTCGCCAGGAAAAAATAGACACCTAAATGGCACAAAAGGTCTTAATTAACACTGACGAAGAAATGGGGCGAAAGGTCTCAAAATCGCCAAACTAGTGGAACGAACGTCTTATAATCTCAAAATAAATATGCTAAACATGAGGGGGCAGGGCGTCCAGTAAAAACGAGTATCTCCCCCTTCCACTCACTCACCATAACACTATCCCCCCCCCCTCCAAAACGAGTATCTCCCCCTTCCACTCACTCACCATAACACTAAGCCCCCCCCCCCCTCCAAAACGAGTATCTCCCCTTCCACTCACTCACCATAAACACTAGCCCCCCCCCCCTCCAAAACGAGTATCTCCCCCTTCCACTCACCCACCATAACACTAGCCCCCCCCCCCCCTCCAAAACGAGTATCTCCCCCTTCCACTCACTCACCATAACACTAGCCCCCCCCCCCCCCCTCCAAAACGAGTATCTCCCTCTTTCCACTCACTCACCATAACACTAGGCCCCCCCCCCCTCCAAAACGAGTACCTCCCCCTTCCACTCACTCACCATACCACTACCCCCCCCCCCCCCCACCAAAACGAGTATCTCCCTCTTCCACTCACTCACCATAACACTAGCCCCCCCCCCCTCCAAAACGAGTACCTCCCCATTCCACTCACTCACCATAACACTAGCCCCCCCCCCTCCAAAACGAGTACCTCCCCCTTCCACTCACTCACCATAACACTATCCCCCCCCCCCTCCAAAACGAGTACCTCCCTCTTCCACTCACTCACCATAAACACTATCCCCCCCCCCCTCCAAAACATAGAACCCCCTGAACCCCATACCACAAGCCCCCCCCCCCCCCCCAACGATAGAACCCACTGACCCCTTGAGCACCAGCAAACACCCCCTCCCCCCCCTCCCTCCCTTCAACAATTCAGCCACCCATGAACCTGACACACTTCATTCCACTAAATCCCTTTCTCCAATCGGCTTGCTCTCTCTCTCTTGCTCGCTCTCTCTCTCTCTCCCTGGGCTACGTACAGTCACGGGCCACAGTCACGGACGGTGTCACATGCACTCTGTATCGGCGGGTGTATCGGAGTCACAGTATCCGAATCAAACAGTAGCGAATATCGTGTCTACCATCCCATCTAACAACTTTCTCTTTCATTCTGACTGTATTTACCTTGACATTTTTACCTTTGATTCTGACTACAATTAAATGATTTTATGCAGATTAAGAATGACCTATATTGTTCAGAGGGTTTATGGAGATCGTATTTTCATCTTTGAATATTATAGGTAGATTAAAGCTAAAGGAAGGTTTATAATGGTAACCAGGACAAAATAAAAATTACGTCATGGTCCTGAAGGGGTTAAAGTATATAATCATGCATAGTCCAAGTTGATATAAAAGCAAAGAGCAATATCAATTAAAATAATATGAAACTTGCAGTGGATTCGAGGCTCCGATACATGTAGCCGATTAACCTGCTTATGTAACGCCGACTTAACCCATTCAGTACCGGTAACGTCTGTTTAACTTTATTTTGGCTACTATTAGACGATTTAATTCAGTTTAAAGAAGGCCTCCAGCGATGAACAGGCATCGAACTATCTCACTTAACCCTTTTTACTACCACAGATCCTTCTTTCAACTGCACATAATCGTCTAAATATAGCTAGAATATAATTTAAAAGACGTTTCCGGTACAGAAGAGGTTAAGTATACACATTTTATTGAATATGTATCGGGGACTGAAAAGGGAACTGCCTCGTTTGGGTCAACTTTACACTTAACATTCGACATAATTACAGCATCACCTTAGCCAATATCTGACAGACATAATTACCACACCATCTTATGCAAAATCCAGCAGATATAACTACAGCACCACTTTAACCAACATCTGACAGACATAATTACAGCAGCATGACTGTGATTTATTGGGTCAACTGTACACCTTAACCAACATCCGACAGACATTATTGCAGCAGAATGACGTGATTTATTAGGCAGCTTTACATCTTAACCAACATCTGACAGACATAATTACAGAAGCATGACGTGATTTATTGGGTCAACTTTGCATCTTAACCAACATCTGACAGACATAATTACAGCAGAATGACGTGATTTATGGGGTCAGCTTTGCACCTTAACCAACATCTGGCAGACATTATTACAGCACAATGACGTGATGTATTGGGTCAAATTTATAACTTAACCAACATCCGACAGACATTATTACAGCAGCACGACGTGATTAATTGGGTCAACTTTACACTTTAACCAACATCCGACAGACATTATTACAGCAGCATCACGTAATATATTAGGTCAACTTTACCACTGGGCCATTTTACTGGGCCCCATTCACCATCTTTAAATCTCTCTCTCTCTCTCTCTCTCTCTCTCTCTCTCTCTCTCTCTCTCTCTCTCTCTCTCTCTCTCTCTCTCTCTCTCTCTCTCTCAACTAAATATTCATGCTGCATTTTCATACGTTTGAAGAATAACAAACTCAAAGGGAAAGGGCTGCAAAAATTAGCCCACAAAAATTTCGAGTAAATTTCTCCCCCAAAAGGATCTTATACATAGCAAGAGAGAAAGAGAGAGAGAGAGAGAGAGAGAGAGAGAGAGAGAGAGAGAGAGAGAGAGAGAGAGAGAGAGAGAGAGAGAGAGAGAGAGAGAGAGTGAGAGTGTGCGAGAGTGAGAAGGGGAAAGGAGGGAGGAAGGATAGATAAATAAATAGATAGATAAATAGATGACTCTTTGCAATTTCTCTCTCTTCGCCGCAGTGTTGCATCTTTCTCGCTATTCTATTCTACCGCTATTACAATAATCAATGTTTCTCAAAGCTCTCTTAGTGTATAACACCTCCTCTACGTAGAGTACGTAGTACCCGTCTTGCAACACAATCCCATCCCTACCATGTGCAACTCTCCAATCCAAGAGTGAAACGATATTCTCAAACCTTCTTCTATTCAACAGCTGAACTTTGGAACTCTCTCCCTGAATCCATCTTCCCCTCATCCTATGACTTAAATATCTTCAAACTCCGTGTGTCCAGGCATTTTGGCTCGAACGTTCCTTGATTTTGGCCCTGTCACTCTTTCAACTGGGGGAGGCACTCGTTACAGGCAGTTCTGTCTTTTGACTCGCTCAAGCAAATAGGAAAATAAAAACAGACAGACATACAGACAGTTAGATCCCCGGTCCTCAACGAGACCATCCCTGGTCCTCAACGGACCATCCCCGGTCCTCAACGAGACGCTCCTCAACGAGACCCTCCCTGGTCCTCAACGAGACCCTTCCCAGGTCCTCAATGAGACGCTCCTCAACAAAACCCTCCCCTGTCCTCAACGAGTCCATCCCCGGTCCTCAACGAGACCCTCCCCTGTCCTCAAGGAAACCCTCCCCGGTCCTCAACGAGACCCTCCCCGGTCCTCAACGAGACCCTCCCCGGTCCTCAACGAGACCCTCCCCGGTCCTCAACGAGACCCTCCCGGGTCCTCAACGAGACCCTCCCCGGTCCTCAACGAGACCCTCCCCGGTCCTCAACGAGACCCTCCCCGGTCCTCAACGAGACCCTCCCCGGTCCTCAACGAGACCCTCCCCGGTCCTCAACGAGACCCTCCCCGGTCCTCAACGAGACCCTCCCCGGTCCTCAACGAGACCCTCCCCGGTCCTCAACGAGACCCTCCCCGGTCCTCAACGAGATCCTCCCCGGTCCTCAAGGAGAACCTCCCCGGTCCTCATCGCGACCCTCCCCGGTCCTCAACGAGACGCTCGTCAACGAGACCCTCCCCGGTCCATGAGACCCTCCCCAGTCCACGAGAACCTCCCCGGTCCTCAACAAGACCCTCCCCGGTCCTCAATGAGACGCTCCTCAACGAGACCCTCCCCGGTCCTCAACGAGACCCTCCCCGGTCCTCAACGAGACCCTCCCAGGTCCTCAACGAGACCCTCCCCGGTCCTCAACGAGACCCTCCCCTGTCCTCAAGGAAACCCTCCCCGGTCCTCAACGAGACCCTCCCCGGTCCTCAACGAGACCCTCCCCGGTCCTCAACGAGACCCTCCCCGGTCCTCAACGAGACCCTCCCCGGTCCTCAACGAGACCCTCCCGGGTCCTCAACGAGACCCTCCCCGGTCCTCAACGAGACCCTCCCCGGTCCTCAACGAGACCCTCCCCGGTCCTGAACGATATCCTCCCCGGTCCTCAAGGAGAACCTCCCCGGTCCTCAACGCGACCCTCCCCGGTCCTCAACGAGACGCTCGTCAACGAGACCCTCCCCGGTCCATGAGACCCTCCCCAGTCCACGAGAACCTCCCCGGTCCTCAACAAGACCCTCCCTGGTCCTCAACGAGACCCTTCCCGGTCCTCAACGAGACCATCCCTGGTCCTCAACGAGACCATCCCCGGTCCTCAACGGACCATCCCCGGTCCTCAACGAGACGCTCCTCAACGAGACCCTCCCTGGTCCTCAACAAGACCCTCCCCGGTCCTCAATGAGACGCTCCTCAACGAGACCCTCCCCGGTCCTCAACGAGACCCTCCCCGGTCCTCAACGAGACCCTCCCCGGTCCTCAACGAGACCCTCCCCGGTCCTCAACGAGACCCTCCCCAATCCTCAACGAGACCCTCCCCGGTCCTCAACGAGACCCTCCCCGGTTCTCAACGAGACCCTCCCCGGTCCTCAACGAGACCCTCCCCGGTCCTCAACGAGACCCTCCCCGGTCCTCAACGAGACCCTCCCCGGTCCTCAACGAGACCCTCCCCGGTCCTCAACGAGACCCTCCCCGGTCCTCAACGAGACCCTCCCCGGTCCTCAACGAGACCCTTCCCGGTCCTCAACGAGACCCTCCCCGGTCCTCAACGAGACCCTCCCCGGTCCTCAACGAGACCCTTCCCGGTCCTCAACGAGACCCTCCCCGGTCCTCAACGAGACCCTCCCCGGTCCTCAACGAGACCCTCCCCGGTCCTCATGGAGAACCTTCCCGGTCCTCAAGGAGAACCTCCCCGGTCCTCAAGGAGACCCTCCCCGGTCCTCAACGAGACCCTCCCCGGTCCTCAAAGAGACCCTCCCCGGTCCTCAACGAGACTATCCCCGGTCCTCAACGAGACCTACCCCGGTCCTCAACGAGACCTACCCCGGTCCTCAACGAGACCCTTCCCGGTCCTCAACGAGACCCTCCCCGGTCCTCAACGAGACCTTCCCCGGTCCTCAACGAGACCTTCCCCGGTCCTCAACGAGACCATCCCCGGTCCTCAACAAGACCATCCCCGGTCCTCAACAAGACCTTCCCCTGTCGTCAAGGAGACCTTTCCCGGTCCTCAACGAGACCCTCCACGGTCCTCAACGAGACCCTCCCCGGTCCTCAACGAGACCCTCCCCGGTCCTCAACGTGACCCTCCTCGGTCCTCAACGAGACCCTCCCCGGTACTCAACGAGACCCTACCCGGTCCTCAACGAGACCCTCCCCGATCCTCAACGAGACCCTTCCCGGTCCACAACAAGACACTCTCGGTCTTCAACGAGACCATACCCGGTCCTCAACGAAACCATCCCCGGTCCTCAACGAGACGCTCATCCACGAGACTATCCCCTGTCGTCAACGAGACCATCCCGGTCCTTAACAAGACCATCCCTGTGCTCAACGAGACCATCCTGGTCTTCAACGAGACCCTCCCTGGTCCTCAACGAGACCATCTCGGTCCTCATCGAGACCCTCCCCGGTCTTCAACGAGACCATCCCGGTGCTCAACGAGACCATCCCGGTCCTCAACGAGACCATCACGTTGCTCAACGAGACCATCCTGGTCTTCAACGAGACCATCCCGGTCCTCAACGAGACCATCACGGTGCTCAACGAGACCATCCCCGTCCTCAACGTGACCCTCCTTGGTTGTCAATGAGACCCTCCCCGGTCCTCAACGAGACCCTCCTTGATCCTCAATGAGACGCTCCTCAACGAGACACTCCCCGGTCCTTAACGAGACCCTCCTTGATCCTCAACGAGACGCTCCTCAACGAGACACCCCCAGGTCCTCAACGAGACCCTCCCCGGTCCTCAACGAGACACTCCCCGGTCCTCAACGAGACACTCCCCGGTCCTCAACGTGACCCTCCTCGGTACTCAACGAGACCCTCCCCGGTCCTCAACGAGACCCTCCCCAGTCCTCAACGAGACCCTCCCCGGTCCTCAATGAGACCCTCCCTGGTCCTCAATGAGACCCTACCCAGTCCTCAATGAGGCGCTCCTCAACGAGACTATCCCCGGTCCTTAACGAAACCCTCCCCAGTCCTCAACGAGACCCTCCCCGGTCCTCAACGAGACCCTTCCCGGTCCACAACGAGACACTCTCGGTCTTCAACGATACCCTACCCGGTCCTCAACGAGACCATCCCCGGTCCGCAACGAGACGCTCATCCACGAGACTATCCCCTGTCGTCAACGAGACCATCCCGGTCCTCAACAAGACCATCCCTGTGCTCAACGAGACCATATTGGTCTTCAACGAGACCCTCCCTGGTCCTCAACGAGACCATCCCGGTCCTCATCGAGACCCTCCCCGGTCTTCAACGAGACCATCCCGGTGCTCAACGAGACCATCCCGGTGCTCAACGAGACCATCCCGGTCCTCAACGAGACCATCACGGTGCTCAACGAGACCGTCCTGGTCTTCAACGAGACCATCCCGGTGCTCAACGAGACCATCCCGGTCCTCAACGAGACCATCACGGTGCTCAACGAGACCATCCTGGTCTTCAACGAGACCATCCCCGTCCTCAACGTGACCCTCCTTGGTCGTCAATGAGACCCTCCCCAGTCCTCAACGAGACCCTCCTTGATCCTCAACGAGACGCTCCTCAACGAGACACTCCCCGGTCCTTAACGAGACCCTCCTTGATCCTTAACGAGACGCTCCTCAACGAGACACCCCCAGGTCCTCAACGAGACCCTCCCCGGTCCTCAACGAGACACTCCCCGGTCCTCAACGTGACCCTCCTCGGTACTCAACGAGACCCTCCCCGGTCCTCAACGAGACCCTCCCCGGTCCTCAACGAGACGCTCCTGAACGAGACCCTCCCCCATCCTCAACGCGACCCTCCCCGGTCCTCAACGAGACCCTCCCCGGTCCTCAACGAGACGCTCCTCAACAAGACCCTCCCCGGTCCACAAGACCCTCCCCGGTCCAGGAGACCCTCCCCGGTCCTCAACAAGGCCCTCCCGGTCCTCAACGAGACCCTTCCCAGTCCTCAACGAGACCATCCCCGGTCCTCAACGAGACCATCCCCGGTCCTCAACGGACCATCCCCGGTCCTCAACGAGACGCTCCTCAACGAGACCCTCCCTGGTCCTCAACGAGACCCTCCCCGGTCCTCAATGAGACACTCCTCAACGAGACCCTCCCCTGTCCTCAACGAGACCATCCCCGGTCCTCAACGGACCATCCCCGGTCCTCAACGAGACGCTCCTCAACGAGACCATCCCCGGTCCTCAACGAGACCCTCCCCGGTCCTCAACGCGACCCTCCCCGGTCCTCAACGAGACCCTCCCCGGTCCTCAACGAGACGCTCCTCAACAAGACCCTCCCGGTCCTCAACGAGACCCTTCCCAGTCCTCAACGAGACCATCACGGTGCTCAACGAGACCATCCTGGTCTTCAACGAGACCATCCCCGTCCTCAACGTGACCCTCCTTGGTCGTCAATGAGACCCTCCCCAGTCCTCAACGAGACCCTCCTTGATCCTCAACGAGACGCTCCTCAACGAGACACTCCCCGGTCCTTAACGAGACCCTCCTTGATCCTTAACGAGACGCTCCTCAACGAGACACCCCCAGGTCCTCAACGAGACCCTCCCCGGTCCTCAACGAGACACTCCCCGGTCCTCAACGTGACCCTCCTCGGTACTCAACGAGACCCTCCCCGGTCCTCAACGAGACCCTCCCCGGTCCTCAACGAGACGCTCCTGAACGAGACCCTCCCCCATCCTCAACGCGACCCTCCCCGGTCCTCAACGAGACCCTCCCCGGTCCTCAACGAGACGCTCCTCAACAAGACCCTCCCCGGTCCACAAGACCCTCCCCGGTCCAGGAGACCCTCCCCGGTCCTCAACAAGGCCCTCCCGGTCCTCAACGAGACCCTTCCCAGTCCTCAACGAGACCATCCCCGGTCCTCAACGAGACCATCCCCGGTCCTCAACGGACCATCCCCGGTCCTCAACGAGACGCTCCTCAACGAGACCCTCCCTGGTCCTCAACGAGACCCTCCCCGGTCCTCAATGAGACACTCCTCAACGAGACCCTCCCCTGTCCTCAACGAGACCATCCCCGGTCCTCAACGGACCATCCCCGGTCCTCAACGAGACGCTCCTCAACGAGACCATCCCCGGTCCTCAACGAGACCCTCCCCGGTCCTCAACGCGACCCTCCCCGGTCCTCAACGAGACCCTCCCCGGTCCTCAACGAGACGCTCCTCAACAAGACCCTCCCCGGTCCACAAGACCCTCCCCGGTCCAGGAGACCCTCCCCGGTCCTCAACAAGACCCTCCCGGTCCTCAACGAGACCCTTCCCAGTCCTCAACGAGACCATCCCCGGTCCTCAACGAGACCATCCCCGGTCCTCAACGGACCATCCCCGGTCCTCAACGAGACGCTCCTCAACGAGACCCTCCCTGGTCCTCAACGAGACCCTCCCCGGTCCTCAATGAGACACTCCTCAACGAGACCCTCCCCTGTCCTCAACGAGACCATCCCCGGTCCTCAACGGACCATCCCCGGTCTTCAACGAGACGCTCCTCAACGAGACCCTTCCCGGTCCTCAACGAGACCCTCCCCGGTCCTCAACGAGACCCTCCCCGGTCCTCAAGGAAACCATACCCGGTCCTCAACGAGACCCTCCCCGGTCCTCAAGGAGAACCTCCCTGGTCCTCAAGGAGAACCTCCCCGGTCCTCAACGAGACCCTCCCTGGTCCTCAACGAGACCCTCAACGAGACCCTCCCCGGTCCTCAACGAGACCCTCCCCAGTCCTCAACGAGACCATAACCGGTCCTAAACGAGACTATCCCCGGTCCTCAACGAGACCTTCCCCGGTCCTCAACGAGACCCTTCCCGGTCCTCAACAAGACCCTCCCCGGTCCTCAACGAGACCCTCCCCGGTCCTCAACGAGACCATCCCCGGTCCTCAACAAGACTATCCCCGGTCCTCAACGAGACCTTCCCCTGTCTTCAAGGAGACCTTTCCCGGTCCTCAACGAGACCCTCCCCAGTCCTCAACGAGACCATCCCCGGCCCTCAATGAAACCCTCCCCGGTCCCCAACGAAACCATGTCGGTCCTCAACGAAACCACCCCCGGTCCTCAACGAGACCCTCCGCGGTCCTCAATGAGACCCTCCGCGGTCCTCAACGAAACCATGTCGGTCCTCAAAGAGACCATCCCCGGTCCTCAACGAAACCATTTCGGTCCTAAACGAGACCCTCCCCGGTCCTCAACGAAAACATGTCGGTCCTCAACGAGACCCTCCCCGGTTCTCAACGAAATCATGTCGTTCCTCAACGAGACCACCCCCGGTCCTGAACGAGACCATCCCCGGTTCTGAACGAGACCATCCCAGTCCTCAACCAGACCAGCCCGGTCCTCAGCGAGACCATCCCAGCCCTCAACGAGACCATCCCAGTGTTGACCTTGTAGTCTGTGTGTCTCTAATGGAAAGAGATCAATAGGTTTCAACTGGTCCTCAGAACTCAGTCTTCTAAGTGATGGAATGAATTTTGTGACCCTAGCCTGTACTCTTTCTTGTCGCTCTATATCTTTCCTGAGTACTGGAGACAAGAATTTCACACCATACTCCAGGAGAGGCCGTATCAGAGCGTTGTAAAGTTTGAGGACTATTTTATTATTTCTATACTTTAATTACCTCTAAATATAGCCAAATATGTTGTGAGCTTTCTTCTTCTCTCTCTCTCTCTGAGAGAGAGAGAGAGGTATATCGAAACATTACTGTGTGTCATACATAAATATAGATTGATGGATAGACAGACAGATAGTTAATTAGAAAGAAATACAGGAAGTGAAAGAAACAGAAATCGTAATCGGAGATTGAGGGCTAACTAATAAAAAAATAGAAATGGAACACAAACAGAATAAATATACGGCAGAAAACGAGGATATGAGCGATATTGAGATTTGAAAACCAATAATACCGATCAAAGTGCCCGAGGAAAGGAGACAATAAAATTAATTGATACCAGAGATAAAGAAAAATGGAGAATTGGAGTTATATTATGTGTTATTAGTTCGTTTCCAGAACTACAGTTACTCGCAAAAGTCATGTTCCAGTCAGTCAGTCAGTCAGTAGCCAGCCCTTACTCCCACAAGGGGTAGGGAGGATCAGCAAGAGACACGAGAAAGTCATGTTCTACCTTTGATCAAACATTAACTGTTCTTTGACAAACTATATCCAGTATTTGTCCTACCTGACGGTAAACTGAATCCCTTAGCAACTGATTTTTCGATACTTAGAGAACAAATATGAAACTACTATGTCTTTGCATAATAATATATAGTTTCTTATTATTAATTATATGTATCACCACGCAATCTTGGTAATAGCTATGTAATGAAGAAGGAGAAATAACAATTTACCGTATACAGACTAATAACACACATAACAAAGCCACTCAAACAGCTTCCTCTTTCTCCCCCTTCTCCCCTCTCTACAGTACACTCCTCAGAAAAAAATAGGAAAAGTAGAATGTAGATACGAGGTGCCGTTGTAAAGGCTTATCCCGCAATACCTTCACCTGATGTATAGACAGTTTTAGGTGTTAAATAATATGCTGCTCGTGCCAAAAGAATAGATTGCCAGTGTGTGTGTGTGTGTGAGAGAGAGAGAGAGAGAGAGAGAGAGACTGCAATAATGACAAAATATGGAGAGCGAGAGAGGAAGAGGGGGAGGAGAGGGTAAAAAAGATGAAAGGGTGGCAGATAATGAATGACTTGAAATATAAGCCGGTGTCACACGAGCGCATTTTCCGGCAATTTTCGAGGAGCAAGTTTTTTCTCGCACTATTTTGAGGCTCTTTCGCACTGGAATCGGAAACTAGATCGTAGGTAGATTATGGCAGGTAGTTGAATGATTACGGAACTTATATTTTCAAGCTGCCAGACAACAATTGCTCGTAGACATTGACGGAAATATCGCTCGTGTGACACAGCCCTCAGAGAGCAAAATAGAAGAGCAGGCAGGAGAAAAGAACAAAAGAGTAGAAGAGGGGAGTTACAAGCAATAGTCAGTATCTCAAAGACCTTGCTGTCAATTCCGGGGAGATACTCTAGGTAGAAACAAATTGTAAAATGCACTAGGCTACTCTCATTACAGTGTGGAAAATCCTACTTTTGATTTTCTTGGATTGCTCTACTGAAGAACTGTTTACAACTTTCCATGTAATTATATCTTCTAATAGTGTTACTAGATGGATGTTAAGCTGATGGTCGATAATTCTTAGGACACTAAGTCTTGTGATCCCCTTTCTTAAAGATTGGGGTCACATTTGCCAGCTTCCAGTCTTCGGGTACCTCTCCAGTTTCTAAGGATTTATTGAAGTAACCATGGTCACATACAGTCGCGGTCAGTAATGCTAATACATACATTTCCGAAGCTGTCTCGAGTTGAATTGAATCTTCTTATTAATCCCTTCAGTACCGGCGACGTCTTTTAATTTATTCTAGCTATATTTATACGATTTTTTTGTGCTGTTTAAGAAGGATCTGTGGTAGTAAAAAGTTATATAGTTCATAGCTTGTTAGTTCTGGAGGCCCTTTCTTAAAATGAATAAAATCGTCTAATAGTAGCTAAAATAAAGTTAGAAGGATGACACCGGTACAGAAGGGGTTAAACTGAATAAAATCGTCTAATGGTAACTAAAATAAAGGTAAGATAACGCCGGTACACAAGGGGTTAATGACAGTGACTGCACTTTTCCTACTACTCTGGGAAGGAGACCATCCGGGCCAGTTGACTTGAATCAATTTAGCTTGACTATTCGTTATGAGGAGTTATAGCAAGAAGGAAAAGAAGGAAAATAGTGACACAACTTAAGGGGAGATGGGTCGTTTTTTTTCGTCCCCCTTCTTCCTCATGTTGAGCCCCATTCGTTTTCAGATTTTATGACGTTCGGCCCATTAGTATGGAAATTTTAATACCTTTAGCTCCATTTTGTTGTCAATATTAAGACTTATCGTGCCATTTAGGTGTCGATTTTTTCATGGCGAGCGAAAGCGAGCCTGTAATTATAAGAGTACCAGGCCTTCGGCCAGGACAGTTTTCTACCAAAATATGTACAAATGAGGGGGGGGGGGGTATAGGGGGTGTTTTTTCTAAGTTTGAGGGAGGTCTGGCGAGGAAACTAAACAAATACATGAATACATCAATTAATAGGAAAACAAAAACAGCCACTAGCCCCCCCTTAAAGAATGGTGACAATGAGGAAAAAGAGGAGAACACGTAAGATAAAAGGAGAAATGAGATACTACAAGAACAAAAGAGAATAAGAGGTAAAAACAAACAACAGGGAAATAGGACGGAAATAAGGACAGAAGTTAGCGATCAAAACAGGACGTACAGGGGGGGGTGGGGGGGGGGAGAGGAGTAAACTTGATTATCAGGGAACTCAATGGCAATAGATAATAGATGTGATAGATAATATAGATAATAGATAATATATGAAGATTGATAGCTAGAAGAAAAAGGGTAAGAGGCTGAAAATAGTGATAGAGCGAAAACTAGAAGATAAGTGGGAATATAACAAGGAAACAAACTGAGCAAAAGAATAATTAGCGACGAAAACAGGACAGTGGGAGCAAACTACAGTATAGTCCATTCATTATAGGTAGGCCAAACTATAGTCCATTCATTATAGGTAGGCCACAAACTATAGTCCATTCATTATAGGTAGGCCAAACTATAGTCCTTTCGTTATAGGTAGGCCAAACTCTAGTCCATTCATTATAGGTAGGCCAAACTCTAGTCCATTCATTATAGGTAGGTCAAACTCTAGTCCATTCATTATAGGTTGGCCAAACTATAGTCCATTCATTATAGGTAGGCCAAACTATAGTCCATTCATTATAGGTAGGCCAAACTATAGTCCATTCATTATAGGTAGGCCAAACTATAGTCCATTCATTATAGGTAGGCCAAACTATAGTCCATTCATTATAGGTAGGCCAAACTCTAGTCCATTCATTATAGGTAGGCCAAACTCTAGTCCATTCATTATAGGTAGGCCAAACTCTAGTCCATTCATTATAGGTAGGCCAAACTCTAGTCCATTCATTATAGGTAGGCCAAACTATAGTCCATTCATTATAGGTAGGCCAAACTATAGTCCATTCATTATAGGTAGGCCACAAACTATAGTCCATTCATTATAGGTAGGCCACACTATAGTCCATTCATTATAGGTAGGCCACACTATAGTCCATTCATTATAGGTAGGCCAAACTCTAGTCCATTCATTATAGGTAGGCCAAACTCTAGTCCATTCATTATAGGTAGGCCAAACTCTAGTCCATTCATTATAGGTAGGCCAAACTCTAGTCCATTCATTATAGGTAGGCCACACTATAGTCCATTCATTATAGGTAGGCCCCACTATAGTCCATTCATTATAGGTAGGCCAAACTCTAGTCCATTCATTATAGGTAGGCCAAACTCTAGTCCATTCATTATAGGTAGGCCAAACTATAGTCCATTCATTATAGGTAGGCCACACTATAGTCCATTCATTATAGGTAGGCCAAACTCTAGTCCATTCATTATAGGTAGGCCACAAACTATAGTCCATTCATTATAGGTAGGCCACAAACTATAGTCCATTCATTATAGGTAGGCCACAAACTATAGTCCATTCATTATAGGTAGGCCAAAACTATAGTCCATTCATTATAGGTAGGCCAAAACTATAGTCCATTCATTATAGGTAGGCCAAAACTATAGTCCATTCATTATAGGTAGGCCACAAACTATAGTCCATTCATTATAGGTAGGCTACAAACTATAGTCCATTCATTATAGGTAGGCCACAAACTATAGTCCATTCATTATAGGTAGGCCACAAACTATAGTCCATTCATTATAGGTAGGCCACAAACTATAGTCCATTCATTATAGGTAGGCCACAAACTATAGTCCATTCATTATAGGTAGGCCAAACTATAGTCCATTCATTATAGGTAGGCCACAAACTATAGTCCATTCATTATAGGTAGGCCACAAACTATAGTCCATTCATTATAGGTAGGCCACAAACTATAGTCCATTCATTATAGGTAGGCCACAAACTATAGTCCATTCATTATAGGTAGGCCACAAACTATAGTCCATTCATTATAGGTAGGCCACAAACTATAGTCCATTCATTATAGGTAGGCCAAAAATCTTCACCACAAATCGCTAATGTAAAGATAAAGACTAGAATACTCTAACTAATATTTCTAACATTTCGGAGAAGGGAACAGGTATTCAAATTTACAGACTATTTGCTCTAGCCTTTTTTTGAGTTACAGTAGTTAGGGGTCACGATTTCTGGCCTACTCATAGATTATAATTATCAGGGGAACTAATGATAATGGAAAAAGAGAAAACGGGAAACAAAGGAGAAGAGAAATTAACCCCTTCTGTACCGGCAACGTCTTTTAAACTTTACTCTGGCCACTATTAGGCGATTTTATTCAGTTGTAAAAGAACCTCCAGCAATTAACAGGCTTCGAACTTATCTCACTTAACCATGTTTACTACCACAGATTCTTCGTCAGCTGCACCAAACCGTCTACATAGAGCTACAACACAATTATAAAGTCGGCGTCGGTACAGTAAGGGTTAATGATTATGGGGCGTTATAATAAGACGAACACAGAATGAAAATACAAACGGAAATGAGGAAAAATGTGAAAAGTAAGTAGGGAGGAAATAAATAATGGTGGATTAACATGGGTAAAGACAAGACAAAAGAAGTGAAAACAAAATATACTGTGAAAGAGGAATAGCAAGACGATGAATAAAGAGCGAACACAAAGGAATAGGAGAGGAAATTAGGAGATGAACTAGCAACCAAAATAGGACAGGGGGAAAGGCAAACTAGATTATCAGAGAACCCGATCAAAATATAAATGGAAAGAGGGAATAGAAAACAAAAGAGAAGAGGAAAGAAGGAGGGACGAAAGCAAAACGAAAGTATAATGAAAAAAGAAAAGTCAGAAAAGTGGAAAAGATAAATAAATAAAATAATAAAGACTAGACTGAAGGAGACACGCAATAAACACAAAAGCAAGAGGCAAATATTGTGGAAGGAGAATGACCAGAAAAGGAATAAAGAGAGAACAAATGGGAAAAAGAGAATGCAATGGGGAGAGAAACTATAGCTATTCGCTGTAAGTAGGCGAGAAATCATGACCTCTAACCTCTGTAACTAAAAATCATGACCTCTAACCTCTGTAACTAAAAATCATGACCTCTAACCTCTGTAACTAAAAATCATGACCTCTACCCTCTGTAACTAAAATCATGACCTCTAACCTCTGTAACTAAAATCATGACCTCTAACCTCTGTAACTAAAAATTATGACCTCTAACCTCTGTAACTAAAAATCATGACCTCTAACCTCTGTAACTAAAATCATGACCTCTAACCTCTGTAACTAAAATCATGACCTCTAACCTCTGTAACTAGAATCATGCCCTCTAACCTCTGTAACTAAAAATCATGACCTCTAACCTCTGTAACTAAAATCATGACCTCTAACCTCTGTAACTAAAATCATGACCTCTAACCTCTGTAACTAAAAATCATGACCTCTAACCTCTGTAACTAAAAATCATGACCTCTAACCTCTGTAACTAATATCATGACCTCTAACCTCTGTAACTAAAAATCATGACCTCTAACCTCTGTAACTAAAAATCATGACCTCTAACCTCTGTAACTAAAAATCATGACCTCTAACCTCTGTAACTAAAATCATGACCTCTAACCTCTGTAACTAAAAATCATGACCTCTAACCTCTGTAATAAAAATCATGACCTCTAACCTCTGTAATAAAAATCATGACCTCTAACCTCTGTAATAAAAATCATGACCTCTAACCTCTGTAACTAAATCATGACCTCTATCCTCTGTAATAAAAATCATGACCTCTAACCTCTGTAATAAAAATCATGACCTCTACCCTCCGTACTAAAAATCATGACCTCTAACCTCTGTAACTAACAAACGATTACCTCTAACCTCTGTAACTAACAAACGATTACCTCTAACCTCTGTAACTAACAAACGATTACCTCTAACCTCTGTAACTAAAAATCATGACCTCTAACCTCTGTAACTAAAAATCATGACCTCTAACCTCTGTAACTAAAAATCATGACCTCTAACCTCTGTAATTAAAAAAACGACTCGAGTAATCGAGCTAATATTTCTAGAATTTTGGAAGAATCAGAATAGGTGCGAAAAATTACAGTCCATTTGCTCTAGCCCTTATTGAGTTACAGAGGATAGAGTTACAGAGGATAGAGGTCATGATTTCTCGCCTACTTACAGCGAATTGACTATAGCGACCAAAACAGGACAGGGGAGACCAAACTAGATTATTAGGGCAACCCGACGGAAATGGAGAGATAGAAAATGGAAAACAGGAGAGAAGAGAAGGGGATATAATAGCAAAATGAAAGTATAATGAGACAAGATGAATAAGATAAGAACAGTGGGAAAGGAGGAAATAAGAGAATGGTGAATAGAAACAAGTAAAGTAGAAAGATGAAGATAACATGGAAGGGGAATAACAAGAAAAGGAGTAAAGAGAGGACACCGCAGAAAAGGAGTAAAGAGAGGACACAGCAGAAAAGGAGTAAAGAGAGGACACAGCAGAAAAGGAGTAAAGAGAGGACACAGCAGAAAAGGAGTAAAGAGAGGACACAGCAGAAAAGATAAATATGAAAAAGGGAATGACGAGGAGAGAAGCCAGGACCGAAACAGGACAGGAAAGGCCAAACTAGATTATCGGGGGAACTAATGGAAATGAAAAGAGGGAGTAGAAAACAGAAAATGAAGAGAAAATTATGATGACGTGAAGTAATGCGATACAAATATAATAATGAAATATATGAATAGTACGTAAGGGAGAAAATAATAGAGTGACGAATAGACACGGGGGTATACAAGAAAACATAGAAAATAAAGACGTTGTAGAAGAGGAATAGGAAACAAATAGTAAAGATGAGAAACATGAATAAAATGACAGAACAGAGGGGAATGAGGAGAGAAAAACAGAGGGGAATGAGGAGAGAAAAACAGAGGGGAATGAGGAGAGAAAAACAGAGGGGAATGAGGAGAGAAACTAGAGATCAAAACAGGACAGGGGAGAATCAAACTAGATTATCAGGGGAACCAAATGAAAACAGAAAACATTAACCAGATGAGAAGAGTAGATACAATTAGAATGATGATTATGAGGAGGAGAAATTAATAAGTGCCTAATGAGAAGAATTAATTAACCCCTTTTGTACCTGCGACGTTCTTTTAACTTTATTCTGGCTACTATTAGACGATGTTATTCAGTTCCAAAGGGGCCACCAGCAATTACCAGGCTTCGAACAATCTCACTTGACCCTTTTTACTACCACAGATCCTTCTCAAGATGCACAAAACCCTCTAAATATAGCTAGAATAAAATTAACAACACGTCGCCGGTACAGAAGGGGTTAACATAAAAAAAAAATGAAAATATGATAAGTGGGAAATACGAGGCACACAGCAATAAAAGAGGATAAAAGAGAAAATGAAAACACACAAATAAAGGGAAAATAATAGAAAGAAAATGAGGAGAGAAGCCAGGACCAAAACAGGACAGGGGGAGCTAAACTAGATTATCAGGGGGAACCAGTGGAAATAGAAAGTCTAAACAGGTGGCTCAATTGGCTTGCCAAGGGGAAGGTTAATTGGATGCTGAAAAAGAAGTGGTGCACACATACATTTACCTACATGGATACCACGTACACACAGTCACACACACACATACTCCCCACATATATTCACTTAAGGGAGCCCACCTCGCTTTTCTTATCTTTATCTCTTTTTCTCTCTTTCCCTGGCTTTTATCCATCCGGCCCCACTCAGCCAACTATTTTAAGACGTTTATCCCCATCCAGGTGTCGATTTCTTCCTGGCGAGCGATAGTGAGCCAGCATTGTATGCAGAAATCCGGTTTCGCCGATAGAAAAATGTACAAATTTAGCTTGCTGTCAAAACAACAAAATATATATGCTGGCTCGCTATCGCTCGCCAGGAAAATATTGACACCTGGATGGGGGTAAACGTCTTAACACATTAGGCTGAATGGGGTCGAATGGATACAAGCCAAAGAGAGAGGGAGAGAAAGTGAACAAAAGCGAGGTGGGCTCCGTTAAATGGTGTGTGGGATTATTCAACAAGGGAAGAGGGTTGTATTATAGATTGGTAGCGCCCCAACTCCTCTGAGGTGCTTGTCAAACATTGGTGTATTTCTGTATCTCTCTGTATATCTCTCTCTCGCTCTCTCTCATAGTCCTACCTCTTCTTAGTGTTTGTTTTGCGATTGATAGCGATAATTTAAATCAGGTCCGCTTCATTATAACACACATGCACACACATTTTCACATACCCACACTTATTCTCACACATACACACACACACACTCTCTCTCTCTCTCTCTCTCTCCCCCTCAGGACGCACTTCTCTGTCTGGCCTCTCCATCTTCATCCACCCATTTTCCTTTCTCCATTCTTTCTTAATTTCCTTTCTTCCTTCATTCTTCCTTCCTTTATTTCTTCATCGCCTTTCTTCCTTCTTCTTTTATCTCCTTCCTTCCTTCCTATTTAACTTCATCCTGCATCTCCTTTCTTCCTTCTTATTTAACTTCTTCCTGCATCTCCTGTCTTCCTTCATCTTCTTTCTTCCTTCCTTTCTTCCTTCATCTCCTCTCTTCCTTCATCTTCTTTCTTCCTTCTTCCTTCATCTCCTTTCTTCCTGCATTCTTCCTTCATCTCCTTTCTTCCTTCTTTCCTTCCTTCATCTCCTTTCTTCCTTCATCTCCTTTCTTTCTTCATTTCATCCTTCTTCCTTCATCGCTTTTCTTCCTTCCTTTCTCCTTCACCTCCTTCCTTCCTTCCTTGCACAGTTGCCCTCATTAGTTTCGTTTCTCTCCGTCATCTTATACGTGGAAATATAAAAATGCGCATGATTGAATTACAAGTGTAGTGGTTAACCCGTACAGTACCGGCGACGCCTTTATAATTTTATTCTAGCTATATTTAGACGATTGTGTGCAGCTTAAACAGGATTTGTGGTAGTGAAAGAGGTTACAACAAAATAGGAAAAGTGGGGATTGGGTCCGAGTATATAGATATTTTATGAAGGAGCTGTGGTAGTAAAAAGGGTTAAGTGAGATAGTGCAAAGCCTGTTCATTGCTGGAGGCCCTTTTTAAACATAACATCGTCTAATAGTAGCCAGAATATAGCTAAAAGGGTGGTACCGGTACTGAAAGGGTGATATCATCCGAGTAGTCAACTGATGATGATGAACAGAAACCACACTCGCAATTCATGCATACTCATTTGACTTTCATTGGTAAGATCACGACGAGGAACGGAACTTATGTGGGCAACTGTACGTCTATTCAGTAAATCTGCTCACAACTCTTCTTTTCATTTCTATTAATTCTGGTTCTTGGTGGCTATTGAGAACAGTCAGGTTTCTTTATTTACATTGTGTACTCTTCTTCTGTTTTCTGTGGAGGCTTGAGTTACCCCTAAAACACACTTCCACCACTATAAAATAATTTCTAAAATAACTGTCTTGATAGCGTCATGCATAAGTGCGCGGAATTTCGATGTGAATATCCTAGGTTCGAGTCCTTGGAGTGCCACATGTATTTGCTGATTTCATTAATTGAGTTTAGAGGTGAAGTTGGTTGGTGGAAAAAACATAATAATATCTATAAAATCCATTATTATATGCATACCCTTCTTAACTATAACTTAACTATAAATCCTGACCTAAAATTTCTCCAAATGTACCGGTTAAATAGACACGTTTCTTATATTTATTTCCCTTATTACGCATTTGTTTACATTTTGTGCTCTTCTCCTTCTTCCGTTCCCTGCTTCCCGACGGAGGCTTGAGTTACCCCAAAACCACTTCCATTACTATTTTATAAACTTCTAAAATGCCTATAAAATGTATTGCTATACGTATACCATTCTTAACAATATACTCACTAAATCCTGACCTAAACTTTCTCTAAATGTACCGGTCAAATAGATACGCTTCTTACATTTCCTTCCCATATTTCGCATTTGTTTACATTTTGTGCTCTTCTCCTTCTTCCGTTCCTTGCTTCCCGGCGGAGGCTTGAGTTACTCAGAACCACCTGCTCTTTCTGGCTGATCAAGAGTGACGCCCCTCTTTCTCACTCATTCGCTCGCTCGCTCTCCCCTCCCCCCAATCTCTCTCTCTCTCGTTCTTTCTTTCTTGCTTTCTTACACTACCACACGCGAACTCCTACACACACACACACACACAACAGGAGCCTACAAACAAACACACACTGGGAATCTTTCTACATTTGTCCATCTCTTTAATTTTCATCCGTCTGGGCTTCTCTCTCTCTCTCTCTCTCTTTCCGTCTCCCCTCCCCTCTTCCTCCCTCAAGCCCCCCCCCCCCCCCCTTACTCTCTCTCTCTCTCTCTTTCTCTCTTTCAATCTATCCTAATATACCCTGCCTTTTTCCACCCCATCCTCCTACCCATATGTTTGCTTCCCCTCCTAAGGTATTCCCCCCCCCCTCCCCCCCCCCCCCTAGACATCCTGCATAGTACCAGAGATCGACCAGCATTTTTTTTAGACTCCATTTTGGTGCCGCAATTATCAAACAGCGGGGATATAATACTGTATATATATATTTTTTTTCTTCATATAGGACAAAGGACAAAACAATATAATGTAACAATATTGCTGAATCTTCATTAAACCATTCTGTACTGGCGATATTTTATATATTCGGTTCTAGCAATTTTTAGACGATTTTATGAAGTTTAAGAAGGATCTGTGGTGATAAAAGGGGTTAAGTAGGATAGTTTGAAGTCTGTTAATGGGTGGAGGTCCGTTTTAAATTGAATAAAATCGTCTAATGGTAGCCAGAGTAAAGTTAAAATGACGTCGCCTGTACAGAGGGGGTTAAAAGCTTGGACAACTTTGAGTGTAAAGAGGCTTTGCCCTTCTGCAGCCCCTCCTGGGTCCCTGACGTTTGAGCCTCCTTACAGGGAGGCCGCTGCAGCTTGACCACCACTGCGTCAGGCGTTAATAGGGCACTGCCCTCACAGCCCTTAAATCAAGAATCAAGATTAAGTAAAGAGACTAATGACATCAGGGGTACCAATATGGCGGAGATTGGCCGATCTCTTAGTATAGGGTGTTTATAGCCCCCCCCCCTTCCCTCCCTCTAAGCCCCCCCCCCCTTCCCTCCCTCTAAGCCCCCCTCCCCCTCCATATCCCTTTCCTCTCCCTCCCCCCCCCCCCCCCCCCCTCCTTATTCCCTATCGTCCGTCCCATCCCCTCCTTCCACCTCTTACCCTCTCCCTCATCCATGCTCCATCAGCCCCCTCCCCCTCTCCTTATTCCCATCGTCCGTCCCCTTCCCCCTTCCCCCCTCTCTCTATCCCGCTCCCTCACCCATCTTTTCTTTTCCCATCACTCTTTCCACATTGCTGCTCGTCCCTTCAGAATCATGAGTAATATTTGAGGCAAGGATTCAAGCCGCTATTTTCACTATTTGGCCAGAGTGGGAATCTTTGGGATCTTTGCCTTAAATACTTAGTTTTTCTCTTATAATTTTGGCTTTATAGGACGGAGGTCTAGGATGAAAAACTAAAGACTAAAGTAAATTAAAACTAACTAACTAAATAAATAAATAAATAGATAAATAAATGAAAATATACCTCCCCTTAACCTGGATAAAATTGTCTAGTGAAAGTCCAAGTAGTAGGAAAGAATGTGTCACCTTAGACGAAATGTTTAATACCTGTGGTGTCAAATGTTTAATACCTGTGGTGTCAAATGTTTAATACCTGTGGTGTCAAATGTTTAATACCTGTGGTGTCAAATGTTTAATACCTCTGTGTCAAATGTTTAATACCTGTGGTGTCAAATGTTTAATACCTGTGGTGTCAAAGGTTTAATACCTGTGGTGTCAAATGTTTAATACCTGTGGTGTCAAATGTTTAATACCTGTGGTGTCAAAGGTTTAATACCTGTGGTGTCAAATGTTTAATACCTGTGGTGTCAAATGTTTAATACCTGTGGTGTCAAATGTTTAATACCTGTGGTGTCAAATGTTTAATACCTGTGGTGTCAAATGTTTAATACCTGTGGTGTCAAATGTTTAATACCTGTGGTGTCAAATGTTTAATACCTGTGGTGTGTCAAATGTTTAATACCTGTGGTGTCAAATGTTTAATACCTGTGGTGTCAAATGTTTAATACCTGTGGTGTCAAATGTTTAATACCTGTGGTGTCAAATGTTTAATACCTGTGGTGTCAAATGTTTAATACCTGTGGTGTCAAATGTTTAATACCTGTGGTGTCAAATGTTTAATACCTGTGGTGTCAAATGTTTAATACCTGTGGTGTCAAATGTTTAATACCTGTGGTGTCAAATGTTTAATACCTGTGGTGTCAAATGTTTAATACCTGTGGTGTCAAATGTTTAATACCTGTGGTGTCAAATGTTTAATACCTGTGGTGTCAAATGTTTAATACCTGTGGTGTCAAATGTTTAATACCTGTGGTGTCAAATGTTTAATACCTGTGGTGTCAAATGTTTAATACCTGTGGTGTCAAATGTTTAATACCTGTGGTGTCAAATGTTTAATACCTGTGGTGTCAAATGTTTAATACCTGTGGTGTCAAATGTTTAATACCTGTGGTGTCAAATGTTTAATACCTGTGGTGTCAAATGTTTAATACCTGTGGTGTCAAATGTTTAATACCTGTGGTGTCAAAGGTTTAATACCTGTGGTGTCAAATGTTTAATACCTGTGGTGTCAAATGTTTAATACCTGTGGTGTCAAATGTTTAATACCTGTGGTGTCAAATGTTTAATACCTGTGGTGTCAAATGTTTAATACCTGTGGTGTCAAATGTTTAATACCTGTGGTGTCAAATGTTTAATATCTGTGGTATCAAATGTTTAATACCTGTGGTGTCAAATGTTTAATACCTGTGGTGTCAAATGTTTAATACCTGTGGTGTCAAATGTTTAATACCTGTGGTGTCAAATGTTTAATACCTGTGGTGTCAAATGTTTAATACCTGTGGTGTCAAATGTTTAATACCTGTGGTGTCAAATGTTTAATACCTGTGGTGTCAAATGTTTAATACCTGTGGTGTCAAATGTTTAATACCTGTGGTGTCAAATGTTTTAATACCTGTGGTGTCAAATGTTTAATACCTGTGGTGTCAAATGTTTAATACCTGTGGTGTCAAATGTTTAATACCTGTGGTGTCAAATGTTTAATACCTGTGGTGTCAAATAATATAGTCCGGAATCTTGGGAGTGATAGAGTAAAATATCATATTATTGAAGGGGGTCACCGGCTTTTGTTTATCTTTCTCTCCTTTTCTCTCTTTCCCTGGCTTGTATCCATTCGGCCCCATTCAGCCAATTGTTTTAAGACGCTTATCCCCATCCAGGTGTCGATTTCTTCCTGGCGAGCGATAGCGAACCAGCATTGTATGGAGAAATCCGGCTTCGCCGGAGAAATTTTTCTATCGAAAAATGTACAAATTTAGCTTGCTGTCATAACAAAAATATATGTATGCTGGCTCGCTACCGCTCGCCAGGAAAATATTAACACCTGGATGGGGGTATACGTCTTAAAACAGTAAGCTGAATGGGGCCGAATGGATACAAGCCAAAGAGAGAGGGAGAGAAAGATAACACAAAAAGCGAGGTGGTCTCCCTTAAAGAACCTGTTGAATTTGGGGTGCGCAGTTTAGTGACAACCCATAATTAATTCGATAGTTTACATATGAGCAAACTCTTCCTACATGTAAACGTACACACACAAGTACAGACACACACACCCCACACACACAGACACACACACCCCTCACACACAGACATACACAGATACCAACCCCCACACAAATACTGTACATCATACATACATTTTTATTAATGGATATACACACACACACACACCTCACACATAACCCACCCCACACACACACACAGCATAATCTGAGGCTAACCAAAGTGCCCCTCACTCACACACACACACACATACACTCACCACACACACACACACAGCATAATCTGAGGCTATCCAAAGTGCCCATCACACACACACACAAACACAATTCCACACACACACACACACACACAACAAACACCCACACACACTCACACACAGCCCGTAGCCTAGTAGGTAGAGCTCTCGTCTCACACACGAGGGGTCGGGGGTTCAATCCCCGGCCGGGCGGAGACAAATTGGGCTTGTCTCCTTTCATGCGTTAGCCTCAGTTCACCTAGCTGTAAATAGGTACCTGGAATAAGTGGACGACGTTGTGACGTCCCATCTGGAGTTGGCAAAAATGGTACAAGGCGAGATGGGTATCATAATATGGTTCACCTAAGCTGATGGCTACCTAAGCCTTCGGGCGAGACGGTACCGTCTATAGTGAGAATGGTACCATACAGATCCACCCTAAGCCTTCGTTTCCGATGTCGCCAATTGGCTAAATACAGACTACACACACATCCACAGCCATTCCAGCAGTACATAAAACACTTAACATGCATTTCACGCAATACATTCCCAGTTAAGGTGGCGCGATAATAATGAGCTTAGCTCGCATTGCGTGGATTCCCCTTGACGAACAAGTAACTGAGTAACCCCTCACACACAACCAACACATCCACACACACACATAACCCACTCCTCACACACCCACCCGTCACCCCTCTCTCACACACACCCACCCCTCTCTCACACACCCACCCCTCACACACCCACCCCTCACCCCTCACACACCCACCCCTCACCCCTCACACACCCACCCCTCACCCCTCTCTCACACACCCCCCCCTCACCTCTCACACACCCACCCCTCACCCCACTCTCACACACCCACCCCTCTCTCACACACCCACACCCCTCACACACACACCCCTCACCCCTCTCTCACACACCCACCCCTCACCCCTCACACACCCACCCCTCACCCCTCTCTCACACACCCACCCCTCACCTCTCACACACCCACCCCTCACCCCTCTCTCACACACCCACCCCTCTCTCACACACCCACCCCTCACCTCTCACACACCCACCCCTCACCCCTCTCTCACACACCCACCCCTCTCTCACACACCCACACCCCTCACACACCCACCCCTCACCCCTCTCTCACACACCCACACCCCTCACACACCCAATTCCACACACAGCATAATCTGAGCCTACCCAAAGTGGCCTTCACTCCGTATGGACTGGGGTGGAGACATCAAAGAACAGCTGATCCCTTCCTGCAACCCGTCATTCATAAACCAGATTTCAGTATATTCATCTATAGTTGGTTAATTTCAGTTGATGGTAAATTCAACCTCTTAACAACGAATAGTTACTAAAATATAACTGCGCGCACACACACACACACACACACACACACTCTCTCTCTCACACACACACACCATTGATCCCTCTCTGCAGTCTATCATTCACAAATCTAAACAAACAAAATTCGTTATTATTTAATTGATGGTAAATTGGACCCCCATAGCAACGATGTTTTCCATTGTTAACCCTTTGAAGCTTGTGTTGCATTTTGACAGTTTGTTCTGGTTATCGTTAGACAATTTTATTCAGATTAGGAAGGGTATATGGAAGTGAGAGGGTACATTGAGACTTCCATTACCCTTCTAACTCACTCAGATCCCTCTTAAGCTGAATACAATAGTCAAATAAAATAGCCAGAATAAACTGTCATAATGCATCATAATCCTCAAGCGGAAAATAGATAAAACAGAGAAACACACACACACACAACCACAAATACACCCACCTAGCAAACACACACACACAACCACAAATACACCCACCTAGCAAACACACACACACACAACCACAAATACACCCACCTAGCAAACACACACACACACACAACCACAAATACACCCACCTAGCAAACACACACACACACACAACCACAAATACACCCACCTAGCAAACACACACACACACACACACAACCACAAATACACCCATCTAGCAAACACACACACACACACAACCACAAATACACCCACCTAGCAAACACACACACACACAACCACAAATACACCCACCTAGCAAACACACACACACACACACAACCACAAATACACCCACCTAACAAACACACACACACACACACAACCACAAATACACCCACCTAACAAACACACACACACACACACACAACCCACAAACATACACATCCACCCACACACAACCAACATACACACACACACACACACACACACACATATATACACACAACCACAAATCCACCCACTTAACAATCAAATCCACCCACACACGCACAACCAATCCACCCACACACGCACAACCAATCCACCCACACACGCACAACCAATCCACCCACACACGCACAACCAATACACCCACACACACACCTAACAAACACACCCACACACAAACAAACAAAGAATGAGTCATGCAGCAACCAACCTATTTTTCGCATGACACGAGCCTGACAAAAACAACTATCTGAA
The DNA here is from genome assembly GCA_032716605.1 of Paralithodes platypus. NCBI lineage: Eukaryota > Metazoa > Arthropoda > Malacostraca > Decapoda > Lithodidae > Paralithodes > Paralithodes platypus. The sequence continues at coordinate 8,455,783 of CM064521.1, forward strand.
AAAAAGGGTTAATATAGTCTTTCGCAGGTAGTCCTCTCTCTCTCTCTCCCCCCCCCTCTCTCTCTCTCTCTCTCTCTCTCTCTCTCTCTCTCTCTCTCTCTCTCTCTCACGTGTAAGCGACGGTCTGGTTTTGGTTTAACAGGAAAATTATAATAGCCATGCATGCTAAGGAGTAATGTTTTTGTTTACTAAAGCACACTAAGATCCTGATCAAACCTAACCTAGCCTACTTAACCTAACCTAACCTAGCCTACTTAACCTAACCTAGCCTACTTAACCTAACCTAACCTAGCCTACTTAACCTAACCTAACCTAGCCTACTTAACCTAACCTAATCTAGCCTACTTAACCTAACCTAGCCTACTTAACCTAACCTAACCTACTTAACCTAACCTAACCTAGCCTACTTAACCTAACGTAACCTAGCCTACTTAACCTAACCTAACCTAGCCTACTTAACCTAACCTAACCTAGCCTACTTAACCTAACCTAACCTAGCCTACCTAACCTAGCCTACTTAACCTAACCTAACCTAGCCTACTTAACCTAACGTAACCTAGCCTACTTAACCTAACCTAACCTAGCCTACTTAACCTAACCTAACCTAGCCTACTTAACCTAACCTAACCTAGCTTACTTAACCTAACCTAACCTAGCCTACTTAATCTAACCTAACCTAGCCTACTTAATCTAACCTAACCTAGCCTACTTAACCTAACCTACCCTTGCCCAAACCTAAACTATAACACTCTGTTTATAAATATTGTAAATACAATTTGTAAACATAAACCTACAAATATTATTCAATGTGTACCCAAGAACACCCACACACACACACACACACTGAAGTATGTACATATATACGCTTTATCAACATGTACAGTACGTCGGCTTAAAAGGAATTCCTGAAATGCACCTGGGAATGGGGGGGGGGGGATGTGGGGGTAGTGGGGGCAAGGGGGGGGGGGGGGGTCAGCAGAGGGAGTATATGAGGTGGGGTGGGAATGGGGGGTGTGGGGGTAGGGTGGGGCGAAGTGGGGGGGTCAGCAGGGGGAGTATGGGGTGGGGGTGGGAATGGGGGGTGTGGGGGTAGGGTGGGGCGAGGGGGGGGGTCAGCAGAGGGAGTATATGGGGTGGGGTGGGAATGGGGGGTGTAGGGGTAGGGTGGGGCGAGGGGGGGGGTCAGCAGGGGGAGTATGGGGTGGGGGTGGGAATGGGGGGTGTGGGGGTAGGGTGGGGCGAGGGGGGGGGGGGGGGTCAGCAGAGGGAGTATATGGGGTGGGGTGGAAATGGGGGGTGTGGGGGTAGGGTGGGGCGAGGGGGGGGGTCAGCAGGGGGAGTATGGGGTGGGGGTGGGAATGGGGGTGTGGGGGGTAGGGGGGGCGAGGGGGGGGGTCAGCAGAGGGAGTATATGGGTTGGGGTGGAAATGGAGGGTGTGGGGGGGTAGGGTGGGGCGAGGGGGGGGGGGGTCAGCAGGGGGAGTATGGGGTGGGGGTGGGAATCGGGGGATGTGGGGGTGGGGGTCAGCAGGGGGAGTATGGGGGTGGGGGTAGGGTGGGGCAACGTGGTTGGGGGTCAGCAGGGGAGGGGAGGGGGGATGGAGGTCAGCAAAAGGAGGGGATGGGTCAGCACTCGGAATAGAAATGTACAGTGGCGCTAATAAGTCATGTCTCAGCTGTCATTACGTTTGGCTCGCTCTGTGCTGTATTAATGTCTGTCAGATGTTGAATATGGTAGATTAGTGTAGGAACATGGTTGTATATCTCGCTCAAAAAGATTAAATAATGTGTAAATGTTTCCAAATAAATCTTATAATATTATATACGATCCTATTTCCAAGTCCCTCTTCAAAATCGGAAAATTGGTTCGAGGGAAACAAGGTCGAAGGAGTTTCGAACTTATTGCCGACTTTCGAATTTAATACCGAGTGGATATTTTCGAACATAATTCCAATTAGCATTTTTCGAACCTAATTCAAACTGGAACATTTCGAACTTAATTTCAACAACCTAGTTTTTGGCCTTTTCGAAATTACTGACGTGATAATAGTCAATCTCTGTCACTCACACACTCGAAACACACACACACACACAAATTCGTTCTCTCTCTCTCTCTCTCTCTCTCTCTCTCTCATACAAACACACACACACAAACACAAATTCGTTCTCTCTCTCTCTCTCAGCACTCACCCTCCTGAAAACCAATGAACGTAGCATTCCGTTCTGTCATCCAATACCACGTCGAATCATACATGCAAATATAGAGGGTGACACACAAGACCTTTTTTCTGTCAATTTTAAGACCTTTCTTGCCATTTAGGTGTCGATATTTTCCTGGCGAGCGATAGCGAGCCTGTAATTATAAGAGGCATCGGCCTTAGGCCGGGACATTTTTCTACCGAAAAATGTACAAATTTATCTTGAGGGGGGTCTAGGGAATGTTTTTCTAAGTTAGAGGGATGTATAGCGAGGAAACTAAGAATTTATGAATGAATGTATTTATAGGCCAACAAAGCAGTCAGTGTCCCCTTAAGGAGAGGTTTCCACTTGAAGGAATTTTTTCTTGAACCCTTTCTCCCTCATGTCTAGCCCCATCGCTTTTGAGATTTTAAGACGTTTGCCCCATTAGTTTGGTGATTTTAAGAATTTCCGCCCCATTCTGTCAATTTTAAGACCTTTCGTGCCATTTAAGCGTCCATTTTATCCTGGCGAGCGATAGCGAGCCTGTAATTTAAGAGTAACCGGCCTTCGGCCGGGACATTTTTCTACCGAAAAATGTACAAATTTATCTTGAAAGGGGGTCAAGGGGGTGACATTTTAAGATTGCTGGAAGAGTAGGAAACAAACTAAAAACCTCCCCTTAAAATATACATTAAACTCTTTCGTGTCCGGTGGTGTTTCTTTTTACTTCAGTCTGGTTGACATTAGACCATTGTGTGCAGCTTAGGAAGGACCTGTAGCAACCAAAGGGCTAAATTTGATATTAAATTCCTCTCTGACTCCCTTAGAAAATCGTTAAGGGAGCCCACCTCGTATTTATGCTCTTTCTCTCCCTCTCTCTTTAGCTTGTATCCATTCGGCCCCATTCAGCCTACTGTTTTAAGACGTTCTCCCCCATCCAGGTGGCAATATTTTCCTGGCGAGCGGTAGCGAGCCAGCATATATATATTTTTGTTTTGACAGCAAGCTAAATTTGTAAATTTTTCGATAGAAAAATGTCTCTCCATACAATGCTTGCTCGCTATCGCTCGCCAGGAAGATATCGACACCTGGATGGGGGTAAACGTCTTAAAACAGTAGGCTGAATGGGGCCGAATGGATACAAGCCAAAGAGAGAGGGAGAGAAAGATAAAAAAGCGAGGTGGGCCCCCTTAAAGGTTATCGTGCTAGGGGTGTATTGTGTAGGGAGTGGCATATACTGTATTGTGTAGGGAGTGGCGTATACTGTGTTGTGTAGGGAGTGGCATATACTGTATTGTGTAGGGAGTGGCGTATACTGTATTGTGTAGGGAGTGGCATATACTGTATTGTGTAGGGAGTGGCGTATACTGTATTGTGTAGGGAGTGGCATATACTGTATTGTGTAGGGAGTGGCATATACTGTATTGTGTAGGGAGTGGCATATACTGTATTGTGTAGGGAGTGGCATATACTGTATTGTGTAGGGAGTGGCGTATACTGTATTGTGTAGGGAGTGGCATATACTGTATTGTGTAGGGAGTGGCATATACTGTATTGTGTAGGGAGTGGCATATACTGTATTGTGTAGGGAGTGGCGTATACTGTATTGTGTAGGGAGTGGCGTATACTGTATTGTGTAGGGAGTGGCGTATACTGTATTGTGTAGGGAGTGGCATATACTGTATTGTGTAGGGAGTGGCGTATACTGTATTGTGTAGGGAGTGGCGTATACTGTATTGTGTAGGGAGTGGCGTATACTGTATTGTGTAGGGAGTGGCATATACTGTATTGTGTAGGGAGTGGCGTATACTGTATTGTGTAGGGAGTGGCGTATACTGTATTGTGTAGGGAGTGGCGTATACTGTATTGTGTAGGGAGTGGCGTATACTGTATTGTGTAGGGAGTGGCGTATACTGTATTGTGTAGGGAGTGGCGTATACTGTATTGTGTAGGGAGTGGCATATACTGTATTGTGTAGGGAGTGGCGTATACTGTATTGTGTAGAGAGTGGCGTATACTGTATTGTGTAGGGAGTGGCGTATACTGTATTGTGTAGAGAGTGGCGTATACTGTATTGTGTAGGGAGTGGCGTATACTGTATTGTGTAGGGAGTGGCGTATACTGTATTGTGTAGGGAGTGGCGTATACTGTATTGTGTAGGGAGTGGCGTATACTGTATTGTGTAGGGAGTGGCGTATACTGTATTGTGTAGGGAGTGGCGTATACTGTATTGTGTAGGGAGTGGCGTATACTGTATTGTGTAGGGAGTGGCGTATACTGTATTGTGTAGGGAGTGGCGTATACTGTATTGTGTAGGGAGTGGCGTATACTGTATTGTGTAGGGAGTGGCGTATACTGTATTGTGTAGGGAGTGGCGTATACTGTATTGTGTAGGGAGTGGCGTATACTGTATTGTGTAGGGAGTGGCGTATACTGTATTGTGTAGGGAGTGGCGTATACTGTATTGTGTAGGGAGTGGCGTATACTGTATTGTGTAGGGAGTGGCATATACTGTATTGTGTAGGGAGTGGCGTATACTGTATTGTGTAGGGAGTGGCGTATACTGTATTGTGTAGGGAGTGGCGTATACTGTATTGTGTAGGGAGTGGCGTATACTGTATTGTGTAGGGAGTGGCGTATACTGTATTGTGTAGGGAGTGGCGTATACTGTATTGTGTAGGGAGTGGCGTATACTGTATTGTGTAGGGAGTGGCGTATACTGTATTGTGTAGGGAGTGGCGTATACTGTATTGTGTAGGGAGTGGCGTATACTGTATTGTGTAGGGAGTGGCGTATACTGTATTGTGTAGGGAGTGGCGTATACTGTATTGTGTAGGGAGTGGCGTATACTGTATTGTGTAGGGAGTGGCGTATACTGTATTGTGTAGGGAGTGGCGTATACTGTATTGTGTAGGGAGTGGCGTATACTGTATTGTGTAGGGAGTGGCGTATACTGTATTGTGTAGGGAGTGGCGTATACTGTATTGTGTAGGAGTGGCGTATACTGTATTGTGTAGGGAGTGGCGTATACTGTATTGTGTAGGGAGTGGCGTATACTGTTTTGTGTAGGATGAAGCGTATACTGTATTGTGTAGGGAGTGGCGTATACTGTATTGTGTAGAGAGTGGCGTATACTGTATTGTGTAGGGAGTGGCGTATACTGTATTGTGTAGGGAGTGGCGTATACTGTATTGTGTAGGGAGTGGCGTATACTGTATTGTGTAGGGAGTGGCGTATACTGTATTGTGTAGGGAGTGGCGTATACTGTATTGTGTAGGGAGTGGCGTATACTGTATTGTGTAGGGAGTGGCGTATACTGTATTGTGTAGGGAGTGGCGTATACTGTATTGTGTAGGGAGTGGCGTATACTGTATTGTGTAGTGGCGTATACTGTATTGTGTAGGGTAGGGAGTGGCGTATACTGTATTGTGTAGGGAGTGGCGTATACTGTATTGTGTAGGGAGTGGCGTATACTGTATTGTGTAGGGAGTGGCGTATACTGTATTGTGTAGGGAGTGGCGTATACTGTATTGTGTAGTGGCGTATACTGTATTGTGTAGGGAGTGGCGTATACTGTATTGTGTAGGGAGTGGCGTATACTGTACAGCTTATTATATACAGTATATATTTCACACTTTATTGGTGTGCTGTATCAGGGAATGTATTTAATGCTTCAGTGGTTCAGGGGAGAGGGTGTTGGGTAAGTGTGAGTGTGTGTGTGTGTGTGTGTGTGTGTGTGTGTGTGTGTGTGTGTGTGTGTGTGTGTGTGAAAGAATATTTCTGTGGGTTAACACTATCTGCTGCGACGTCTTGGGGTATAAATTCTCAGGAGTCTCAGCCTTAGCATCATTATAACACATGTATACATCATTTATGTAATCTAACTGGGCTAAATAAATCATTCTGATCTTATGTTAGCTTAAATTAATATTGGGTTTTGCTTGAGCCAGACATTTTCCAGCAATGTATTTTTTAGTTTGATCCCTAAGAGTAACTATAACGCCTTCCCAGACCCCTTCAAATACCCCCCCCCCCCATTCCCCCGAATATTTTTATGATTAATATGTACATTTTTCGGCAGACAAATGTTTCTCCTAAATTGCACTCACTATCCCTCGTCCAACAAGAAAAAAAAAATCGATAACTGAATGGGGTGAAGTGTCTAGATGGTTTTTACCCTTATAATTCTCACAAATCCTTCCAAAGTTGCACACAATCGTCAAATGATAGCCAGAATATAATGTCAAAATGCGTCATGATCTTCGTATGATATAATTACATAAATAACGCTCATTGGTCGACATTCCCTCCTAACTGGGTGATACGTCGATGCTGATTGATTCTACATATTTTATTGACATAAGTCTTTGTGATTCTACATACATTATTGAAATAAGTCTTTGCGTAAAACTAACCCTCGTAATGTCCTGTCAATATTGTAGTATTACACATTTATCGATAATTTTATATTATGCTATGGCCCTAATTATGCTTCTACAGTATATCACATCAATCTTATTAGTCATACCAAATGAAGAAGTAAATCAAGTAATATTTTGTTATCACAAGTTCTCCTTCACAAGTTAACTCTTTACACTGTTTTCATCCACACTCGGTTCATCGCCCTCCTATTCTGCCATCCACACCAGTCAGTATTCTGCCATTCACACCAGTCAGTATTCTGCCATTCACACCAGTCAGTATTCTGCCATTCACACCAGTCAGTATTCTGCCATTCACACCAGTCAGTATTCTGCCATCCACACCAGTCAGTATTCTGCCATTCACACCAGTCAGTATTCTGCCATCCACACCAGTCAGTATTCTGCCATCCACACCAGTCAGTATTCTGCCATTCACACCAGTCAGTATTCTGCCATTCACTCCAGTCAGTATTCTGCCATCCACACCAGTCAGTATTCTGCCATCCACACCAGTCAGTATTCACCCAGACACCTACCTCTGAATATCAATCTGCTTCTCCTTGGTATTGACTGGGGAGGAAGGAGGCTGGAAGACGTGCTGCAGGCTCCACAAACCTCTAGTGAAAAGGAAGAGACAAACTAATGTCAGAATCTCGGTATGAGAATGGTGAAGGTATTGAGGGATACACCTTTACAACGGCACCTCCTATCTATTTGTCGAAGAATGTTGAGAGGTGAGATGGGGCGTTGAAAAGAAAGGAAGCTGTTGGAGTGGTTTTGTTAAGTGTATTATTAGTCTATATACGTCTTCAAGGTGTCCCCCGACCGGGTGCTAACATGTGAAACGCGCTAGGACGTACACCCACTAAATATGTCTGCCTTGGCTGGGATCGAACCCAGGTCAAGCAGTTTTACACGTGAGCGTGCTATCCACTAGACCGCTGCGGCCGTTAAAATATAAAATCGTCTAACGGTAGTAACAAAATGTTTCTACCGAAAAATATACAAATTAATCTCGTAGGAGGATCTAATGGATGTTTGTTTTTTGTTTTTTAAGTTTGTATCGTCCCAGTTTTGGTTTGTTTAGTTTGCAAGTTTTACATTTAATTTGATAGAGGCCTAGGGAGGAAACTAAAAGATATAAATTATGTATATATAAAAATAAATAGACCCCCCAAAATAACCAGTGTCCCCTTAATAAAGTGACTGACGTACCTCTGAGGGCTGGACATTATACTAGTAAGCATTGCAGTGTAGATAATACGAAACAGTTGCTCATAAATTAACTCCTTCAGTAACATGGCTTCTTATTTAACCCTTTGAGTACCAGCGACGTGTGTAATTTTGTATTCTAGCTATATTTTGACGATACTATGCTGCTCAGGAAAGATCTGTGGTAGTGAAAAGGATTGGTTGAGATAGTTTGAAGCCTTATTATGGCTAGAGGTCCTTCCTAAGCTGAATAAAATCGTCTAATAGTTGCCCGAATGGGATGAAAAGGACGTTCACGGTACTGTACGGGTTAATAATATTCTTCCTAAGACTGGAATGATTGTATACAGCTTAGGAAGGACCTGGAATAATCAACGCCGTAAAACCAATCTTCTCTAATATTGTGACTCTAACCGATCCCTTTCCCAGCTTAACCCCTTGAAGATTATGTCGTATTTCGTTCGACAGTGTGTTCTGGCTATCATGAGACGGTTTTATACAGCTTAAGAGGGATCTGTGGGAACATAATGGTTCAGACTATCTTAATTAACCCTCTGATTTACACATACCTTTCCTAAACTGAAAAAATCGTCTAAAGATAGCCAGAGAACAGAAGAGAAATGCGTCATTGTATCTTCTAAAGGTTAAATATAGCCAGAATGAAAGATAAACATTAACCATGGTATTTTGCCATTATAATTATCGCATTGGATAGGAATTTAATCTACCCCCCAAAAATAAAAAATTACTCTTAACCCATTCACTACCGTTGACATCCTTATCTATCATATTCCGGCAACTATTAGACGATTGGATTAACTTAGGACGGCCGTGTAGCACTAAAGAGGCTATACAGACTATCTCAATTAATCCTTTTAGCTGCCATATCTCCTTCCTAACCTTCATAGCATCATTTAACTTTAGCCACCAGAATAAAAGGTAAACAGACGTCACGGTGCTGAAGGGGTTAAGGGCTGGAGGTTTTTAGTGGTTCCCAAAGACTTCCATCAAGCCTAAAATTACACCCCCTAGACCTCCTTTCAAGATAAAGGTGTATATTTTTCGGTAGAAAAATTTCTCGGCCGAAGGCCGGTTCCTCTTAAAGTACAGGCTCGCTATCGCTCGCCAGGAAAAAATCGACACCTAAATGGCACGAAAGGTCTTAAAATTGACAGAAATGGGGCGACAGTTCTTAAAATCGCCAAACTAATGGGGCGAACGTCTTAAAATATCAAAAGCAATGGGGCTAAACGTGAGGGAGAAAGATGTCCAGAAAAAAACACTCAAGTGGAAATCTCCCCTTAAGGGCTTGACCTAATTATATAATAGCAAATGTATCAGTGTATAAGATATTCACGATAACGCCACTATAACTTTTAGCTGGCTAACATTAAACGATTTTACTCAAGTTTTGAAACGCCGTGTAGGAATCCAAGGGGAATTTTTGTTCTATGTATATGAAGGAGACAAAAGACAGGTTGCCTGTACGAGTGTCTCCCCCAAAGTCAACAGAATGACAGAGAGCCAAATTCAAAGGATGTTGGGGTAAAAAATGCCTGGACACACAAAGTTTAAAGCACTTTCGAATGGCTACTCTCTCCCTCAATCAAACGAGTCGGTCTAATAATGTGTGGCTTATGTGAGGGCGCCTATTAACTATGACAATCCCATACCCTTCCTACCTAAGCTGGATATAATATAATGAACAATGTTTCAGTCAGGGAAATAGTTGTTTTGAAATTAATGGAGTTGTCAGAGTTGCTGCAGTGTTGTGATAGTTTGGACAGGAAACAAGAGTGTATTCAGTTATATTATATGGAATATATATATATATATATATATATATATATATATATATATATATATATAATGGGATGATATTGATTCTTGTATTATTGGGGGATTTTGTAATGATAAAATAAGGATTCAAGATAATGAGAGAGAGAGAGAGAGAGAGAGAGAGAGAGAGAGAGAGAGAGAGAGAGAGAGAGAGAGAGAGACAGAGAGAGAGAGAGAGAGAGGAGAGAGAGAGAGAGAGAGAGAGAGAGAGAGAGAGAGAGAGAGAGAGAGAGAGAGAGAGAGAGAGAAAGCCATAAATTAATTCATAAAAAGATCGCATCCAGATTTATGCCAAACAGATTACAGCCAAATTATTATCCAATGAAAGTAAAGGACTCATTAGGCCTCATTATCCCTTCAGTCACGTCACACATTTTCTTAGCTCTTTCAAGATCCGATTACGCATTATTGTCTTGCTATCTGGCTATTATTAGACGACTTAATTCAGATTATGAAGGTTATTTGAAAGTCAGAGGGTTAATTGAGATAGCCTTTACCCTTTTAATTCCCACAGATCCTTCCTAAGCTGTATAGAATCGTCTAATGATAGCCAGAGTGAGCTGTCACAATGCGTCATAATCTTAACCCTTTGAGTACCAGCGACGTGTGTTATATTTCATTCTAGCCATGTTTAGACGATACTATGCAGCTTAATAATAGGAAGGATCTGCGGTAGTTAAAAGGGTTGGTTGAGATAGTTTGAAGCCTTATTATTTTCAGAGGTCCTTCCTAATCTGACTAAGATCGTCTAATAGTTGCCACAATACAGTATAAAGAAAAGGACGTCACCTGTACTGGATGGGTTAAAAGGACGTCACCTGTACTGGATGGGTTAAAAGGACGTCACCTGTACTGGATGGGATAAAAGGACGTCACCTGTACTGGATGGGTTAAAAGGACGTCACCTGTACTGGAAGGGTTAAAAGGACGTCACCTGTACTGGATGGGATAAAAGGACGTCACCTGTACTGGATGGGTTAAAAGGACGTCACCTGTACTGGATGGGTTAAACGGACGTCACCTGTACTGGATGGGTTAAAAAGACGTCACCGGTACTGGATGGGTTAAAAAGACGTCACCGGTACTGGATGGGTTAAAAAGACGTCACCGGTACTGGATGGGTTAAAAAGACGTCACCGGTACTGGATGGGTTAAAAGGACGTCACCTGTACTGGATGGGTTAAAAGGACGTCACCTGTACTGGATGGGTTAAAAGGACGTCACCTGTACTGGATGGGTTAAAAGGACGTCACCTGTACTGGATGGGTTAAAAGGACGTCACCTGTACTGGATGGGTTAAAAGGACGTCACCTGTACTGGATGGGTTAAAAGGACGTCACCTGTACTGGATGGGTTAAACGGACGTCACCTGTACTGGATGGGTTAAAAGGACGTCACCTGTACTGGATGGGTTAAAAGGACGTCACCTGTACTGAATGGGTTAAAAGGACGTCACCTGTACTGGATGGGTTAAAAGGACGTCACCTGTACTGGATGGGTTAAAAGGACGTCACCTGTACTGAATGGGTTAAAAGGACGTCACCTGTACTGAATGGGTTAAAAGGACGTCACCTGTACTGGATGGGTTAAAAGAGTTATAAAGCTTGTATTCTTAGCCAATTATTTCCCTTTGCAGCGCCTGATACCGAACGATTATTGTGGGAATTAGTGTTGTTTACAGATATTATACGAATTAACCCTTTCAAGCTCCAATACGCGTTTCTGTTCTGTTTCTGGCTACTATTAGTCGATTTTATTCAGATTAGTAACGGTATATGGAAGTCAGAGGGTTGATTGAGATAGTATGTACCCTTTTAATACCCACAGATACTTCCTAAGCTGCATAAAATCGTATAATAATAGCCAAAATAAACTGCTAAAACGCGTCAGAGCTTCAAAGGGTTAACATTCCCAATTCTAATGGTAGCGTCATTTTTCAAGTTATTTCGTTCATTAACGGTGCAACGAAGGGAAAGATTTTTTTACAAGAATACAACCTTAAGAGACCAAAGCTTTCACAGCTGTGTCTATACCATTTGAGCTTGTTTCATTCATTCCATAATTGTAATGTAATTTAGTCCTCCATCATATTTAGTTTAAGTCTCATACAAGTTTGACCTTTTATATCGTACAATAACAGATTGCTTTACCAGAACACCATATTACTTTTCATATCATGCACTCAAGTTTAATTCTTTAATTATCTTTGAGCTTTTAACGTGAAGGCTTCAAACTAAAACATTTGTATTTCACTTATAACTGCAGATTTTGTCTCATGCCATTTAACCCCTTCGGCAAGATGATGCAGTTTTTCTCATATTCCTGTTACCATTAGACGATGTTCTTCAGTTTATAATCTACCCCTAGGACTTAAAAGGGTAAATACGTTCTCAATAAACTCTCTAAACAGCATAGGTCCTTCTTAAACTGCATAAAGTCGTCTAATTTTAGCCAGAATCAAAGGTATCAGACGTCATCGTGCTGAAGGGGTGAAGATTCCAAAAGGTCAAAATATAAAAGCTCACGGAAATTAGAGCATGAGAAATAGTCGGGCATTGAATTACAGAGAGGCAAGAATTGGTCCGATCAAAGAGGGAGGAGGAGGAGGAGGAGGAGGAGGAGGAATACAAAGGAATACAAAGGAGAACAAACTGCAACAGACCTATTGGTCCTTACGGGGCAGTTTGGATATCTAAAACTACTAATCTACTGACTACGAGGTAGAGAAAAGGATAGCAAAGAAGAAGGCTCCTCCCCACCCACCACTCCCTCCAGCTAATACTGGCATGGAAACAGATAGGAAAAATACCATGCAGTATTGAAAAACTGACACGGAAATTCGGACAGGACAGGGAGAAAAAAGAAGTTGATTTGTAATCTAAGCTAACTCTATTTACTACAATTCTGAAAGGGAACAGATATATGAAAATCAATATACATTGCGGTATGCGTTGACATTTCGTTGCGCGTTATTCTGAAAGAAACTGTGTTAATCGGGGGTTATTTGCCATGTGTTATCCAGATGGTTCTTAAATGTTTCGACAGTATTACAGTTTACAATGTTCGAGGGTAGTCTGTTCCAATTATTCACAACGCGGTTGAAGAAGAAATGCTTCGCCTCGTGAGAATGAAAACGCTTGCCTATAATCTTATAACCATTGTTTCTCGTGTTTGCTTGATTGATCGTAAATAATTCGCTTACATTTAGGTTGCTGAATCCCTTGAAGATTTTGAACACCTCTATTAGGTCACCTCTCATTCTGCGCTTTGTTAAGCTAAACAAATTTAGTTCTTTTAAGCGCTCTTCGTACGGTTTATTACGCAATCTAGGTATCATTTTAGTGACTCTGCGTTGCACCCTTTCAAGTTTATTTATGTCCTTTTGGTAGTACGGTGACCAGAATTGCACGCAGTATTCAAGATGGGGACGCACCAATGAGTTGAATAGAGTAAGTATGATTTTTTCTGATTTGAATTTGAATGTTCTGCCGATGAAACCCACCAATTTATTAGCAGTTTTTATTACCTCTGTACACTGTTTACTCGGCTTCAGGTCACTTGATATTATAACTCCCAGATCCTTTTCATTAATTGTATTTGATAGTTGAATGTTGTTCATTGAGTAATCTTTTTTAGCATTGTTACTACCGATGTGTAATACTTTGCATTTTTCTATGTTGAATTTCATTTGCCATTTTTCTGCCCAGTTTTCTAAAGTGTCTAGGTCACCTTGTAGTTTTTGCCAATGTACTGTTGAGGTTACTTTATTAGTAATTTTTGTATCGTCAGCAAATTTCGGAAATTTGCATTCTATTCCTTCGTCTAAGTCGTTTATGTAAATTATAAAAAGAATAGGACCTAATACCGAACCCTGGGGAACGCCACTATTTACTTTGCACCAATCTGATTCTTCACCATTTATTACAACTCGTTGTTTAAGGTCTGAGAGCCAATTTTCGAGCCATTTCAGAGTTTTTCCTGTTATGCCATGAGCTTTTATTTTGTCAATTAGTCTCTTGTGGGGTACGGTATCGAAAGCTTTCTGAAAATCGAGATATATTATATCAACTGCTCTATCCTTATCATATGATTTGTAAACATCATTGAAGAAATCGAGTAAGTTTGTTAAGCATGAACGTTTATTTCTAAAACCGTGCTGAGAATCTTTTATTAAATTATTTTCTTCTAAATGTTTTACTATTTTGTCCCTTATAATGATTTCCATTAATTTGCCCGTTACCGATGTTAAGCTAATTGGTCGATAATTGCCGGGAGAAGACTTACTTCCTTTTTTGTATATGGGTGTCACGTTAGCTAGTTTACATTCGTTTGGAACTATCCCAACATTCAATGATTTGTTGAACAGATTTGCGAGTGGGTTTAATAATTCGTGTTTTGCTTCTTTTAGGATCCTTGGGGATATTTTATCAGGGCCTGGGGTTTTATTAACTTTCAAATTGTTGATTGCGAACAGGATATCGTCTTCATAAATCGTAAAGTTTTCGAGCTCAGTGCCATTTGATTGATTCGTAGGGTAGGTCGGTTACCGGTAGTATCTTCCGACGTGAAAACTGATGCAAAATAGTTATTTAGGATATTCGCCATTTGTACTTTGTTATCTGTATGATCTCCATTTTCCGCAACAAGTGGGCCTATTGTTGAAGTTACCGTTTTCTGTTTCTTATATAGCTGTAAAATTCTTTCGGATTGGACTTGCTGGAGCTGGCAATATGAAGTTCCAGATTCTTCTTACTTCCTTTGATGAGATTTTTGGTTGTTCGACGCAGTCTATCGTGTTCTAATTTATCGCTATTATTCTGAGTTGCCTTATATTTTTGGTATGCCTGCTTTTTTACTAAGAGGATGTTTTTTATTTCATTATTCCACCATTTTGGCTTATATTTGCCTGCTGGGCGCCGGTTTCGTAGAGGGATGCTTGTATTTATTGCTTTGTTTAGGTTATTAGATAATATGTTCCATAATCGATTTACATCGTGAGTTTCGGTCATTTCACTCCAGTCAGTATTGGCAAGATGCCTTCTAAGTTTGTTAAAGTCGGCCCTTCGATAATCTGGTATTTTTTCCGTGCTCACGTTTTCTTTGTCATTATTACTTTAATGTTAAAGGACACTATCCTATGGTCACTAGAGCTAAATTCCGGTCCGATTTTAACGCTATTTACCAGTCTTTCATTTGTCGTTAGAATAATATCCAGAATGTTATTTCCCCTCGTTGGGTGTTCTATGTGGGTTGATAAAGGGCACTTTCCTGAAGATTAGCATATAGATCATGTCCCGCGTGAGCATTTAGTGGTTCGCCCCATGTTGTGACTGGCATATTGTAATCGCCAATATATACTGCTTCTTCCTGACAACTTATTTCTGGAGGAAGAAGAAGAGGAAGGAGGAGGAGAGGAGGAGAGGAGGAGGAGGAGGAGAGGAGGAGGGGAAGAGGAGGGAGGGGAGAGAGAGAGGGGGAGAAGAAGAGGAGGAGGGAGGTGAAAGAAGAGAGGGAAGAAACGAAAATAATTAAAAAGGAGAGAGGAGACGAAAGGAGGACGGAGAGGAGGGTTGGAAGAAGTGAGTTGAGAGAAGTTACAACAAAAGGATTACAGACTATTGGTCAGGACAAGAGAGCGTAAAGGATATAGAGAAGAGGAAAGGAATAGGATAGGAGGAAGAAGGAGGAGAAGAGAAGAGAGAGGATATGAGAAGAAAAGAGGATCAAGAGGAAGGAAGGAGGAAAGTAAGAGGAGAAAAGGAGAAGAGAAGGAAGAAGGAGGAGAAAGAAAAGGGTGAAAGGAAGGAGACGAAGGACAGGATCAAGATAGCCAGCTAATAGACAGTGAATGAGGGTCGCCATGACAACACTAAGAGGCAAAAGAAGCAGTGTGAAAATTGAGAACCGGTAGGCATTAAAGGGAGATTTCCACTTGAGGGATTTTTTTTCTTTACCCCTTTCTCCCTCATGTTTAGCCCCATTGCTTTTGAGATTTTAAGACGTTCGACCCATTAGTTCGACGATTTTAAGAACTTTCACCCCATTGATGTCACTTTTAAGACCTTTCGTCCCATTTAGGTGTCGATTTTTCCTGGCGAGCGATAGCGAGCCTGTAATTTAAGAGGAACCGGCCTTCGGCCGGGAAATGTTTCTACCGAAAAAAAGTGCAATTTTATCTTGAAAGGGGGTCATGGGGGTGTAATTTCAAGCTTGATGGAAGTCTAGGAAACACACTAAAAACCTCCCCTTAAAAATAGGGAAGGGGGTGACTGCAATCAATTATGTGTGTGTGTATGTGTGTGTGTGTGTGTGTGTGTGTGTGTGTTTCAGCTGATGGTAAATCTCTTAATCCCTTAGCAGCTAATTGTTCGATACATAATGGCAACAATATGCAACGAATGAGTCTCTATGTCACATTAAGGCCAAGTTTTCCTAACTAAAAATTGTCGCTATAAAATGTTCGTGATTTTTTCCAAATTGGTGGGTTAGGGTAATCCATCCATTAACACACACACACACACACACACACACCCACACACATACACATACAGAAACCCCCCCAATATACCAAAGACCATTGTATCTCCTCCCCCTGTAAATAGCCTAGCCCGGGATGCCACAGAGTATCACAACCCTGCACTAACTCTGACAAGCCCATTAGTACTGACCCAACTGTTTCCAGGGCCCCCTCTCTACCTCCACTCAAACATTCCACATATTATATATTATTATTTTCGAGCACAGAGTTGTTTCCGGGAGGGCGTAGGGATGTTCTCATTTACATATACTGTAATTCCCCCCGTTCAGCAGTTACCAATATATATCATGGTTTGGTTTTGCCAGTTAAGGGGAGGTATTTAGTTTGTTCCCTAGACCTCCATCAAGCTTAAAATTACACCCCCTTGAGTCCCTTTCAAGGTAAATTTGTACATTTTTCGGTAGAAAAATGTCCCGGCCGAAGGCCGGTTCCTCTTAAATTACAGGCTCGCTATCGCTCGCCAGGATAAAATCGACACCTGAATTGCACGAAAGGTGTTAATATGGGGTGAAAGTTCTTAAAATCGCTAAACTAATGGGGCAAACGTTTTATAATATCAAAAGCAATGGGGCTAAACATGACGGAGAAAGGGGTCAAGAAAAAAATCCCTGAAGTGGAAATCTCCCCTAAAGTCTTTTGGAATGGCTATCTTTGTTGAAATGGTCTCAAAAGATATAATTATCTTGATATAATTATCTTGATATAATTATCTTGATATAATCATCTTGATATAATTATCTTGATATAATTATCTTGATATAATTATCTTGCAGCTGAAGATTAACTTTCATAAACCTACATTGCACGATTTCCTTCAATACAATTACCAATTGATAAGCAATATTGTGTGTTTTAGTTCGCATCTGTGCATACATTCATACTCCATGCTTTACAATTGCAGTTTTTGGTCTCGTGTATATATCTGTCTTGAGTCCCCCCCCCCCCCCGGCCCGCCCCCTCCCCCACAACAAACAAATGGGACATGTGGGGATTGGGCCTGAGTAAATAGATATAGATAGATATAGATATAGATAGATATAGATATAGATATAGATAGATATAGATATAGATATAGATATAGATATAGATATAGATAGATATAGATATAGATAGATATAGATATAGATAGATATAGATATAGATAGATATAGATATAGATAGATATAGATATAGATAGATATAGATAGATATAGATATAGATAGATATAGATATAGATAGATATAGATATAGATAGATATAGATATAGATAGATATAGATATTATTTGGTTTATCTAATATAACGTATACTGCTACATATATTTAAGGAATGTTAATGTTATTCATCCATTACACAAACCCCAATGTACTTGCATAAACTAATGAAAGCATAATTATATGGTCCTCCCGGGATTCGAACTCAGGACACCACACCCAGAACTATAACCATCTTAACCATTACACCACCATCAGAGTTAAGGGAGCCCACCTCGCTTTTTTGTTATCTTTCTCTCCCTCTCTCTTTGGCTTGTATCCATTCGGCCCCATTCAGCCTACAGTTTTACAACGTTTACCCCATCCAGGTGTCAATATTGTCCTGGCGAGCGGTAGCCAGCCAGCATATATACATTTTTGATGTACAGCAAGCTAAATTTGTAAATTTTCGATAGCAAAATGTCTCCGGCGAAGCCAGATTTCTCCAAACAATGCTAACTCGCTATCGCTCGCCAGAAAAATATCGACACCTGGATGGGGATAAACGTATTAAAACAGTTGGCTGAATGGGGCCGAATGGATACAAGCCAGGGAAAGAGAGAAAAGGAGAGAAAGATAAAAAAAAAAAAAAAAAAAGTGAACCCCCCTTAAGAATATAAGTAAAACAATATCTCAACATATTGAACTTCTCTCTTAAGGGGAGATCTCCACTTGAGGAAGTTTTTTCTTGACCCCTTTCTCCCTCATGTTTAGCCCCATTGCTTTTGATATTATAAAATGTTTGCCCCATTAGTTCATTAGTTTAGCGATTTTAAGAACTTTCACCCCATATTAAGACCTTTCGTGCCATTTAGGTGTCGATTTTATCCTGGCGAGCGATAGCGAGCCTGTAATTTAAGAGGAACCGGCCTTCGGCCGGGACATTTTTCTACCGAAAAATGTACAAATTTATTTTGAAAGGGACTCAAGGGGGTGTAATTTTAAGGTTGATGGAGCTCTAGGGAACAAACTAAATACCTCCCCTTAATATCGAAATTTATCATGTGCTTGAATTCATCCGTCACTCGAAAAAAAGCCGGAGTCACACGAACCTTTTTTCGAGCAATTTTGACGGGCAATTATGGTCTGAAAGCTTAACAACTTACACTTTATCAGAATTCCGCCGCCTAACATAATCTACCTTCAGTCTAGTTACCGATACCAGTGCGAAAATGTTACGAAATATTATGAGAACAAACTTTGCTTATGGAAAAATTGACGGAAAAAGCGCTCGTGTGACAGCGGCTTAAACATGATTTCCATACACATTAAGGGGTATGATACAAGATCCATATAGCTCCCTCTACGAACAAATACAAACCAAAGGCAATATTTGTACTGAGAAGCACTTTAAGGGGGAGGTAGTCGCTTTTTCGGACCCCCTTCTCCCTCATGTTTAGCATATATTAGTTTCGACATTGTAAGACGTTCCTTCCTTTAGTTTGGCGATTTTGAGACCTTTCTCCCCATTTCTTTGTCAGCTGGGACATTATTCTACCGAAAAATTTACAAATATATCTTGAAAGAGTGTCTAAAGCAGCGATTCCCAACCTTTTTTCTGTCATTTCCCCCTCCAACCAGTTCAACCATCCAGATTGCCCCCGTCATGTGGACAAGGGAAAGAGTAGTCGAAACACACTGTGACTACACACACTCTCTCTCTCTCTCTCTCTCTCTCTCTCTCTCTCTCTCTCTCTCTCTCTCTCTCTCTCTCTCTCTCTCTCTCTCTCTCTCTCTCTCTCTCGGGCATGAGAAAATCCATCTCCGAGATTTTTTTTTTGTATTGCTAGTAGTAGTAGTAGTAGTAGTAGTAGTAGTAGTAGTAGTAGTAGTAGTAGTAGTAGGCAGTGTAATCATGTAATTATTTCCCCCCTGGTAGCTTCAAATTTCCCCCCAGGGGGAAATTTCCCCCAGGTTGGGAAATGCTGGCTCTAAAGGGTGTTTTTTTTTTTTTTTTTTAAAGCTTGATGAAGGTCTAGCGAGGAAACTGATAGATATATTACTAAATAAATACATAGGCCAAAACACAAGCACGTATACCCCCTTAAGGGAAGACTGGCCGTTTGTTTGGTCTATTAATTCATTTATTCATATTTTGTTAAAGTTTCTTCCCTAGACCTCCATCAAGCTTAGAAAAACACCCCCTAGACAAGACAAATTTTTAAATTTTTTCGGTAGAAAAATTTCCCGGCCGAAGGCCAGTTCCTCTTAAAATTGTAGGCTCGCTATCGCTCGCCAGGAAATAATCGACATCTAAATGGCACGAAAGGTCTTAAAATTGACAACGAAATGGGGCGAAAGGTGTTAAAATCGCCAAACTAATGGGCCGAACGTCTTATAATCTCAAAACTAGTGGGGCTAAACATTAGGGAGAAGGGGGTACAGAAAAACGGTCTGCCTCCTCAATCTTCCAAAAGGTCAGAGTATGAAGGCAGGGCCAGGAAAATGAGAGCCCGAGAAACAGTGAGGCATTGTATTACAGGCAAGAATTGGTCCGGGCGAAGAGGGAGGAGGAGGAGGAGGAGGAGGAGGAGGAGGTTGAGGAAGAGTAGGAGTAGGAGGAGGAGGGGGTTGAGGAAGAGTAGGAGGAGGAGGAGGAGGAGGTTGAGGAAGAGTAGGAGTAGGAGGAGGAGGAGAAGGAGGAGGATCGAGGTGGTTGTGAAGGAGGAAGAAGACGTAAAGGAGGTGAAGCATAGAAAGTGGAGGAGAAGATGGAGGGAAAAGAATAAAAATAAGTAAATGGAGGAAGAAGAAGAGCAGGAGGAAGAGAAGGAAGAAAAAGTAAAGGAAGTGGAGGAGGAGGAAGAAGAAATAATGGAAGTGGAGGAGGAAGAGGATGAGAGGGTCCAGTGAGAATAGGAATAATGCAGGCGAAACAAGGGGAGGCAAAACAGGAAGACTAGAGAGAGAGAGTTACAAGGAATATTTAGTATCTCAAAGAGCTTGGGTCCATTCCGAGGAGATATTCGAAGTGGAAGGAGAGAAACTGTTTAGTGCACTACACTCATTACAGAGTGTGCAAAATACTATCTACTTTCTTCTTGAACTGATCTACTGAAAAACTGTTTACAACTTCGGTGGCAAGTTTGTTCCAGGTAGAACAGATCTTATATGTGAAAATGTTTTCACAAATACTGTTGCTGAACCTTTTAAATTCTAATTTCCAGCCATGGTTGCGTGTTGTATTCATATTGAGACTAACATTTTTTGCTATAATCCACATTGCCAAACCCATTAAGTATTTTAAAAACTTCAATGAGCTGACCTCATAGTCTGAGTGTCTTCAACAAAACGAGACCAAGAGCTCTCTACCGGTCCTCACAGCTCAGTCTTCTAAGCGATGGAATAAGCTTAGCCCTAGCTTGTACTCTTTACAGTCGCTCTATATCTTTCCCGAGTGCTGGAGACCAGAATTGAACAGCATACTTCAGGAGAGGCCGTATCAAAGCGTTGTAAAGTGTGAGGACTATTTCCTTATTTCTATACTTAAATTGCCTCTTAATAATAGCCCAATAATTTCTGAGCTTTCTTCTCTACTTCAGTGCACTGCTTGGTAAACTTTAGGTCACTGCTCATCAGAACACCCAAATCCTTTTTCAAGACAGTCACTTCCAGAGGCATTCCCAATAGCGAATAGCCTGATTTGGGATTTGCTTGGCCGATATGCATCACCTTGCACGTTTCCAAGTTAAGAGAGAGAGAGAGAGAGAGAGATAATGAAAGAAAGAGAGAGAGAGAGAGAGAGAGAGAGTGAAAGAACGAAAGAGAAAGAGAGAGAGAGGATTGAACGAGGGTGCATAAGAGAATCATGATAATTTAGGAGAGAAGGGAAGGGTGAGGGAGAGATGAGAAGGAGACAAGGAGATAGAATGAGAGATAGAGAATGAGAGATAGAGAGAGGGTGTGAGAGAAGAGATAAATTAATGTAGGCAAAATGCGAGCTTCTAGGAGTTACAAGGAATGTTTAATATCTTAAGAGACCTTGCAGTTCATTAGTTATGGTTCGGACCATTAGTTTGGCGATTTTAACACCTTTCGACCCATTTCGTTGTCAATTTTAAGACCTTTCGTGCCATTTAGGTGTCGATTATTTCCTGGCGAGCGATAGCGAGCCTGCAATTTTAAGAGGAATCGGCCTTCGGCCGGGACATTTTTCTACCGAAAAATGAACAAATTTATCTTGAAGGGGGGTCTAGGGGGTGTTTTTCTAAGCTTGATGAAGGTCTAGGGAGGAAACTAAACATATATGAATAAATGAATTAATAGACCAAACAAACGGTCAGTCTCCCCTTAAGATACAAACTACCCCCCCCCCCCCTCCTCTGTGACACACCGGCACCTTTAGTTTAATTATCGCCATCGGGGGCCTACCCTGATAGAGGGATAATGCAGTAAGCTCCACGAATGAACCATCTCTCTCTCTCACTCTCTCTGTATGTGTATCTCTGTATCCTTTCTCCATCTCTTTCTGTCTCTCTGTATCCTCTCTCTCGCTCTTTCTCTCTCTGTCTCTCTGTATCTTCTCTATCTCTCTCTCTCTCTCTGACACACAGACAGGTAGACAGACACACTCACTTTCACTCTCTCTCTCTCTCTCTCTCACACACACAAACAGGTAGACAGACACACTCACTTTCACACTCTCTCTCTCTCTCTCTCTCACACACAGACAGGTAGACACACACACTCACTTTCACTCTCTCTCTCTCTCACACACAGACAGATAGACAGACACACTCACTTTCACTCTCTCTCACACACACAGACAGGTAAACAGACACACTCACTTTCACTCTCTTTCTCACACACACAGACAGATAGAGAGACACACTCACTTTCACTCTCTCTCACACACACAGACAGGTAGACAGACACACTCACTTTCACTCTCTCTCTCTCTACCTCTCTCTCACCCACACACACACACACACACACACACACACACACCAGTATCTCACCCTCCTCGCTGCATCCCAATGGTTCAATGTAATGCCGCTATTCACCCCACTCAAAGACCTTTTCAGCGATATGTTAAGGGAGCCCACCTCGCTTTTTGTTTTTATATTTCTCTCCCTCTCTCTTTGGCTTGTATCCATCCGGCCCCATTCAGCCTACTGTTTTAAGACGTTTACCCCATCCAGGTGTCAATATTTTCCTGGCGAGCGGTAGCGAGCAAGCATATATATATTTTTGTTTTGACAGCAAGCTAACTTTGTACATTTTTCGATAGAAAAATTTCTCCGGCGAAGCCGGATTTCTCCATACAATGCTGGCTCGCTATCGCTCGCCAGCAATAAATCGACACCTGGATGGGGGTAAACGTCTTAAAACAGTAGGCTGAATGGGTCCGAATGGATACAAGAAAAAGAGAGAGGGAGAGAGAGAAAAAAAAGCGACGTGGGCCCCCTTAAGCAGCTCACTCGGCCGATTTGTCTCAGTCCTGTCACATAAACAAGGATATCTGATGTTTCTTTTAGCTGATTTGAAGTGTAGCAATTAATTTGTAAATTAAAAACTACTTCAGTAAATTGTGATAAAACGTAGTCATGTAGGTAGTGTAAGTAACATTAATAGTCATGTAGGTAGTGTAAGTAACATTAATAGTCATGTAGGTAGTGTAAGTACTGTAAGTAACATTAATAGTCATGTAGGTAGTGTAAGTAACATTAATAGTCATGTAGGTACTGTAAGTAACATTAATAGTCATGTAGGTACTGTAAGTAACATTAATACATTACTTGATAATTATTGTGTGTGTACAGTATGTATGTGTGTGTATGTGCACACACAGAATATTAACAATAACACCCACATACACACACACATATATACACACAACACACACATATATACACATACACACACACAGAACAATAACACACACACACACACACACACACAAAATACGCACACACACACAATAACACACACACACACTCACACACAATAACATGCACACACAATAACACACACACACACTCACACACAATAACACACACACACACACACACAATAACACATACATATATACACACACATACACGCACACACAATAACAATAACAATAACAATAACACACACACACACACACACACAATAACACTCACACACAATAACAGACACACACACACTAAAAGGTTCAAGGCAACCATTCCCCCAAGAACTGCCTTAATCTGCCAAACGACTGGTGTCAGGGAAGTGCCACCTATTAAGTGGTCACAAAGGGTGGCAGGATAAAGTGGTCATACTTTTGATGGCAGGCAAAGGTGGCAGGAAGTGGAGGCATACGAGTGGTGTCATATGATAAGTGGCATACAAGTGGTGTCACATGAGAGATGGCATTTAAGTGGTGGCATATGAGAGGAGACATATGAGGATATGAGGCATATACGAGGTGGCATACGAGTGGTGTCATGAGAGATGGCATACGAGTGATGTCATATGAGAGGTGGCATTTGAGTGATGGCATACGAGAGGAGGCATATAAGAAGTGGCATACGAGTGGTGTCATATGATAAATGGCATACGAGTGGTGTCATATGAGTGATGGCATACGAGTTTTGGCATGACTGAAAACTAAAAAAAAGAAAAAGTGGGGATTGGGCCTGAGTATATAGATAGATAGATAGATAGATAAATAGTAAAGGCATACGTGTGGTGTTATATCTCAGCACATGTCTTGGCATTTATCAACTAACAGCCTTTGCTTTAGTATATCTTGACTCCGATAAAGTGACGCCGAACCTAGTATCCGGTACGGTCGCGCTAATAAGTCATTTCCCAGCTGTCATTACGTTTGGCTTGCTCTGTGCTGTATTAATGTCTGTCAGATGTTGAATAGGGTGGGTAAGTGTAGGAACATGTTTGGATATTTCACTCGCTATGAAGAAATGAAGCTTAAATATTACTGATACCAATTATTGATCAAAACATACTTGGTGACAAAACATCACTTATTAGCGTGACTGTACCGTTCGTGTGACCCCCGCCAAAGCTGGAGTGTATATTCCTTAGAGTTATTTAGGTTATTTGTTCCCCTTCTCCGGCTAAATACTTATAACTTTTCTTGTTTGTATTTCTTTTATATATTTGTTTATGTTGTGTGGGGGTCCAGAAAAGCCCCCCCTCGGATCAGGTAAGGCCCGGCTGAGGACCAAGTGAAGCGGAACCAATTTAAAGGTAATTCCTGGTCCGGCCGGCCGATCAATTAAAGGGGGGAATGGGCGTATTTATTGGCTCATTTACGTATCTTTTATACTATTTGTTTAGTGTCCTCCCTATACCTCCATCAAACTTACAATAACACCCCCTAGACCCCATATCAAGATAAATTTGTACATTTTTCGATAGAAAAATGTTTCGGCCGAAGGCCGGCTTTCTAAAATTACAGGCTGCTATTGCTCGCCAGGAAAAAATCGACACCTAAATGGCACCAAAAGTCTAAAAATTGACAAAACAATGGGCGTAAGGTCTTAAAATTGCCAAACTAATGGGCCGAACGTCATAAAATCTCAAAGCTAACATGCTACACATGAGGGAGAAGGGGATTCAGAAAAAGCAGCCCATCTCCCCGGCCGGCATGGGGTCCGGCTTTGTCCGGATCAAGGCCCCACGCTCGTTACCGGACTGGCCCCAACACCCACACGTACTACATACACACACACACACATATACACACACTCGCTCTCTCTTTTACACATACACATATACAGTATACACACACAGGCACAGATATATACACACACTCTCTCTCATATACACACATACATACCAACTCACACTCCCCCCCTCTCTCTCTCTCTCTCTCTCTCTCTCTCTCACACACACACACACTACACACACACATCATGCGTGTGTGTAGTGTTGTTGAACCATTGGAATGCCAAATGGACCACTCTCCTCAGCCCAGCCTAAGCCATCTGTATCTCCTTAAGGGGGTCACCTGCTTTTTTTCTCTTCTTTTCTGTCTTAGGCCTACCCCGGCTTGTATCCATTCGGCCCCGTTTAGCCTACTGTTTTAAGACGTTTATCCCCATCCAGATGTCGATTTCTTTCTGGCGAGCGATATCGAGCCAGCAATATATGAAGAAATCCGGCTTCGCCGGGAACATTTTTCTATCGAAAAAATGTACAAATTTAGCCTGCTGTAAAAAAATGTGTTTTAAATATGCTGGCTCGCTACCGCTCGCCAGGGAAAAATCGACAACTGGATGGGGATACACGTCTTAAAACAATAGGCTGAATGGGGCCGAATAGATACAAGCCAGAGAAATAGAGAAAAGGAGAGAACAAAAGCAGGTGACCCCCCCTTAAGGGCCGACACACTGCAGTATAAACAACTTGTCTCCAGGGCGCGATGTTCAAATACCCATGCAATAGCCTAACCATTTTTTTTTTTTTTTTTTTTTTTTTTTTTTTTTTTTTTTGCCATATGACCCAACCGAGACTCGAACCCTGGTCAGTAGCACAGCAGTCCAACACCAAACCAACTAAACCACCGAGGAGGTTCAAGGTCTCTTGGGATCTCTCCTATATAATTCCAATAGTTTGATTTTAAGCCATTTCACCTCATTTCTTTGGCGATAATAAGACGTTTCACCCCATTCAAGTGTCGCTTTCTGTTCTGGGTGAGCGATAACGAGCCTATAACTTAGAAGAAATCGGTATTCGGCCGACACATTTTTCTATCGAAAAATGAGCAAAGTTAGCTTGAAGGGGGTGTGGGTGGACATCGTTTAGTTGGAAGGACGTCTGGGAATACGATTATGTTAGCCCAAACTAAATACCTTGTTCGAAAATGGCAAAAACAAGCAAAATCCTCAATAATAAATATCATAATAGCCCACAAGACGTCCGGCCAGATAGTGTTAAACTGTTGTGAAAGATTCCAAAATGATCCTATAGAATTTGGGTCTTACATGGGCTTTATCGAAGTCTCAAAATAGAAAGTTAATCGTACTTGTCACCTTCATGCTTGGAATGAAGGAGAATGAAAGTGGCTGCTCGCTCGCTCGCTCGCTCGCTCGCTCGCTCGCTTGCTTGCTTGCTTGCTTGCTTGCTTGCTTGCTCGCTCTCGCTCTCGCTCTCGCTCTCGCGCTCTCGCTCTCTCTCTCACTCTCTCTCTCTCTTTCTTACATGTCTATATCATCTGTATTATGCCTGTATTTCATTACCATGTCATCGTAAATTCCTTCCATTTCCATCTAAAGTTCAGCTCTATTTAGTCCCCACCCCTCTCTCTCTCTCTCTCTCTCTCTCTCTCTCTCTCTCTCTCTCTCTCTCTCTCTCTCTCTCTCTCTCTCCTCTCTCTCTCTCCCTCTCTCTCTCTTATCTCTCTCTCTCGTCTCTCTCTCTCTCTCTCTCTCTCTCTCTCTCTCTCTCTCTCTCTCTCTCTCTCTCTCTCTCTCTCTCTCTCTCTCTCTCTCTCTCTCTCTCTCTCTCGAAGATATTGCCTGGCGTGCACCCAACCCTTTACACCCCTCCATATTTGATCGACTCCTACATAGCATGCAGGCCTGATCCCCTTTGTCATGAAGCACCTGACAATTGCTCTTCCTCCCGTTTATAGCTCCAGGTATCTATAGGTTAAGGTATTTATAGTTCCAGGCGTTTATAGTTTAAGGTATCTATAGTTTAAGGTATCTATTGTTCCAGGTATTTATAATTTAAGGTATCTATAGTTTAAGGTATCTATATGTAGTTTAAAGTATCTATAGTTTAAGGTATCCATAGTTTAAGGTATCCATAGTTTAAAGTATCTATAGTTACAGGCATCTATCGCGTCCCTTCGTTTCTATTCTTGTTGTAATTTAACTCAACTAAACTTAATCTTATTTAACTGACACCTAACCTAACGTGAAATGAGGTAATCTAACCTAACTTAACATAATTTATCCAAATCTTACCAATATTGAAAACAATATTGTAGAAAAAATAGAATATACTGTACAGTATATAGACAATACAAAACAAACTTAGAACAGATAATTATAGAATATATAAATACAAAATGTATAGGACCAATATAGAACAAAGAAGGGTGACCGCTCTCAACCCTCCAACTATCGTCCAATTTCTCTCATCTCTTGTCTTTCTAAAGTTTTTGAAACTATTCTTGCTTCCAAATTTCTTAAGCATTTCTCTTCTCATAATCTGCTCTCAGATCGCCAGTATAGCTTCCTTAAGGGTCGCTCTACTGGTGATCTTCTTTCATATCTTACTAACTCTTGGTCATCCTCCTTTCGGGACTTCGGTGAGACTTTTTCTATTGCACTAGACATATCGAAAGCTTTCGATAGAGTCTGGCACAAATCTTTAATTTCTAAACTACCCTCCTTCGGTTTCTATCCCTCCATCTGTGCCTTTGTCTCTAATTTCCTTTCCGGCCGTTCCATAGCCGCGGTTGTGGACGGCCATTGTTCACTTCCTCACCCTATAAACTCCGGTGTTCCTCAGGGCTCTGTCCTATCTCCTATTCTCTTTCTATTTTTTATAAATGATCTCCTTAACTGTACCTTAATTCCCATCCATTCATACGCAGACGACTCAACCTTACACTACTACATTAGTTTTTCAGAACGCCCCAGCCAGCAATCCCTTAACGACAAACGTAATGAAGCCATAGAACTCTTAAATTCTGATCTAAATACTATCTCCAATTGGGGCAGAGAAAACCTTGTTACCTTTAATGCTTCCAAAACCCAATTTCTCCATCTATCTACCCGTCAGGATCTCCCAGCGGACTATCCCTTATTCTTCAACAATATAAAAATCAACCCTTCATCTTCTCTCAATATTCTTGGTGTCTCTTTTTCTTCTGCTCTCATTTGGAAGGACCATATTACCAGTCTTGCTAAGGCAGCCTCCCAGAAGCTGGGTGTACTCAACCACCTTAGGGGGTTCTTTTCCCCAGCACAGCTTCTTGCTCTGTACAGGGGCATAGTGCATCCTTGTATTGAGTATTGTTCACATGTGTGGGGAGGTTCCTCTCACACCGCTCTCCTAGACAAAGTTGAAAGGAAGGCCTTTCATATCATTAACTCCCGTCCACTCACCAACTCTCTGCAATCTCTCTCTCTCTCCACCGCAATGTTGCATCTCTCTCTCGATATTCTATCGCTACTATAATAATCAGTGTTCCTCAGAGCTTTCCCAGTGCATACCACCTCCTTTACGTAGGGCACGTGGTACCCGTCTTGCAACTCAATCCCACCCCTACTCTGTGCAACTCTCCAACCCAAGAGTGAAACGTTACTCTCAAACTTTCTTCTACTCAACAGCTGAGCTCTGGAACTCTCTCCCAGAATCAGTCTTTCCCTCTTCCTATGACTTAAATTGCTTCAAACTCCGTGTGTCTAGTCATTTTGGCTCGATCGTCCCTTGATTTTGGCCCTGTCACTCTTTCAACTATGGGGGAGGCACTCGCTATAGGCAATTCTGACTTTTGCCTCCCTCAATCACATAGAACAATTTTTTTGATAGCAAAATGAACAAATATAGATAACATAATTATACAGTAGAACATTATAGAAAAAATACTATTGAAACATATATCGCAGTAAGGTATTTCGTGTTCGTAGTTTCAATATTTAAAACAAAAGAGGTGACACAGGCGAGGCGGTGCACGTAGTCAAATTATTAGCTCCATTCAAAGACAAAACAAAAATACAAGATAAAAATACTGGTGTGAATAGATATACTGGAGGTGCCTGGAATATTACACACACACACACACACACACACACACACACACACACACACACACACACACACACACACACATATTAGGTCTTTTAAATATTAAATACGGTTTGCAATCTCTCTCTCTCTCTCTCTCTCACACACACACACACACACACACACACACAAACACACACACATACACAAAACATCAACTTAATATATCGTGGGTTCAACTTACTAAATGTTCCTTGTAAACACACGCACGCACGCGCACGTACATACACAAACACACACTCTCTCTCTCCCCCCTTCCCCCCTCTCTCTCTCTCTCTCTCTCTCTCTCTCTCTACTAGAATTAAGTCCTGACCACCTCGTTTGGATCGTAAGGTATGTGTGGCCAGTGTATCTATGTAAATCTATGAAAAAAAATCTCTCTCGCTTGTGACATGTTTACGAGGCTGGTGTGAGGGCATCCGTCTTATTCAGTGGCGCGGCGCCCCCCTTTCACCCCAAAACTTTCCCCCCGATCATTCCAAACTTCTTGCAGCCGAGGAATTGCCCCCGACTGGCGAGCGATAGAGATCCTGCAGTAAGGGAGATCGGTCATACTTGCCTTAGGTCGTCATTTTGGGGTGGTATTTGTCACAGAGAGGGGTGATAGTAATATTTGTCAGTGCTATTGAATCTCGGAGTGGAGGCTTGAGTGGAATGGCACTTAATACAAAAACTGAGATTATTATTATTATCGTGAGATAGTTCGAAGCCAGTTAATTGGCTACTTGCGAGTTTCAGGCTATAAAGAAGTTGGAGTTATAGGCATCGTTATTTAACAGAATTACAAGCTTAAATACGATTGTAGCGCATCTATAAATACATACCATCAAACTCACTATACTTTCTATCCAGCAAAAACCTACATCACTATTGCATTTTTGTTTATTTTCTATATTTACGGCTCCAACTTCCTTATAGCCTGAAACTCGCAAGTGGCCAATTGCCGGTGGCCCTTTATAAACTGAATAACATCGTCTAACAGTAGCCAGAGTCATGTTAAAAAGACGTCGCCGGTACAGAAGGGGTTAAATTGACACCATGGGCACCAAAATGGCTACCGTTGGCCGATTTCTATTACTGTAAGGTCTCTGCCGGCAAGTTATCCAATCTGGGGATGGCTGAAGGGTTAGAGTTCCGCAGTGGTCGGTTCCTTTATGGCGGTACGAGGGTGAGTGCAAAGTTGGGGAATATTTTGAGGATAGTTTTAATAATATGGTTATAATAGTATTTATAGTAATACTGAAAATAATATTTGTAATAATAATAATAATAATAATAATAATAATAATAATAATAATAATAATAATAATAATAATAATAATAATAATAATAATAATAATAATAATAATAATAAAAATAACAATGATAATAATAACAATACTGGTATAAATAATAAGAATAACACGTCCATTAGAGTTTGTGAGTGTGTGTGTGTGTGTGTGTGTGTGTGTGTGTGTGTGTGTGTGTGTGTGTGTGTGTGTGTGTGTTTGTGGGTATGTGTGTGTGTGTCTGTGTGTGTGTGTTTGTGGGTATGTGTGTGTGAGTGTGTGTATAATATGCGTGTGTCACACTATACAAGGGGAAATGGCTTGAAGATTGCTGGTCAATGATTCAAGTCAAACCAGGCAAAGCATTTCCTTTTTCAATCACGTTGTTAACCCCTTCAGTACCGTTGACATCCTATTCATTATATTATGTCAACTATTAACCCCTTCAGTACCGTTGACGTCTTTTTAACTTTATTCTGACTACTATTAGATGACTATATTGTTTTCAAAGGGCCTCCAACAATTAACAGGCTTCGAACTATCTCACTTAACCTAATTGACTGCCACAGCTCCTTCTTAAACTGCACATAATCGTCTAAATGTAGCTAGAATAAATTAAAAAGACGTCGCCGGTTCAGAAGGGGTTAAATGATATTCTTAAGCTTAGGAAGGTCCTCTAACCATTAAAAGTCGACAAACTATCTCAATTAATCTTTGCGGCTATCACAGATCCTTCCTAAGCTGAATAAAATCGTCTACTAGTTGCTAGCATAGGATGAAAAGGACGTCCCTGGTACTGAACGGGTTAATAAAGACAATGTTGAATGGGGGCGATCATGACTGAAGACTAGAGTGCCTTTATATAGAGAGCTTTCCCAGTGTATACCACCTCCTCTACGTAGGGTACGTAGTATCCGTCTTGCAACACAATCCCACCCCTACTCTGTGCAACTCTCCAACCCAAGAGTGAAACGTTATTCTCAGTCTTTCTTCTATTCAACTGCTGAGCTCTGGAACTTTCGCCCAGAATCAGTCTTTCCCTCTTCCTATGACTTAAATTGCTTCAAACTCCGTGTGTCCAGGCATTTTGGCTCGAACGTCCCTTGATTTTGGCCCTGTCACTCTTTCAACTCTGGGGACTTGAGTGCCCTGATAGATAATTATACAGATAGATGAAGAGGGAAATAAAAGGAGATAGAAATAAATGGATATATAAGTTAGAAACAATGATGGTGCTCCGGGGAACTTAAGGGGAGATCTCCACTTGAGGGATTGTTTTCTTGACCCCTTTCTCCCTCATGTTTAGCCCCATTACTTTTGATATTATAAAACGTTTGCCCCATTAGTTTAGCGATTTTAAGAACTTTCACCCCATATTAAGACCTTTCGTGCAATTCAGGTGTCTATTTTATCCTGGCGAGCGATAGCGAGCCTGTAATTTAAGAGGAACCGGCCTTTGGCCGGGACATTTTTCTACCGAAAAATGTACAAATTTATCTTGAAAGGGACTCGAGGGGGTGTAATTTTAAGGTTGATGGAGGTCTAGGGAACAAACTAAATACCTCCCCTTAACTGCCCGGATGGATATACTGTACATTGATGGATAGCGAATTAAAAATATATAGAAATAAATTAACGTAAAGGTATGCTATGTAGTAACTAAAGGTATGCTATGTAGTAACTAAAGGTATGCTATGTAGTAACTAAAGGTATGCTATGTAGTAACTAAAGGTATGCTCTGTAGTAACTAAAGGTATGCTATGTAGTAACTAAAGGTATGCTATGTAGTAACTAAAGGTATGCTATGTAGTAACTAAAGGTATGCTATGTAGTAACTAAAGGTATGCTATGTAGTAACTAAAGGTATGCTCTGTAGTAACTAAAGGTATGCTATGTAGTAACTAAAGGTATGCTATGTAGTAACTAAAGGTATGCTATGTAGTAACTAAAGGTATGCTATGTAGTAACTAAAGGTATGCTATGTAGTAACTAAAGGTATGCTATGTAGTAACTAAAGGTATGCTATGTAGTAACTAAAGGTATGCTATGTAGTAACTAAAGGTATGCTCTGTAGTAACTAAAGGTATGCTATGTAGTAACTAAAGGTATGCTATGTAGTAACTAAAGGTATGCTATGTAGTAACTAAAGGTATGCTATGTAGTAACTAAAGGTATGCTATGTAGTAACTAAAGGTATGCTATGTAGTAACTAAAGGTATGCTATGTAGTAACCTATGGAATGCTATGTAGTAACTAAAGGTATGCTATGTAGTAACTAAAGGTATGCTATGTAGTAACTAAAGGTATGCTATGTAGTAACTAAAGGTATGCTATGTAGTAACTAAAGGTATGCTATGTAGTAACTAAAGGTATGCTATGTAGTAACTAAAGGTATGCTATGTAGTAACTAAAGGTATGCTATGTAGTAACTAAAGGTATGCTATGTAGTAACTAAAGGTATGCTATGTAGTAACTAAAGGTATGCTATGTAGTAACTAAAGGTATGCTATGTAGTAACTAAGGGTATGCTATGTAGTAACTAAAGGTATGCTATGTAGTAACTAAAGGTATGCTATGTAGTAACTAAGGTATGCTATGTAGTAACTAAAGGTATGCTATGTAGTAACTAAAGGTATGCTATGTAGTAACTAAAGGTATGCTATGTAGTAACTAAGGGTATGCTATGTAGTAACTAAAGGTATGCTATGTAGTAACTAAAGGTATGCTATGTAGTAACTAAAGGTATGCTATGTAGTAACTAAAGGTATGCTATGTAGTAACTAAAGGTATGCTATGTAGTAACTAAAGGTATGCTATGTAGTAACTAAAGGTATGCTATGTAGTAACTAAAGGTATGCTATGTAGTAACTAAAGGTATGCTATGTAGTAACTAAAGGTATGCTATGTAGTAACTAAAGGTATGCTATGTAGTAACTAAAGGTATGCTATGTAGTAACTAAAGGTATGCTATGTAGTAACTAAAGGTATGCTATGTAGTAACTAAAGGTATGCTATGTAGTAACTAAAGGTATGCTATGTAGTAACTAAAGGTATGCTATGTAGTAACTAAAGGTATGCTATGTAGTAACTAAAGGTATGCTATGTAGTAACTAAAGGTATGCTATGTAGTAACTAAAGGTATGCTATGTAGTAACTAAAGGTATGCTATGTAGTAAAGCGTGGGGTAGAAACAAGATGGTGACTATAAGTGAAGTTGACACTACCTTCCCATACAGGTACCCTACAAAAGACCAGTTATTCAATTTCAATAGTTTTAATGGCATTCTAATACCATAGGGTTTTTCCCCTCTCGGATTGATAGCTGACCATTCCATGCTCTCTCTCTCTGATCTCTCTCTCTCTCTAATTATATAACTCAATGTATCACTATCGCTATGTTTCTTCAACACACACACACACTCACACACATACATACAGTACACACTCACACACATACATATACAGTACACACACACACACCCTTTCTTTTTCAAATGGTATAACTTAATTATATTACTATCGTTATGTTTAGTCACACACACAAACACGTATATAATCCACACACACACACACACACACTCTCTCTCTCTCTCTCTCTCTCTCTCTCTCTCTCTCTCTCTCCCTCCCTCCCTCCCTGGTGTTGCTTGTTTTTGTGTGTACTCTTATATATTATACAATGACAACCTCCCCCCCCCCCTCCTCCTTCGTCTCTCTCTTTCTCACTCACTCCCCCCCCCCCCCCCCCCCTCCCCACACACATCTCGCCTCGTCAGCTCTCCCCCCCCCCCCTCTCTCTCTCTCTCTCTCTCTTCAACAATACCCCCTTACATCACCTCCCGAGTCTCTCCCTGCCTCGTTCACGTCTCTTTACAAGCCCCGTAAATTATACCCTTTCGCCCCGTATTTATAACCATGTTTTTTTTCTTTTCCTTTCCTGATATGAAGACGATTGTGATTCTTTATGTTATCAATGATGGAGACTTTTTCTTGAGACACCTTAAGGGGACCCACCTCGTTTTTTTCCCTCTCTCTCTGGGTTGTATCTATTTGGCCCCATTCAGCATACTGTTTTAAGACGCTTAACCCCATCCAGGTTCGATTTTTCCTGGCGAGCGGTAGCAAGCCACCATATTATTATAAATGGTTTTGACAGCAGGCTAAATTTGTACATTTTTCGATAGAAAAATTTCTCCAGCGAAGCTGGACTTCTTCATAAAATGCTGGCTCGCTATCGCTCACCAGGAAAAAATCGACACCTGAATGGGGATAAACGTCTCAAAACAGTAGGCTGAATGGGGCCGAACGGATACAAGCCAAAGTAAGAGAGAAAGAGAAAAGGAGAAACAAGCAGGTGACCCCCTTAAAAAAGCAGGTGACCCCCTTAAAAAAGCAGGTGACCCCCCTTAAAAAAGAAGGTGACCCCCTTAAAAAAGCAGGTGACCCCCCTTAAAAAAGAAGGTGACCCCCCTTTAAAAAGCAGGTGACCCCCTTCAAAAAGCAGGTGACCCCCTTTAAAAAGCAGGTGACCCCCTTTAAAAAGCAGGTGACCCCCTTCAAAAAGCAGGTGACCCCCCTTAAAAAAGCAGGTGACCCCCCTTAAAAAAGCAGGTGACCCCCCTTAAAAAAGCAGGTGACCCCCTTAAAAAAGCAGGTGACCCCCCTTAAAAAAGCAGGTGACCCCCCTTTAAAAAGCAGGTGACCCCCCTTTAAAAAGCAGGTGACCCCCCTTAAAAAAGCAGGTGACCCCCTTAAAAAAGCAGGTGACCCCCTTAAAAAAGCAGGTGACCCCCCTTAAAAAAGCAGGTGACCCCCTTAAAAAAGCAGGTGGCCCCCCTTAAAATTACGATTATGGGTGTATTTTCTGATGCTGTGTGTTAGCTTTTCAGCCATTACTTCAATGTTGTCTATCTTTTTGGAACACGCATACAATCATGACTTCAGTGTTTATGTTATGGTATTATGGATCACTGATATCACTAATAATCGCTTCAATAATGGCCTACATACCCCCCCCCCCCCCCAAGTCTCTCCCTGTCTCATACACGTCTCTTTACGAATCCCATACGTTATACTCTTTCCTCCGTATTTATACACTTTTTCATTGTCTTCGTTAAAAATACGAATACAGTCATAAATCTATATTATGATGTTATCAATTGACTACTTGCGAGTTTCAGGCTATAAGGAAGTTGGAGCCATAAACATTGATATTAAACAGAAATACAATTATTATTATGCAGGTTTCTAATGGATGAAAAGTATGTTGAATTGGGTTTTATATAATTATAAATGCATTACAACCGTAATTTAGGTGATAATTCTGTTAATTATCGATGTCTACAGCTCCAGCTTCCTTATAGACCGAAACTCGCAATTGGTCAATTATACAGACTGCATTACGTGTTGATGTTTGCAATAACACATAAGGAGATTTTGTTCTATTTGTTTACCTTTATATATTGTTCTGTTTCTTATAAGATTGGGGGTCTAAAAAGCTCCGACTGGTCTCAGATAGGGTTAACCTGTACACAGTATATACATGTTCCCCGGGACAGGTTGGCAGGGAACCAGAAAGAAGCACGGAGGAAATGCACAACAATGTACAGGGACATGGAATTGTGCTTCAGACTTTAGGGTCTCTCTCTCTCTTTCTCTTCCCCCCCCCCCCACACACACACTCTCTCTCTCTCTCTCTCACCCACATACACACCCCCACCTCCCACACATACACCCGCACACACACACATACACACCCACACACACAGACCCACACCCACACTCCCCCCACTCACTCTCACTCTCTCTCTCTCTCTCTCTCTCGTAATTCGGCTTTCAACCTGGTATGGGAACCAATTTCAAGGGAAAGAAATTCAGCAGAGAACGGCCAGGAAAATGGTTTAGAATAAGGGAGAACTGAGAGAGAAAAGGAATTATTATAGAAAACGATGGTAGGAATAGAGGGGGAACGAAGGAAGGGAGAATTAAAGAAAGGAGAAGGGCAAAGGGGAGAAGAAATGGAGGAAAATTAAACAAGGGAGAAGAAAGAAAGCAAGCATGAAGAAAGAGAATGAAGAAAGGGAGAATGAAGGCAGTAAGGGAGCACTTAGAAAGATGGAGAATGAATGAAGAAAGGGAAATGAAAAAAGGGAGCATGAAGAAAGAGAGAAAGGAGAAAGGGAGAATTAAGAAAGGGAGAATGAAGGAAGAAAGGGAGAATGAAGGAAGAAAGGGAGAATGAAGGAAGAAAGGGAGAATGAAGAAAGGAAGAATGAAGAAAGGGAGAATGAAGAAAAAAAAGGGAGAATGAAGAAAGGGAGAATGAAGGAAGAAAGGGAGAATGAAGGAAGAAAGGGAGAATGAAGAAAGAAAGGGAGAATGAAGAAAGGGAGAATAAATGAAGGTAGGGATAATGAAGAAAGGGAGAATGAATAAAGGTAGGGATAATGAAGAAAGAAAGGGAGAATGAAGAAAGGGAGAATAAATGAAGGTAGGGATAATGAAGAAAGGGAGAATGAATGAAGGTAGCGATAATGAAGAAAAGGATAATGAAGAAAGGGAGAATGAAGAAAGGGAGAATGAAGAAAAGAAGAATGAAGGAAGAATGGGGAAATTAACAAAGGGAGAACGAATAAAGGAAGAATTAACAAAGGTATTATGAAAAAAGTGAAAATGAAGGAAGGGAAAGGACAAAACACCCCTTAATCATGACAAAACACCCCTTAATCATGACAAAACACCCCTTAATCATGACAAAATAGTCTAATAATAGTCAAAATAGTCTAATAATAGTCAAATAGTCTAATAATAGTAAAAATAGTCTAATAAGTCAAATAGTCTAATAATAGTAAACATAGTCTAATAATAGTCAAATAGTCTAATAATAGTCAAAATAGTCTAATAATAATCAAATAGTCTAATAATAGTAAAAATAGTCTAATAATAGTCAAAATAGTCTAATAATAGTCAAATAGTCTAATAATAGTAAAAATAGTCTAATAATAGTCAAATAGTCTAATAATAGTCAAAATAGTCTAATAATAGTCAAAATAGTCTAATAATAGTCAAATAGTCTACTAATAGTAAAAATAGTCTAATAATAGTCAAATAGTCTAATAATAGTCAAAATAGTCTAATAATAGTCAAAATAGTCTAATAATAGTCAAATAGTCTAATAATAGTCAAAATAGTCTAATAATAGTCAAATAGTCTAATAATAGT
Organism: Paralithodes platypus; assembly: GCA_032716605.1. Classification (NCBI taxonomy): domain Eukaryota; kingdom Metazoa; phylum Arthropoda; class Malacostraca; order Decapoda; family Lithodidae; genus Paralithodes; species Paralithodes platypus. Next base: position 8,493,431 of record CM064521.1, read on the forward strand.
CAAAATAACGTGAACGCATCAAGAAATCCTCAAGGAGAGAATTTACTTATATAATGTGGGGTGTAATTAACTTATATAATGTGGGGTGTAATTAACTTATATAATGTGGGGTGTAATTAACTTATATAATGTGGGGTGTAATTTACTTATATAATGTGGGGTGTAATTAACTTATATAATGTGGGGTGTAATTAACTTATATAATGTGGGGTGTAATTAACTTATATAATGTGGGATGTAATTAACTTATATAATGTGGGGTGTAATTAACTAATATAATGTGGGGTGTAATTTACTTATATAATGTGGGGTGTAATTAACTTATATAATGTGGGGTGTAATTAACTCCTTTCAGTGCGGGTGATGTCCTTCATACCTGATTCTGGCGGCTATTAGACGATTGTGTTCAGCTTACGAAAGACCTCTAGTGCTTAAAATGCTACACACTATCTCAATTAACCCTTATAATGCTACACACTATCTCAATTAACCCTTATAATGCTACACACTATCTCAATTAACCCTTATAATGCTACACACTATCTCAATTAACCCTTATAATGCTACACACTATCTCAATTAACCCTTATATGCTACACACTATCTCAATTAACCCTTATAATGCTACACACTATCTCAATTAACCCTTATAATGCTACACACTATCTCAATTAACCCTTATAATGCTACACACTATCTCAATTAACCCTTATAATGCTACACACTATCTCAATTAACCCTTAAAATGCTACACACTATCTCAATTAACCCTTATAATGCTACACACTATCTCAATTAACCCTTATAATGCTACACACTATATCAATTAACCCTTATAATGCTACACACTATCTCAATTAACCCTTATAGCTACCACAGATATTTCCTAAGCTGCATACAATCGTCTGAATGCAGCTAAAATAATATGGAAAATACGTCACCCGCATTGAAAGAGTTAAAAGCTTGTTGGAGGATTTATGGATCATGCGATAATTGCGTTTACTGTCAATAATAAGTTGGTTTCTCTATCCATCTAATATGTGATGGATGGAATAACGCACATAGGCTTACAGGTACGTACACACACACACACTTACTCTCAGTTTCACTCTCTTTCTCTAAAGGCCTATCTCAGAAGAAAGAGGCAGTTAACAATATCATAAACGATACACTGTAATTGGAAGGGAAGGAATGGCGGAAGGAAAGAGAGAGAGAGAGAGAGAGAGAGAGAGAGAGAGAGAGAGAGAGAGAGAGAGAGAGAGAAGACATAGGGAGGGACAGGAGATGACAGCCCCCTGAAATATAGGTATCTCTCCCCCCCCCCTCCCCGCCTTTCACTCCTCAGCCATCCCCCCCCCCCTCCTACCCCCCCTACCCCCCCTTCACATACATCTTCTCCTGATCTGCTATTTAGATCCAGCCCTGGGGAGGAAGTGGGGCGTCAGGGGTCAGAATCCCCCCTCTCTCTCTCTCTCTCTCTCTATATATATATATATATATATATATATATATATATACTGTATACTGTATATAATATATTATTAAGTGCCTGGCTGCCTAGTTCTCTCTCTCTCTCTCTCTCTCTCTCTCTCTCTCTCTCTCTCTCTCTCTCACCAGAAGTTGCGAGACCCCAGTGACCCCCAGAGGCATATTAAAGTCCAGCCAGGTTAACACTATCTGGTCCGACGCTTGCGGGTTATTATGATATGTTGTTTAATTATTATAGAGTATTTTGCTTGTCTTTACCCAAAAAAAAAAAAAAAAAAAAAAAAAAAAATGCCCACCCAGACTTCTAGAACGTAAATCTTAGGTCAATTATTAAGGTTAAGCTTTGATTCACTTCGGGATAGCTTCGATAGGTTCGTTTTTTGGTCTATGTTATCATATATTTATTATGTTTTGAGTTTCCTCCCAAGACCTCCATCAAACTTAAATAAATAACCCCAAAATTCCCCTTCAAGATATATTTGTACATTTTTCGGTAGAAAAACTGTCCCGGCCGAAGGCCTGTTCCTCCTAAATCACAGGCTCGCTGTCGCTCGTCAAGAAAAAAATCCACACCTAAATGACACGAAAAATTCTATTATTGAAAAAAAAGGGACGAAAGGTCTTAAAATCGCTATACTAATGGGACGAATGTCTTAAATTTCAAATCAAATATACTAAACATGAGGGAGAAGGGGGGCCTAAAGAAAACAGCCCACCATTTATGTCCTAGAGTGTACAGTAGCCAACGGAGATAAGTGCTACAGAGCTATTATTAATTATGCTAGATTACCTATGTACTTGAATATATTGAATGTAAACTAAAAAGCAGGATTTAATTGAATATAAACACCATGGTTATGAGGAGGAGTACTTAACCCCTACTTTACCGGTGACGGCTTTTGTATTTTATTTCAGCTACATTTAGACGATTTTATGACATTTACGAAGGATATATCGTAGTTAAAAAGACTGATTGAGATAATCTGTAGTCTTTAAATGGGTAGACTTCCTTCCTAAGCTGAATAAAATCGTCTAATAGTTGCCAGGATATAATGAAAAAGACGTCGCCGATACAGAAGGGGTTAACCCACACACGCAATTCATCCATACTAAGTTTAATGTCATGCATTAGATCTGTGCTGTATTAACGTCTGTCAGATGTTGCATAGGGTGTGTGAAGATAGAAACATGTTTGTATATCTCACTCGAAACGATGAATTAAGGCTTAGACAGCGCTGATACCAATTATTGATCGAAAAATACTTGGTGCCGCGACATCACTAACTTAACCTGCATACAGTACCAGGGACGTCCCTTTCATCAGATTCTGGCACCTATTAGACAATTAAATTCAGTTTAGGAAGGACGGCTACCAATTAAAAGGCTACAGACTATCTCTATTCACCCTGTCAGCTACCATATATCCTTCTTAAGCTAAGTCAAATCGCCTAAATATAGCTGAAATTAAACATAAAAAGACGTCGCTGGTACTCAAAGGGTTAACTGGCCAACTGTACATAGAACTAGGTATACACAATGGCGGCTACTAATAAAACGTTTCTCGTTAATTCACCCAGTTGACGTTCGTGAGGATGAACTCCAATAAACGTTCAAGATCTCCTTCCAGTTTTATTAGCGTGGCAATCCGACCCTAAACTTGTTACTCCACCCCACCCCTCCCCCTTTCTCACTCACTCTTGCTTTATCTCTCTCTCTCACTCTCACTCACTCTTTTTTTTTCTCTCTCTCTCTCTCTCACACACACACACTCTTGATTTATCTCACACACACTCTCGATTTCGTTTTCCCGCTTTCTCTCTCTCTCCCTCACTCTTACTCTCACTTTTTTTCTCTCTCTCTCTCTCTCCCTCACTCTCTCACTCTCTCGAATCAAGGAACTATTAGACAGACAAATATAGGTCAACCTATAACAGCAGGAACAGGGACATTGTATTCTTGTATAATATGTATGTGTGTGTATGTGTGTGTGTGTATGTGTGTGTGTGTGTGTGTGTGTGTGTGTGAGAGAGAGAGAGGATGTGTGCGAGTGAGTGTGTGTTTGTGTGTGCATGTGTGTGTGAGAGAGAGAGAGTGATTGCTTCAGTTACACTCAATCTGTCTCTCGTTACACTTGAAGGATCAATTAAGTCTTATTTGCCTTTAGTTTCATGTTCTTAATACCTCCTTGGATCTCCCCCCCCCCCCCCTCTCTCTCTCTCTCTCTCTAATTTACATCAACGACATAGATGAGGGTCTCACCTGTACAATCTCAAAATTTGCTGACGATACAAAAATTGCAAATAGCGTACTCTCAAAAGAACAAGTTGACGATATGCAACACAATCTAGATAAATTGTCATGTTGGGCCCAAATTTGGCAAATGAGTTTCAATGCGGATAAATGTAAAGTACTACATGTCGGATACCTAAATGAGAAAGCAAACTATTCGATGAATGGCACTCAGCTTAAGAATGTAAACATAGAAACCGATCTGGGAGTAACAATATCGAGTAACCTAAAACCGAGTCAACAATGTTCAGAAGTTGTTAAGAAGGCATACAAAATAATTGGCTTTATAGGCAGGTCATTTGAGCATAAATCCAAAGAAGTTATCCTAACCCTTTACAATTCCTTAGTCCGCCCTCTTCTGGAATACTGCGTTCAATCCTGGTGCCCTTATTACCAAAAAGATATAAACAAGCTAGAACGAGTTCAACGTAGAGTTACCAAAATGATACCTAGCCTAAAGAACAAACCATACGAAGAGCGTCTTAGAGAATTAAATCTATTTCCTTTAACCCAGCGCAGATTAAGAGGTGACTTAATTCAAGTGTTCAAAATCATCAAAGGCATCGACAATATGAACTGTAGTAAGTACTTCACTATCGACCAATCTAATTACACGCGGGGAAACGGTTGCAAAATTATTGGTAAATCTTTTAACTCACACGAATCTAAGAATTTCTTCTTCAATCGAGTTGTCAACTTGTGGAATGGGCTTCCCCGAGACGTTATAGACTGCAGCACCGTTGATTCATTTAAACTCCGCTTAGACAAATATCTCGCATCAAACCCGCGACTGACTGCGTTTGTAAATGAATAACTTTATTTTATCCCCCCCTCAGTTACTAACCCATCTGTCCCCTACTAACTTCCTAATCCTGCCACGGACATTAGTTCGAGGGCAGTAGTTCCCTTTCCAATGTTCCCTTACCCACTCTAAACCACTGTTTGGGCACTTGATCCTCAGTGTTTTGGAGAACAAGCAGCCTAGAAGGGTCACTAGAGCTGTTGTTGCTTGATTTCCTTTGTACTCCTTTGTACTCTCTCTCTCTCTCGTTTAATTCCTGCTCACTCTACCTCTCCCTACCTGTAGTTCACATTCTCTCTCTCTCTCTCTCTTTCTCTCTCTCTCTCTCTCTTTCTCTGTCGTTTTAATTTCTGTTCACTCTACCTCTCTCTCTCTCTCTCTGTAGTTCACATTCTCTCTCTCACCCTCTCCCTAATTCTGCTTTCCCTATCTTGTTTATCTTACACATTCCATTAGGCGAACACACACACACACACACACAAAGACACACACATACAATTACCTCACACATACACACACCCACACAGACAGACACACACATACACACACGCACAGACAGACACACACAGACAGACACACAGACAGACACACAGACAGACACACACACACACACACACACACACACACACACACACACACACTCTTTCTCATCGAAAATTACCGGAAAGAGCGCTCGTGTGACACCGGCAGACACACAAACAGAGAATGTGTTTGGGGCTGAAAAAAAAATAGCCAATTCTAAAACGAAGCGCAACGGAGAGAACTACCACATCGTTAGCCCTGCAGGTAGTTGGCTTTCTTTCTTCTTTTATTATTTTATTTTATTATTAATTGTTCTTAAACATTTTACGATCCCAGGCCCCTGATACTCAAAGATGAAATAAAGCGATTCGGAGGCATAACAAACCAATGGATTAACCCCTTCTGTACCGGTGATATCCTTTCCATCATACTCTGGCTACTATTAGACGATTTCTTTCAGCTTAAGACGGACGTGTATCTATTAAGAGGTAACAGAATATCGCAATTAACCCTTTTTATCTACCGCAGATCCTTCCCAAGCTTCATAACATCGTCTAAATATAACAACATCCATCCCCCCGCGGCAATTCGAGATTACCAAACATTTATATTATGGCGCGTCGAATTTCGCGTGTCGCTTTACAAACTACCCTATCTTGGTTGCATAACACAATACAGGCACACCAGAAGCAATTGCAGGTGCCTATACTCGGTTTCTTTTGAGCTGACGTCAAATTGAATCCCTTAGCAGCTAATTTCTCGATACTTAATGGAACAAAAATGAAACTACTATATTTCTTCAACATATTAACCCTCTCACGACCATATGACGCAGAGGTTGCCAGATTAGCAATACTAAATAGAGTTCTCTCACTCTTATAATTACCTCTCCAAAATTATTTTTCTGCCCACAGCTAACTCAAAGACAACTGCAGAGGTTGAAGTAACTAAACTAAAGGTTTCTAAATACCCCTGATGGTAACAAAGGCTTTAAAGTATCCCCAATAGGCTCCAAATTGCGCCAAGAACGTGGGAGGGTTAAGATTAAATATCTATAAATAGCACCATATTTCATTACATAATCTTCCAAATATCTGAGAAATCTTGATGGGAACTTTGCAATTTACCGCCAGTTGAAAAGAAACTCTTTACAAAATACCTTATCTTGGTTGCATAAAAAAAACTTTACAAAATACCTTATCTTGGTTGCATAAAAAAAAACTTTACAAAATACCTTATCTTGGTTGCATAAATAACTGAAACACACCAGAAGCAATTGACTACTTGCGAGTTTCAAGCTATAAGGCAGTTGGAGCCGTGAACATCTCTATTAAACAGAAATGCAATAATTATGCAAGTTGCTGATGGATAAATGGCATGTTGAATTGTGTTTTATGTATTTATAAACGTACTAAGACCGTATTTTAGCAGTAAATTCTGCTAAGGGGCGATGGTTCACTTTTTGGGCGATTTTCGCATATATTCCTTATTTTTCTAGTTTCCTCCCTTGACCTCCATCAAATTAAAAAAAACATCCATTAGATCCCCCTTCTAGATTAATTTGTACATTTTTCGGTAGAAAAATGTCTCAGCCGAAGGCCGGTTCTTCCAACATTACAGGCTCACTATCGTTCGCCAGGGAAACAATCGACACCTAAATTGCACGAAAGGTCTAAATATTGACGAAGAAATGGGGCGAAAGGTCTTAAAATCGACTAACTAATGGGGCAAACATCTTAACATCTGAAAACTAATGGGGCTAAACATACGGGAGAAAGTGATCCAGAAAACCGGCCCATCCCCCTTTAAATATCGTTGTCTACAGCTCCAACTTCCTTATAGAACGAAACTCGCAAGTCGGCAATTCCACCTCCCTTGGAATTGGCCTCGGAAAAGCGGAGAGGTAAAAGTTTCGATACACTGCCCTACAAATAAAATGAGACAGTGGCTCTCTCTCTCTCTCTCTCTCTCTCTCTCTCTCTCTCTCTCTCTCTCTCTCTCTCTCTCTCTCTCTCTCTCTCTCTCTCTGTGCGTGTATGTGAAAGACAAAAGTTTCGATACACTGCCTTACAAATGAAATGAGACAGTGGCTCTCTCTCTCTCTCTCATCTCTCTCGTCTCATCCCCTCTCTCTCTCTCTGTGCGTGTATGTGAAAGACAAAAGTTTCGATACACTGCCTTACAAATGAAATGAGACAGTGGCTCTCTCTCTCTCTCTCTCTCTCTCTGTGCGTGTATGTGAAAGACAAAAGTTTCGATACACTGCCTTACAAATGAAATGAGACAGTGGCTCTCTCTCTCTCTCTCTCTCTCTCTCTCTTTGTACTTATTGATTAATACTAAGTAGTTATAAGTGAATGGAGAGTTGGAGAAAGACAGACACCGCACCGTATATACTGACTCGATTGAAATAAATGTGAGCATGCAAATGTGCTTAATAATCGTCTGTGTGTGTGTGTGTGTGTGTGTGTAATGGAGTGAGGTAGATAAACAGGATAGGGAAGGCAGGATTAGGGAGAGGGTGAGAAACAGAGAGACAGTGAGAGAGTATTTGAAACACAGGGCAATTTGCAAAGAGGGCAGAAAATTAAACAACAGAGAGAGAGAGAGAGAGATAAAGAGAGAGAGAGAGCGAGAGAGAGAGAGAGAGAGATAAAGAGAGAGAGAGCGAGAGAGAATGATTTACGTACATTTGCAGTATAGGTTGACCACGAGTACACAGATCTCACGATTCAAACGAAGTGGTCAGGATTAAGGGGGGATAGTCGCATTTATTTGCTTGTTTATTAATCTCTATATATTTATGACACAATGCTTAGCCTATGTCATTAAAATCTTATGACAGCTTTCACAAATAACTGAATGTGAAATGGGTATCTCTTCAGGGGAAAAACAGTAAAACAAACTTTATTGCTCTAAGCCACACAGTCAGTCGTGAAATTGAGATTTATATCTATACGACGTCGATGGGAAGAATCCTGCTGAATATACAATAATCTATGAAAACTAAAGGGGCACTATAGCATATACCTCCGCCTGCGCTGGCTGATTCTTTACCATAAATATCACAGGTCTTAATTTTTTTTGTTTTTTTTTTGTTTTTCTTTTTTTTCTGTTTCTGGGTTCCACAATATGTTCCGGATCGCCTCCTAATTTGAACCACTTCTTCCTTGGCGCATATCCTAACTGCCCACCAAATTTCGTTAAAATCGGTCTATAACTATATCTTATCTGCCCACAAATTTTCATGAGAATCTCTAGATCATCTCCGAATTAAATCACTTCTTCCTTGGTGCATATCCTTTCTGCTCACAAAATTTCGCTAAAATTAGTGTATAATTTTGTGAGACATATTCGGGTGGATGGGACTCATCAGCATTGGTCGGCAACCTGTCTTGGGGAATACACCTTATACAAATCCATACTGCTCACCTAAGGGTGAAGCAGGTTAGTGGATGGACTAGCCTCACACCACTGTAGAAAAATAGTGCTAACAATATATATAGAAAGACTCGGAGTCAGACGGACCTTAAGTTAAGTGGTCAATCCTGTAAGTCATTCAGTAAACTGACACGGGTTGTCCTTCTCACAGGGGTTAGGTCTGCTTGGGGGCATTTTGTGTATGGCCACCCTCGTAAAGAGGAATAAGGCGTCTGGCAATAGTTAGATAGATTGTTCAAAGACAAACAAACAAACGGAGGTGAAAACGTAACCTCCGTCTAACTTCGTTGGCGGAGGTAATTCATGCATGGTTTCCTGTAATATTGTTTACTTTGTGTTTATCCTTCCCTTTCCTTGTCAACTCATTCTCTCTTCCTCTCTCTCTCTCCCCTTCCGTCCTCTCTTACATTACTTCCGGAGTGCTCAGTGCTTCCCTCTAATTTATTCTCTCTCTCTCTCTCTCTCTCTCTCTCTCTCTCTCTCTCTCTCTCTCTCTCTCTCTTTCTCTCTGCTTTAATTACATCCGAGCTTATATTTTTGCCTCCGTTTGTTTATCTGTCTGTCTGTTTGTTTGCCTGTAAACAAGATACCTCACAAAGTTATTACCTGATTGTCACGAAATTTAGTGGGCAGATAGGATATGTGCCAAGGAAAAAGGGATTCAATTTTGGAGGCGATCTGCCAATGTTCACGAAATTTGGTGAAAATCGCTACTACGATAATCAGTGTTCCTAAATAGAGCTCTCTCAGTGTGTACCACTTCTTCTACATAGGGTACGTAACACCCGTCTTGCAACACAATCTCACCCCTACTCTGTGCAACTCTCCAACTCACGAGTGAAACGATACTCCCAATCTTTCTTCTATTCAACAGCTGAGCTCTGGAACTCTCCCTGAATCCATCTTTCCCTCATCCTATGACTTAAATTGTTTCAAACTCCGTGTGTCCAGACATTGTGGCTCGAATATTCCTTGATTTTGGCCCTGTCACTCTTTCAACTCTGGGGGAGGCACTCGTCACGGGCAGTTTTGCCTTTTGTCTCCCTCATCCACATAGGAAAAAAAAAAAAAAAAAATGCACCAAGGAAATAGCGATTTAATTTAGGAGGCGATCCGGCTCATATCCAAAGTCAGCGTAGACAGAAGGTGGAGACATGCGCTCTATCGTGTGCCCCTCTAGGTTGTATGGTTTGGCTTCCACTATCCCTTACTTTAGGTTTTGCTATCTCCATTAGAATTTAAGGGGAGATGGGTCGTTTTTCTGGCCCCCCTTCTCCCTCATATTTAACCCCATTTGTTTTGACATTTTAAGACGTTTGCCCCATTAGTTTGTCGATTTCAAGACCTTTTGTCACATATATTGATTGATATCAAAATCTTTCGTGCCATTTAGGTGTCGATTTTCTTCATCTCGAGCGATAGCGAGCCTGAAATTTTAAGAGGAGCCGACATTATTTCTACCGAAATATGTACAAATTTATCTTGATGTCTCTTCTCTCTCTCTCTCTCTCTCTCTCTCTCTCTCTCTCTCTCTCTCTCTCTCTCTCTCTCTCTCCCCCTTTAATACCCGCTGCCCCTTAAACAAAAATCTCTCCCGACATGCCCCCCGCGTGATACCCCCCCGAAAACAATGCACATCCCTGAGTGGTGATTGACAGAGACCCCCCAATATTCTGAAGGGGGGGGGGGGGGCTATGTTGCTGAGAATACTAAAATTGTGGGAGTAGGTGGGAGACTGAGTGTGAGTGTGTGTGAATAATTGAGTGAGTGAGTGAGTAAGAGAGAGTACAAAGGAAGTCAAGCAACAACAGGTCTAGCGACCCCTCGAGGTTGTTTGCCCTCTAAATCACTGCTGTTCAAAGTGTCCAACAGTAGTTCAGAGAGGGTAAGGGACAATTGGAAAGGGAAGCACTGCCCTAAGACCAATGTCCCTGGCAGGGTTAGGAGATGTTAGTAGGAAACAATTTGGGTTAATAACATAACACAGCTACAAGTGATCCTCGATGTATCTGTGACAAAAGTAATTAATTTACAAATGCAATCAGTCGCGCGTTTATACGTGGTGCTTATCTAGGCGATGTTTAAAGGAATCAACGGTGCTGCAGTCTATACCATCTCGAGGAAGCCCATTTAACAAGTTCACAACTCGATTGAAGAAGACATTCTTAGACTCATGCGAGTTAAAAGATTTACCGATGATTTTGCAACCATTTCCCCGCGTGTAGTTTGATTGGTTGATCGTAAAATACTTATTAAATTAAAGTTCATGTTGTTGATGCCTTTGATGATTTTGAAGAATTGAATTAGGTCACCTCTTAACCTGCGCTGGGATAAAGGAAATACACTTAATTATATAAGACGCTCCTCGTATGGTGTGTTTCTTAGATTAGGTATCATTTTGGTAACTCTACGTTGAACTCGTTCAAGTTTATCAATATCCTTTTGGTAGTAGGGGCACCAGGATTGAACGCAATATTCCAGATGAGGACGGACTAGGGAATTGTAAAGTGTGAGGATTATATCTTGGGATGTATGCACGAATGACCTGCCTATAAAGCCAATTATTTAATTTGCCTGCTTAACAACTTCAGAACATTGTTGACTCGTTTTTAGGTTACTCAATATTATTACTCCCAAATCAGTTTCTCTGTCTTCACTCTTAAGCTGAGCGCCATTCATTGAATAGGTTGCTTTCTCATTTCAGGTCCCGATATGGAGTACTTTACATTTATCCGCATTAAAACTCATTTGCCAAGTAAGAGCCCAACATGACAGCTTACCTAGGTTATTTGGCATATCTTCTACATGATCGTTTGAGAGTACAGTATTTGCAATTTTTGTATCGTCTGCAAACTTTGAGATTTTACAGGTGAGGCCCTCATCTATGTCATTTTTATAAACTAGGAAGAGAACTGGCCCAAGAACCGATCCCTGGAGTACCCCGCTAGTTACATTGGTCCACTTCGATGCTTTACCGTTTTTAACTACCATTTGCTTCTTTCACGGACCCAATTTTCAATTCATCTAACACTCCCCCTTGTATTCCATGCGCTTTTAATTTTATCAATATACGTTTGTAAGGTACTTTGTCAAAGGCATTTTGAAAATCATGGTATAAAACATCGACAGCTTTACTCTCGTCATATAGGTTGAGGATGTCGTGGAAGAAGTCAAAGAGATTCATCAAGCAGGAACGTTTATTACGGAAGCCATGTTGAGTATCTTTATTACGGAAGCCATGTTGAGTATCTTTATTACGGAAGCCATGTTGAGTATCTTTATTACGGAAGCCATGTTGAGTATCTTTATTACGGAAGCCATGTTGAGTATCTTTATTACGGAAGCCATGTTGAGTATCTTTATTACGGAAGCCATGTTGTATCTTTATTACGGAAGCCATGTTGAGTATCTTTATTACGGAAGCCATGTTGAGTATCTTTATTACGGAAGCCATGTTGAGTATCTTTATTACGGAAGCCATGTTGAGTATCTTTATTACGGAAGCCATGTTGAGTATCTTTATTACGGAAGCCATGTTGAGCATCTTTATTACGGAAGCCATGTTGAGTATCTTTATTACGGAAGCCATGTTGAGCATCTTTATTACGGAAGCCATGTTGAGTATCTTTATTACGGAAGCCATGTTGAGTATCTTTATTACGGAAGCCATGTTGAGTATCTTTATTACGGAAGCCATGTTGAGTATCTTTGTGTATGATATTTTCTTCTAAGTGATTTACTAGTCTGCCTCGTATGAGTGTTTCTAGCATTTTTACAAACAACTGAGGTTAAGCTAATTGGACGAGAGAGAGAGAGAGAGAGAGAGAGAGAGAGAGAGAGAGAGAGAGAGAGAGAGAGAGAGAGAGAGAGAGAGAGGCCAACTTTTCATTGTTTAAAATTATATGAGTAAGAATTCAGCTTTATAATATAAATGATTTCAGGAAAATCTATATTTTAGTATCCCATCAACAGGATATATTGTAGTATATATATATATACCGGTATATATATATATATATAAAGAGGGAAAGAGAGACAGAATAAGAGAGAGAGTGTGGGAGAGTGAGAGTGAGTGAGAGGGAGCAGAAACGACTGAGTTATGCAGGTTTATATGCTCTGTACGTTTCAAGAAAATTATGCATCAGTACTAAAGTGTTTATGGCGGCATCCTGAGACCGAGTAAGTGCTGCAGGTGCTAGTAAATACACACGCACACGCACACGCACACTCACTTGTTCTCTGTGCGTGTGTGTGTGTATGTGCGTGTGTGTAATAGTAGCAATAATAGCAGTAGTAGTTTTTAATTTTATTTTAATTACAGTAGTTTAACCAGACAACTGAGTCATATTACGAGACTCTCATAGGGCTGGCCACACACACACACACACACACCCACCCACACTCACACACACAAACCAAAGGTGAGGTGACACGGGTGGTCTGAGTGTTACCTGACAACTGACATGGCTTCTGACACTCACACGTCACGTCACAGGGGTCAGGGCTGATCAGACTAGGTCAGGTCAAAACACACACGCATATTATACACACAATAGCTATATAATCATTCACACACACTATACATATACATATATTCGATACATATTATATGTAATTTATGGCACATGCACATTTGCTAAACACACACATACATTATATAGTTATACACATACGCGGCACACACATTCACGATGCACACAAAATGGATACACACATTTACAAAAAATATATATCCACCACGAAGGTCGCATTCAAATTTCGTCCACATTCATAAATCTTCCATATATAACCACCAAATGCCCAAGCTAAAAAAAAAAAAAAAAAAAAAAGAGAGAGAGAGAGAGAGAGAGAGAGAGAGAGAGAGAGAGAGAGAGAGAGAGAGAGAGAGAGAGAGAGAGAGAGATATGCTTTTCCGTCAATAGCTTAGGATGGTTCACTGGACACTGAAATATTTTGCATATAACCATAATTTATTTGTATTTCTCCCCGTTTATATTTCAGTCAAAATACCCTTCAATCTATCTACCTATATATACAGTATACCCCTATATATACAGTATACCCATATATATACTGTATACCCATATATATACTGTATACCCATATATACAGGTATATATATATATATATATATATGGTTTTTTTGCTATCTTCAACTATATGTATATTATGTCTCCTATGATATAATATAGGCCTAATTAAAATATAATATCTACATCAAATGGCGGCCAACTATTGATACAAAATAGTATATATATATATATATATATAGATAGGTAGATAGATAGATAGGTAGATAGATAATATTTCAGTCGATATATGTGTTGTTATTATATGTGTGTCTGATTTGCTTCCTGTTTTTCCCCGGTGGAGGCAGGAAGTTGTGAGTTACTCTGACGGGTCGGGAGGAGGAGGAGGAGAAGAAGGAGGGAGAGAAGGGGAGGGGGGGATGGAGGGAGAGAAGAGGGGGAGGGGGAGGAAGAGAGGGAGAGAGGAGAAGGAGGGACAGAGGAGGAGGAGGGAGAGAAGAGGAGGAGCAGAGAAAATATAAAAGCCGGAGGAACAAAAGCTAATTCTATAAAAAAAACACTATCAAGTATAAACAAAACTATACAGTATACACACATATACACACATATACACACATATACACACATATACAGTATACACACATATTTAGATAAACTCTAACAAATCTATAAAATAAAGCTAAAACTATGAACGGAGTTTGAAATGTCATGACAAAATGACAAAGCCACTAAAAGGATCGAAAAGGAAATATATTACGAGAAAGGATAGATTCGTAAATTAATCAGTGGTTTCTATATTTCTATCCCCTGGCGTAGGATCTTGGAAGCTTAAAATTTGTGAATAAATGTTTTTAGTTTTGTTTTTTCTATATTTCTATAGGTCTACTGTACTGTAGGTAGTGTTTTGTATTTTATTTGTATTGTTTTACGCTAGGTGAATGTTTAGCGAGGACACTAAAAAGATACATGAATATATATATATATATAAATAAGACCCAATAAAACAACCACTGTCCCCTTCATATTTTTGGCCTGCATATAATGAAAGGACTATACGTACCCTACGAATATAGACTGCATCACCGTTGATTCATTTAAACTCCGCCTAGACAAATATCTCGCATCAAACCCGCGACTGACTGCGTTTGTAAATGAATAACTTTATTGTATCCTCCCCTCAGTTACTAACCCATCTGTCCTCTACTAACTTCCAAATCCTGCCACGGACATTAGTTCCAGGGCAGTAATTCCCTTTCCAATGTTCCCTTACCCACTCTAAACCACTGTTTGGACACTTGATCCTCAGTGTTTTGGAGGACAAACAACCTAGAAGGGTCACTAGATCTGTTGTTGCTTGATTTCCTTTGTACTCCTTTGAATAGGAATATAAATAGTATAATATCATATAATACAATAAGCGCAATGATACGGGTAAGAAAGAGCATAAACAAATTAGAATCCAATAATACGTACCGGTATAAGCGATATCACAGGAAAAGAATAAGAATGCAAAAAGTAAAAACAAAAATCTGAAATGAGGATGTAAATAATGAAGTAGCACTATAGAGGATGGTTGGTGATCAGGGGGGAGTTATGAGAGAGAGAGAGAGAGAGAGAGAGAGAGAGAGAGAGAGAGAGAGAGAGAGAGAGAGAGAGAGAGAGAGAGAGAGAGCGCGAGAGAGAGAGAGCGCGAGAGAGAGAGAGAGAGCGAGAGAGAGAGAGAGAGAGAGAGAGAGAGAGAGAGAGAGAGAGAGAGAGAGAGAGAGAGAGAGAGAGAGAGAGAGAGAGAGAGAGAGAGAGAGAGAGAATATTAACATGGTGATACTGTAAACGATGAGAGAAATATGCGTTTCTGTACTAGCAATAGGATATACTAATATTAAGAATTTTTGGGAGAGAGGTATCCTGACCAGGGTTCGAACCCACTCTCTCCATATATTTTTGTGAGAGTTGGGCACCGTATCCAGTCGACCATGAGCGGATAATTGACCCCCAAGACGCCCAGAAATATTTGTGCATTTTTTCGGTAGGAATATGCAGACTCGTTATCGCTTGCCAGGAAATAAAATCGACCCCATAACATACGAAATAAAATCGACCCCATAACATACGAAATAAAATCGACCCCATAACATACGAAATAAAATCGACCCCATAACATACGAAATAAAATCGACCCCATAACATACGAAATAAAATCGACCCCATAACATACGAAATAAAATCGACCCCATAACATACGAAATAAAATCGACCCCATAACATACGAAATAAAATCGACCCCATAACATACGAAAACAAATCGACCCCATAACATACGAAATAAAATCGACCCCATAACATACGAAATAAAATCGACCCCATAACATACGAAAACAAATCGACCCCATAACATACGAAAACAAATCGACCCCATAACATACGAAATAAAATCGACCCCATAACATACGAAATAAAATCGACCCCATAACATACGAAATAAAATCGACCCCATAACATACGAAATCAAATATGTGAAAAATCGAGTTCGTAGATAAAATAGAATAAGAAATCATAAGAATGGACAAATAAGGGTAATATGAATATTTGTGTTGATAACATTGGAAATAGGTATTTCTTGCATGTCCTTCAGGGGTGAGGGTCGTTTTTCTAGACCCTCTTCTCCCTCATGTTTAGCCCCATTAGATTTTAAGATGTTTGCCCCATTAGTTTGTCGACTTTAGACCTTTTGCCCCATTTATTTGTCAATATTAAGACCTTTCGTGCTATTTATTTATGTATTTATTTTTTTGCTGACGAAAGATAGTGTGCCTGTAATTTTGGAAGCGGGACATTTTCTACCGAAAAATGTACACATTAATCAAGAAGGTAGATCTAATGGACGTTTTTTTAAGCTTGATGGAGATGTAGGGAGGAAAAATGAATACACATATGAAGCAATCGATCAAAAATTAAACCCTTCCCCCTTAAACCAGACCGGTCGCGTTACACATAGGATAAAAATCCCTCACGTACTTTTCTACCATAACAACTGAAAATGAAAAATACAAGTGTGTTCCAAGTTAACCCATACAGTACCGGTGACGTCATTTATATTTAGACGAGTCCATCAAGTTTAAAAAGGGCCTCTGGCAATCAACAGGCTTCGAATGATATCGCTTAACCCTTTTTGCTCCCTCAGATCCTTGTTAAACTACACAAAAACCATCTAAATATGGCTAGAATAATAATGATGTCGTCGGTACAGAAGGGGTTAATCCAGACCGATCACGTTACACATAGGATACAAAAGCCCTTATGGACTGTTGTTCTCCCATAACAACTGAAAATGAATAATACAAGTGTGTGTGTGTGTGTGTGTGTGTGTTAATTTAGCTACCACTTCACGTGACACTTTCCGGGGGGCACTTTACGCGTCACATATCGGTCGGAAATGTACACTCCCTTTTTCTGTACACGAGGCGGGGTTTTTTTTTTTTTTTTTCTATGTGATTGAGGGAGGCAAAAGGCAAAAGGTAAACTAAACAATATAAAAAAATCATTATTTCAAGATATTCCTCGTTTCTTTAAATTGTATTCCGCTTGGGAAGGACGTCTACCAGTTAAGGGGAGGTATTTAGTTTGTTCCCTACTTTTTTCATCAAGCTTAAAATTACACCCCCTAGACCCCCTTTCAAGATAAATTTGTACATTTTTCGGTAGAAAAATTTCCCGGCCGGAGGCCGGTTGCTCTTAAATTACAGGCTCGCTATCGCTCGCCAGGAAAAAATCGACACCTTAACGGCACGAAAGGTCTTAAAATTGACAGAAATGGGGCAAAATGTCTTAAAATATCCAAACTACTAGGGCGAAGGTCTTAAAGTCTCAAAAGCAATGGGGCTAAACATGAGGGAGAAAGGGGTCCAGGAAAAAATCCCTCCAGTGGATATCTCCCCTTAAAAGGCGACAGACTATCTCGATTAATCCTTTTAGCTACCATATATCCTTCCTAAGCTTCATAAAATCGCATAAATGTAGTTAGAATAGAATTAAAAGACGTCACCGGTACTGAAGGGGTTCAAATATAATATATACTCTATTGTTTCAAGTTGTTAACCCTTTCAGTACCGGTGACGTATTTTTAAATGTGATTTCAGCTACATTTAGACACCTTTATGAAGCTTAGGAAGGATAATGTGGTAGCTGGAAGGGTTAATTGAGATAGTGTGTTGCCTTTTAATGGGTAGTCGTCCATATGTGTTGTGACTGGCAAACACACACGCACACATACTGTACACCCATACACACACACACACACATACACGAACAGATACAAATAAACAAATATAAATAAAATTTAAATGAAAACAGAATTAAACGCATCACACACACACACACACACACACACACACACACACACACACACACACAGCCCGTAGCCTAGTAGGTAGAGCTCTCGTCTCACACACGAGGGGTCGGGGGTTCAATCCCCGGCCGGGCGGAGACAAATTGGGCTTGTCTCCTTTCATGTGTTAGCCTCAGTTCACCTAGCTGTAAATAGGTACCTGGAATAAGTGGACGACGTTGTGACGTCCCATCTGGGGTTGACAAAAATGGTACAAGGCGAGATGGGTATCATATGGTTCACCTAAGCTGATGGCTACCTAAGCCTTCGGGCGAGACGGTACCGTCTATAGTGAGAATGGTACCATACAGATCCACCCTAAGCCTTCGTTTCAGATGTCGCCAATTGGCTAAATACAGACTACACACACATCCACAGCCATTCCAACAGTACATAAAACACTTAACATGCATTTCACGCAATACATTCCCAGTTAAGGAGGCGCGATAATAATGAGCTTAGCTCGCATTGCGTGGATTCCCCTTGACGAACAACAAGTAACTGAGTAACACACACACTGTCTTGATAGCGTAATGCATAAATGCGCGTAATTTCGGTGTGAGTGTCCTAGGGTCGAGTCCTTGGAGTACCACATATATTTGTTGATTTCATTAATTATTATGTTACCTCCACCAACCGACTTTACTCCTAAACTCAATTAATGAAATCAACAAATACATGTGGCAGTCCAGGGATTCGAACCTAGGATGCTCACACCGAAATTAAGTGCATTTATCCATTGCGCTACGAAGACAGTTAAAGAATGGTGGACAAGCCTACGATTTATTATGCAGTTTCGAATCCTGCATATCAATCTAAGCATGTACGTACACAATTCCAACTGCGCTATCATAGGCTATGGATAGATGGATGGAAGGAGTAATTAATGGGGCCTTAACCCTAAGGAAGGCCTCTCTATAAACTACCCCTGAACCTGAATGAATTCGAAGTAAAGTGGGTTGGTGAAAACATATGTATTAAACCCCGAACTACACACACCCGGAGACCTGCTTCATAATTAACGAAGCCATTTAGTTATAATTATATAATTAACGAAGCCATTTAGTTATAATTATATTATTAGTCAATTATACAGCCCGCCTCTCTCGTCTAGAAATATTGCGCCATTGGGAGTATGGAATTAAAAGCTAAATTTAAGGGAGCCCACCTCGCTTTTTTTTCTCTTTCTCTCTCTCTCTTTGGCTTGTATCCATTCGGCCCCATTCAGCCTACTGTTTTAAGACGTTTATCCCCATCCAGGTGTCGATTTCTTCCTGGCGAGCGGTAGCGAGTCAGCATATATATAGTTTTGCTTTGACAGCAAGCTAAATTTGTACATTTTTCGATAGAAAAGTGTCTCCGGCGAAGCCGGATTTCTCCATACAATGCTGGCTCGCTATCGCTCGCCAGGAAGAAATCAACACTTGGATGGGAATAAACGTCTTAAAACAGTTGGCTGAATGTGGCCGAATGGATACAAGCCAGGGAAAGAGAGAAAAGGAGAGAAAGATAAAAAAACGGAGACCCCCCCCCCTTAAGCCTATAATGGGCGTATCACTTTTTTGTTATCCTTTTTTATAATAACTGTCGTGCCATCACTAATAATCGTTATATAAATAATAATGAAAAGCAAAAATAATCCTATCATTGTTTTTATGTGAATCGTATCGTATGGAGGAGGTTTAACGACGGGAGGGGTTGTGAGGTTGAGCGTATCCTATGCGAACGTGAAGCTAGAAAAGGACAGGCAGGTACAGTCGCGCTAATAAGTGATTTATCGGCACCAAGTATGTTTTGATCAATAATTGTTATCAGCAATATCTAAGCTTGACTTCTTCATATCGAGCGAAATATACAAACATGTTCCTACACTGACCCACCCTATTCAACATCTGACAGACATTAATACAGCACAGAGCGAGCCAAACATAATGACAGCTGGGGCATGACTTATTGGCGCGACTTCACTGGCGAATCTTACTAAGTTTGACCAGTGACTCGCATATATAAGCAAAATTAGTGATAGGTTTTACTAATATGGTAACCTATAATAAAGATGAAAATTTCTTTGCGATCTGTAGCACAACATCTAATATTTATATTTTTATTTAGGTACTGGAAGGTCGAAGTGTGGGAAATTGGCTTCACTGTATCGCCCTGGCACTCCCTCCTTTAGTATCCTTCCTCCAAGGTATTCAAGCCACGGCTTTGATCTACGCCATGATAAAAATTGGCGTTCTAAAAAAGGAGCATGTACTTTTTTCCCCGGAAGCGCTGACTGGCATTGAGGTTTCTAAAAAAAAAATGGATATTAAACTATACAATACATATTAATGGAGTGGAAGATATGCCCTCTGATGCTCGGGGCGGTGAAGTAATAACGGGATGGGGGTGATTGAACATGTGCTGCCTTGATGAACTCAGTCGTTTTTATTATGATGCTTTGCTGACGTGCAGGGAAGAGTAGGAGAGACGGACACACACATGCACACACACACACACACACACATACACCCACACCGTCAGCAATAGTCATCCACCACTCATACCCGTCCCCAGTGGAAGACACGGGGACAAGGGGACCAGGCTAGGTAGTTTAGATACGAGAAGCCTAGTAAGAATCAATAGATATGTTGTTGCTTTGTTTCCTTTGTACTCTTTGTAGATGGACTGTCTATGGTAGACAGATCGGCAATAAAATTACCGTCTGCCCTCATCAGGGCAAGCTGATAATGAATGCTGTTGTTCAGTGCCCAGAGGTTTTAGTGGGGCATTTTTGGCTGGTCAGGGACACTCTTGAGGAACCTGACTAGGTGCGCTAGTCAGCCGAAAAACACTCTGCATCACACACATATCTCGGCAGCGCGTTAAAATGTTTTGGGGGCCCATTACAATACTGAGGTCATTCGTTGAATCACCACTCTGGCCAAGGCTCTGTTATTGAAGCTTTTTAGTTTTACATAAATTCCACAATGTAATAAGCTTAAATTTACACTATTAAAAGACATGTTATTATCATCAGCCCAGCGGTATAGCGTAGTCAGATCCTGCTGTAGTGATGCTGTATCTTTCTCATTATCTATTCTGCCAGACACCTGTGTATCGTTGGCAAAGGATGAAACTCGAGCCATCTGAACCCCAGCATCTATCTCGGACAGGAGTACTAGGAACACTAAGCCCAAGAACTGAACCTTGGGGAACTCCACTGGTCACATTTGATTTCACCGACACAGCCACCAACATCTACTGGCTGGACGGATCTCTGAGGAAGGCACTTATCCAACATCCATTACACCCAACGATCCCGAGGTTTCGAATCTTGTGGAAGAGGACGCTATGGTGGACTTGAAAACGTCAGGTACGGGCGCGCTAATAATTCATGTCCCAGCTGTTATTACGTTTGGCTTGTTCTTTGCTGTATTAATGTCTGTCAGATGTTGAATAGGGTGGTTAAGTGTAGGATAATGTTTATATATTTTACTCGATATGAAGGAATGAAGCTTAGATATTGCCGATACCAATTATTGATCAAAACATACTTGGTGCCGAAACATCACTTATTAGCGCGACTGTACACCCACACACACAGATAGAGAGAGTGAGTGTGTTTTGGAGTTGCACAGACCTTGCAGTTCCTACAAGGCAGTCTGGTCTTGGGTCTATAATAATGTGTTGCAAATAGGTGAAGGTGAAGGAAGAAAAGGAAAAGTGGGGATTGGGCCTGAATATATAGAATAGACTAGGTGAAGGTAAAGGATAGTAAAGCATTAGACTCTCTCCACACCCACCGACTTGTAGGTGAACATGATAAATAGTTGGACAAAAATGGCTTCCATAAAAAGGTAGACATTTCCTGCTGAGAAGTCGAAATATACTGTATATAACATTGCTACCGGTACTTATCATTTCATTGCGTTCGTAGTGCAGCTTCAGAGAGTGTGTGTGAGAGTGAGAAAGAGTGTGTGTGTGTGTGTGTGAGAGATAGAGAAAGAAAACGAACGAGAGAGAGTGAGTGTGAGTGAGAACGAAAGCGAGAGAGAGAGTGTGTGTGTGTGTGTGAGAGAGAGGGTGTGTGTGTGAGTGAGAGTGAGAGAGAAAGAATGAAAGCGAAAAAGAAAGAGCGAGTGAGAAAGAAAGAGAGAGTGTGTGTGTGAGAGAGAAAGAGTGGAAAGAGAAAGAGAAAGAAAGAAAGAGCAAGAGCGAGAGAGAGTACCCGCCCCCCTGAAGCAGACATTGCCATTGCCTGCATGTCTAGGCAAGGCTCAGTAAAGGCAGTACAAGAAATGCATGCTGATCTGCCCCTCGCCTTTCTCCCATTTTCTCTCAAGTGTATTTTTCTCTTTCCCATTTTTCTTTCTCCTATTTTCGTTTTCCCATCTTTCTTTCTCCCATTTTTTGTTCTCCCATTTTCTGTTTCCTATTTTCTTACAGGTGTGTTTCTTTCCTCCCATTTTCTCACAGGTGTAGTTTTCTTTCTCCCATTTTCTTTCTCCCAATTTCGTTTTCCCATCTTTCTTTCTCCCATTTATATTTATCACAAATAATTGTTCTTATTTCCTATCTCCTATTTTCGTTCTCACATTTTCTGTTCCCCATGTTCTTTCTCACATTTTCTGTCTCCCATTATCTTTCTCCCATTTTTCTTTCTCCTATTTTCTCACAGGTGTAGTTTTCTTGCTCCCATTTTCGTTCTCACATTTTTCCGTTTCCCATTGTCTTTCTCCCATTTTTCTTTCTCTAATTTTCTCTCAGGTGTAGCTTTCTTTCTCCTATTTTTTTTCTCTCATTTTCTCACAGGTGTAGTTTTCTTTCTCCCATTCTTTCTTTTCTCCCATTTTCTCTCAGGTGTAGTTTTCTTTCGCTTTGCAGTTTCTCTTGCTGGGTTGTATCGCTATTTTATCCGGCTCGGTATTCAAGGAAGCGTTATTCGTTTCGTTCTAGCTACCATTGGACCCAAGGACTTGTTTCCCCGAAGGAAAGCCCCGCTGAAGGATGGCCATGGCAGAAACACCTCCAGGCTACTTTGTCCAGACATACTTCCTTTGCTCTTGCCACAATGCTCTTTCTATTATGTGCTAGTTTTTGTTGGTCTTCTTTTTCAAAATGTTCTTCCACATTCTTCTTGGCTACCATTAATAGTTTTCTACTACCAGCTGATCAACTTACTTGATATCCGAATATATTTCTTGGCATGCTGTTCTCACCCATTCATTGTACATGGCCAAACCACCTCAAAGTACTCCCTGTTATCCATTCAACGTCTGTACAAACCTTGCCCTTCCAACTCCTTACTACCAAGTCCATACTTCCTTCTGTGGTATCTCTTTACTTTACTCCCGACTGCATCCATACTCCTCTTGAACCCCTTCAGTAAAATGACGTTACTTTCATCTTATTCTGTCCAACGCTAAACGACTTTATACAGCTTAGAAAGGCTCTCCAGTTCTCGGAGGGGTAATTATACTTTTGAATCAAACTGACCCTTTCTATTCTTAATAACATTGTATAATAATAGCCTAAATTAAATTAATTCAGGAGTGAGTGAGTGAGTGAGTGAGTGAGTGAGTGAGTGAGTGAGTGAGTGAGTGAGTGAGTGAGTGAGTGAGTGAGTGAG
>CM064521.1:8517100-8818796 GCA_032716605.1 Paralithodes platypus
ACTTGCGAGTTTCTGGCTATAAGGAAGTTGGTGCCGTAAACATCGGTATGTAACAGAAATACAATAATAAAAGTAGATGTCTAATAGATAAAACGTATGTTGAATTTAGTTGTATGTATTTATAAGTGTATGTTGAATTTAGTTGTATGTATTTATAAATGTATGTTGAATTTAGTTGTATGTATTTATAAGTGTATGTTGAATTTAGTTGTATGTATTTATAAATGTATGTTGAATTTAGTTGTATGTATTTATAAATGTATGTTGAATTTAGTTGTATGTATTTATAAATGTTGAATTTAGTTGTATGTATTTATAAATGTATGTTGAATTTAGTTGTATGTATTTATAAATGTATGTTGAATTTAGTTGTATGTATTTATAAGTGTCCTACAACCGCATTTTAGCTGGTAATTCTGCTAAATATCAATGTAAAAAAACTCCAACTTCCTTATAGCCTGAAACTCGCAAGTGGTCAATTAGCTCCATATTGCACTACAACATCTTCAAAATGTGTAGGCCTACGTTTGTGTGTGTGTGTGTGTGTGTGTGTGTGTGTGTGTGTGTGTGTGTGTGTGTGTGTTTCTTATTGTATTCAACTGGCGTAATACTGTATCGTTTAATACCAGATTTCTCTATACTAAATGGAAAACTATTAGAACATTTAATTTCATGATTTCTTTTATATTTAACAACACATTTCGCTACCAAATATTCGTCCTAGTCTATTAGTCTATTCGCTGTAAGTAGGCGAGAAATCATGACCTCTAACCTCTGTAACTCAAAAATCATGACCTCTAACCTCTGTAACTCAAAAATCATGACCTCTAACCTCTGTAACTCAAAAATCATGACCTCTAACCTCGTAACTCAAAAATTATGACCCCTCTAACCTCTGTAACTCAAAAATCATGACCTCTAACCTCTGTAACTCAAAAATCATGACCTCTAACCTCTGTAACTCAAAAACGAATAGAGTAATCGAGCTAATATGTCTACCATTTGGGAAGAGTCAGTCAAGGAATAGATGTGGAAATTTACAGAAAATTTGCTCTAGCCCTTTTTGAGTTACAGAGGATCGAGTTCATGATTTCTCGCCTACTTACAGCGAATTGACTATAGTACTGAAGACGGAGATATGACAATTTACCGTCGGATGCAAACAAACAAACTTTAGTACGGGGCCGAAAAGATATGTGGGCGAAACGACTTAAGGCCTTAACTGGTGCCGAGCCGCGCGGTCACTCCTGATCAATGTACCGAACTGAGAGAGAGAGAGAGAGAGAGAGAGAGAGAGAGAGAGAGAGAGAGAGAGAGAGAGAGAGAGAGAAGGGTCAGGAGGATAGAAATCAAGATAGAAGTAAAGAAGGACAAAGAGAATGCGCGTGTGTGTGTGAGAGAGAAAGTGAGAAAGTGAATGTGTGTGTGTATATGTGTTACTCAGTTACTTGTTCGTCAAGGGGAATCCACGCAATGAGAGCTAAGCTCATTATTATCGCGCCTCCTTAACTGGGAATGTATTGCGTGAAATGCATGTTAAGTGTTTTATGTACTGTTGGAATGGCTGTGGATATGTGTGTAGTCTGTATTTAGCCAATTGGCGACATCGGAAACGAAGGCTTAGGGTGGTCTGTATGGTACCATTCTCACTAGAGACGGTACCGTCTCGCCCGGAGGTTTAGGTAGCACTCAGCTTAGGTGAACCATATGATACCCATCTCGCCTTGTACCATTTTTGCCAACCCCAGAAGGGACGTCACAACGTCGTCCACTTATTCCAGGTACCTATTTACAGCTAGGTGAACTGAGGCTAACACATGAAAGGAGACAAGCCCAATTTGTCTCCGCCCGGCCGGGGATTGAACTCCCGACCCCTCGTGTGTGAGACGAGAGCTCTACCTACTAGGCTACGGGCTGTGTGTGTGTGTGTGTGTGTGTGTGTGTGTGTGTGTGTGTATGAGAGAGAGAGAGAGAGAGAGTGTGTGTGTGTATGTTTATGAGAGACAGATGATGAGGGTAAAAATATATAGAGAGTGAATGTGTGTGAGAGAGAGAGAGAGAGTGTGTGTGTGTGTGTATGTGTATGAGAGACGGAGATGATGAGGGTAAAAAAAATATATAGAGAGAGAATGCGAGTGAGAAAGAGAGACCCTCCCTCAAAATAAATAAATAAATAAATAAAATATATGCAAATAAATAATAGTCTCTCAATCTATGCCCAAATATTCCCCCTAATAAATAGGAGCCACCACAGAATACCGCGCCTCATATATGACTAATGGCTGGGATATTGAATGAATATAGGAGCCACCACAGAATACCGCGCCTCATATAGGACTAATGGCTGGGATATTGAATGTAAATAGGAGCCACCACAGAATACCGCGCCTCATATATGACTAATGGCTGGGATATTGAATGTAAATAGGAGCCACCACAGAATACCGCGCCTCATATAGGACTAATGGCTGGGATATTGAATGTAAATAGGAGCCACCACAGAATACCGCGCCTCATATAGGACTAATGGCTGGGATATTGAATGTAATAGGAGCCACCACAGAATACCGCGCCTCATATAGGACTAATGGCTGGGATATTGAATGTAAATAGGAGCCACCACAGAATACCGCGCCTCATATAGGACTAATGGCTGGGATATTGAATGTAAATAGGAGCCACCACAGAATACCGCGCCTCATATAGGACTAATGGCTGGGATATTGAATGTAAATAGGAGCCACCACAGAATACCTCGCCTCATATATGACTAATGGCTGGGATATTGAATGAATATAGGAGCCACCACAGAATACCGGGCCTCATATATGACTAATGGCTGGGATATTGAATGAATATAGGAGCCACCACAGAATACCGGGCCTCATATATGACTAATGGCTGGGATATTGAATGAATATAGGAGCCACCACAGAATACCGCGCCTCATATATGACTAATGGCTGGGATATTGAATGAATATAGGAGCCACCACAGAATACCGGGCCTCATATATGACTAATGGCTGGGATATTGAATGAATATAGGAGCCACCACAGAATACCGGGCCTCATATATGACTAATGGCTGGGATATTGAATGAATATAGGAGCCACCACAGAATACCGCGCCTCATATATGACTAATGGCTGGGATATTGAATGAATATAGGAGCCACCACAGAATACCGGGCCTCATATATGACTAATGGCTGGGATATTGAATGAATATAGGAGCGACCACAGAATACCGCGCCTCATATAGGACTAATGGCTGGGATATTGAATGAATATAGGAGCCACCACAGAATACCGCACCTCATATAGGACTAATGGCTGGGATATTGAATGTATATAGGAGCCACCACAGAATACCGCGCCTCATATAGGACTAATGGCTGGGATATTGAATGTATTATATATAATATTTCATTTTGGCTTCAAGTTACAGACGCAGCAGGAGTATTATAGCCAAAACTCATTTACTGTCATATTCTAGATTCAAGTTTATATATACTGGGGCCAAATAGGGTTAACACAGGCAACTTAGTCAGGCCGAATTAATCAGCAAACACCGAGCCAAAGTAACAACCAAAGGGAAGGATCAAGGTGTGTGTGGAGTTCCCTGTCAAATCCACCCCACCCACCTACCCCACCCCTCCACCCACCCACCCAATGCGTTTAACCCTTTCACGCACATATGACGCAGAGGTTGCCAGCTTAGCAATAAGAAATAGAGTTATCTCACTCTTATAATTACCTCTCCAAAATTAGTTTTCTGCCCACATCTAACTCAAAGACAACTGCAGAGGTTGAAGTAAAACGACTAAAGGTTTCTAAATACCCCTGATGGTAACAAAGGCTTTAAAGTATCCCCAATGGGCTCAAAATCGCGTCATATGTCGGAGAGGGTTAATCTGGGGCGGATCAAAAGGAACTTAGTCTGTGGAAATTAGGGGTGGGGGGGGGGGGGGGGGGTGGGGGGGGGGAGGACAGTCAAAGTGATCGTATGTTACAACTTGAGGGGAGGGGGGGGGGGGGTCCGCCGGCTTTTTTTTTGTTTTTTTTTTTATCTTGCTCTCCTTTTTTTCTCTGTCCCTGGGCTTGTATCCATTCGGCCCTATTCAGCCAACTGTTTTAAGACGTTTATCCCCATCCTGGTGTCGATTTTTTCCTAGCGAGCGATAGCGAGCCAGCATTGTATGGAAAAATCCGGCTTCGCTGGTGGCATTTTTCTATAATTTTTTTTACAAATTTAGCTTGCTGTCAAAACAAAAATATATATGCTGGCTCGCTACCGCTCGCCAGGAAAATATTGACACCTGGAAGAGGGTAAATGTCTTGAAACAGAAGGCTGAATGGGGCCGAATGGATACAAACCAAAGAGAGAGATAGAGAAAGATAAAAAAAGCGAGGTGGGCTCCCTTAAGGGGGGTGACCTGTTTTTGTTCTGTCCTTTTCTATCTTTCTATGGCTTGTATCCATTTGGCCCCATTCAGACTACTGTTTTAAGACGTTTATCCCCATCCAGGTGTCAATTTTGTACTGGTGAGCAGTAGCGAGCCAGCATATTTTTTATTTTTGTTTGACAGCAGGCTAAATTTGTACATTTTTCGATAGAAAAATGTCTCCGGCGAAGCCGGATTTCTTCATATAATGCTGGCTCGCTATCGCTCGCCAGGAAGAAATCGACACCTAGATGGGATAAACGTCTTAAAATAGTTGGCTGAATGGGGCCGAATGGATACAAGCCAGAGAAAGGGAGAAAAGGACAGAAATAACAAAAAACAGGTCGCCCCCCTTAAGGGTGGAAGGGGGAGGGGGGAGGGGGGGGGGGGGGGGGGGGGGGGGGGAGGGGTCGTAAGATGGTAACGAGTCAAGTCGGCTACACTCAATAATGGCCACACACCGATATGGCCAGACATCGAAACGGCCACACAACGAAATTACCACACATCAAGGCACCCACACTCCGAAATGGCCACAAACCGAAATGACCACATATCAATGCACCCACATACCGAAATTACCACACACCAAAGCGCTCACACATCGAAATGGCCACACACCGAAACGACCAACCACCAAATTGGCCACACTGCGTAACGACCACACGCCAAATTGGCCACACTGCGTAACAGCTTAACACCGAAATAGCCCTTAACCTAACCCTACATAATTTAACCTAACTAAGCTTAATCTACCCTAACCAAATAATCCTAACTTAAACTAATTTTAACTAACCAGACCTATTCTAACCTACCTAGTAGATCTCTTACATTTGGCAACCCATTAAGGGGAGATTTCCACTTAAGGGATTTTTTCTTTACCCCCTTCTCCCTCATGTTTAGCCCCATTGCTTTTGAGATTTTAAGACGTTCGCCCCATTAGTTTGGCGATTTTAAGAACTTTCACCCAATGTATGTCACTTTTAAGACCTTTCGTCCCATTTATGTGTCGATTTTTTCCTGGCGAGCGATAGCGAGCCTGCAATTTAAGAGGAATCGGCCTTCGGCCGGGACATTTTTCTACCGAAAAATGTACAAATTTATCTTGAAAGGGGGTCAAGGGGGTGTAATTTCAAGCTTGATGGAAGTCTAGGAAACACTAAAAACCTCCCCTTAACGCCATCAGACAGTACACTATAGTCTATTCGCTGTAAGTAGGCGAGAAATCATGACCTCTAACCTCTGTAGCTTAAAAACGACTAGAGTAATCGAGCTAACATTTCTACCATTTGGGAAGAGTCAGTCAAGGAATAGATGTGGAAATTTACAGCCAATTTGCTCTAGCCCTTTTTTTAGTTACAGAGGATAGAGGTCCTGATTTCTCGCCTAATTACAGCGGATAGACTGAAGGACCATACGGCTGGGAGAGTGTAGATAGCAGTTGTAGATAGAGTAAGTTGTTGGAATGGTATGATAGCAGAGAAAGGGTGTTGTAGATAGAGTAAGTTGTTGGAATGGTATGGGTGTTAATAGTCTGTATACGTCGTCGAGGTGTAGATAGCAGAGAAGGGGTGTTGTAGATAGAGAAAGTTGTTGGAATGGTATGGGTGTTAATAGTCTATATACGTCGTCGAGGTGTGCCCCGACTGGGTGCGAACTAACACAAACTAACTTAACTTAGCAATGTCTTGGCTAATCTAACTTAACCAAACCTGAATTAATTTAACATAGCAAAGGTTAACATAATCTAACCTAACCTAACTTAAAGGGGTACTACTCGCTTTTTCTGGACCTCCTTCTCCCTTGTGTTTAGCATATTAGTTTTGAGATTTTAAGACGTTCCTTCCATTAGTTTGGTTATTTTATTACCTTTCGCCCCATTTCGTTGTCAATTTCAAGACCTTTCGTGCCATTTAGGTGTCGATTTTTTCCTGGCGAGCGATAGCGAGCATGTCATTTTAAGAGGAACCAGCCTTCGGCGGGGAAAATTATTCTATCGAAAAAAGGACAAATTTATCTTGAAGGGGGTGTTTTTTTTTGTTAAGCTTGATGGAGGCCTAGCGTGGAAACTAAAAAATAAATGAATAAATTAATTAATATCTAAAACAAACGGCCACTATCCCCTTAACCTAGTTTTCTCCGTAGACCCCATCAAGCTTTAAAATATACCCCGAGAGCTCCCTATTAGATGAATGTGTACATTTTCCTACCAAATAAATGTACACACTCTTAAATTGCAGGTTCGCTATCGCTCGCCAGGAAAAAAATCGACACCCAAATGACACAAAAGATCTTATTACTGACAGAAACGGGTCGAAAGGTCCTAAAATCACCCAACTAATAGGGCCAACGTCTTTAAATCTCCTAAGTAATGGGGTTAAACATGAGGGAGAGGGGGTCCAGCATAATACACTATACCGTTAACCCCTTCTGTACCGGCGACGTCATTCTAAGTTTCTTCTACCTATATTCAGACGATTTTGCGCAGTTTAAGAAGGATCTGTGGTAGTCAAAAATGGTTAAGTAAGATAGTTTGAAGCCTGGTAATTGTCGGAGGCCCTTTTTAAACTGAATATAATAGTCCAACAGTAGCCAGAGTAAAGTTAAAAGGACGTCCCGGTACTGAAGGGGTTAAATGATATAGTTGCGTTAGATATTCAGCCAAGACATTTCAGAGGTTCTTTTTAAACTGACAAGAATCCTCTAGAGATAGCTAAAAGGAAAAATAAATTTGTCTCTATCTAATTGAAGCGCCATAGTATAATTTGCTTTAATTTATTGAATTTTAATTTATTCAAGTATTAATTATCTTGAACTGCATTGTTAAATTTAACATACACTGTAACCCTATAAGTACGATGCCGACGTTATTCTTTTATATCCTGGCTATAATAGCATTAGACGATTATATTCGGGTTAGGAAGGAAATATGAAACTCATGGCATCATTTGAGATTATATTTTCCCCCGTACACTCTAGGAAATTAATCCTGGCTTGAGGTTGGAGGTGTGTGTGAGTAGGGGTGGGGGTGGGGGGGGGGGGGGGGGGGGGGGGGAGGGTAAAGGGTAATTGATGTAGAGTTTTGAGGTGGGGGGGGGGGGGGGGGTTAGAGGGGAGTTGATGTAGAGGCTTGAGGTGTGTGTATGTGTGTTTAGGGGGGTGATTTGGGTCTTTGAAGCGGGTGTGGGACGGTTAAGGAGGGTGGGTGGGTGGAATCTTGACAAGGGGGAAAAGGGATCGCAAAACAATTCCAATCAACAGTCCAAGACTTAATGGGTAGGTGTGTGTGTGTGTGTGTGTGTGTGTGTGTGTGTGTGTGTGTGTGTGAAAAGGGGGGGGGGGGTTATGAAGACGTTTAGGGAGGGTGGGTTAGTTAAGTTATCTGTATATGAGCGTGTGTATGTATGTATGTGTACGTGTGTGTATATATGTGTGTGTGTGTGTGTGTCAATCGCATACAGAATATGGCAATCGGAGATGGCAGACTTCGCCCCCGCCGTGCTGTTGGAAACTGACACAAAATGTTTGGGGCCCTTTAACACATTCACCACTACTACTACTATCACCATCATCACTACTACTACTATCTCCGTCATCACTACTACTATCACCATCATCACTACTACTGTCACTATCATTACTACTATCACCATCATTACTACTTGTCACCATCATCATTACTACTGTCACCATCATCACTACTACTGTCACCATCATTACTACTACTATCACCACCATAACTACTTTCACCATCATCACTACTACTGTCACCATCATCATTACTACTACTGTCACCATCATCATCACTACTACTGTCACCATCATCATCACTACTACTGTCACCATCATCATTAATACTACTGTCACCATCATCATTACTACAATCACCATCATCACTACTAATGTTACCATCATCACTACTACTGTCACCATCATCACTACTACTGTCACCATCATTACTACTGCCACCAGCATCACCAGCATTATCAGGGAATGCGATCTACTCTTTTATAATATCGAAACAATTCCTAGTTTTCCTAAGCTGAATAAAATCGTCTAATCATGGTCAGAATATAAGCAAAAGGATGCCACCGGTACAGTAGGGGTTAAATACCGTTTTCTGTGGACGCTGAAGGATCGCTTGTACAGTGTTGCCAATTTAGCTAATTTCCCGCTTGAGCTAGAGGTATTTACTTCGACCTAGAGGCACATTTTTACGACTAATAACACATAACAAATCCACTCCAACAGCTTCTTCTCTCTCCAACACCCCTTCTCCCCTCTTCAGAAAAATAGGAAAAGTAGAATGTAGATACGAGGCGCCGTTGTAAAGGCTTATCCCTCAATACTTCACCTGATCTAGCACATAAATTCTAGCGATATTTTGTAGATTTCAGCCGTTTTAGTGTGACATTCTAATGAGTGTGGCATTATTGTAGCGATTTTTGGCTTTTACATACTATCTGGCGGACTTAACCCTTTCAAGAACCAACACGCATTTCGTTTCCGTTGTCTGGTCATTATTAGACAATTTTATTCAGGTTAGGAAGGGTATATGGAAGTCAGAGGGTTCATTGAGATAGTCTTTACCATTTGAAAACCCACAGATCCTTCCTAAGCTGCACAATATCGTTTTACGATAGCCAAAATAAACTGCTGAAACGCAACCGAGCTTCAAGGGGTTAATTTGGCAACCCTGCGTTTGAGTTTCATGCTAGAAGGAAGTTGGAGCTGTAGACATCGATATTTAGCAGAATTAACAACAAAAATACAGTTGTAGTACAAAAATATATACAGAAAGCCAAACTATAATCATACTTTCAACCCATCAGAACGCCAAACTATAATCATACTTTCAACCCATCAGAACGCCAAACTATAATCATACTTTCATCCCATCAGAACGCCAAACTATAATCATACTTTCAACCCATCAGAACGCCAAACTATAATCATACTTTCAACCCATCAGAACGCCAAACTATAATCATACATTCAACCCATCAGAACGCCAAACTATAATCATACTTTCAACCCATCAGAACGCCAAACTATAATCATACTTTCAACCCATCAGAACGCCAAACTATAATCATACTTTCAACCCATCAGAACGCCAAACTATAATCATACTTTCAACCCATCAGAACGCCAAACTATAATCATACTTTCAACCCATCAGACCGCCAAACTATAATCATACTTTCAACCCATCAGAACGCCAAACTATAATCATACTTTCAACCCATCAGACCGCCAAACTATAATCATACATTCAACCCATCAGAACGCCAAACTATAATCATACTTTCAACCCATCAGACCGCCAAACTATAATCATACATTCAACCCATCAGAACGCCAAACTATAATCATACTTTCAACCCATCAGAATGCCAAACTATAATCATACTTTCAACCCATCAGAACGCCAAACTATAATCATACTTTCAACCCATCAGAACGCCAAACTATAATCATACTTTCAACCCATCAGACCGCCAAACTATAATCATACATTCAACCCATCAGAACGCCAAACTATAATCATACATTCAACCCATCAGAATGCCAAACTATAATCATACATTCAACCCATCAGAATGCCAAACTATAATCATACTTTCAACCCATCAGAACGCCAAACTATAATCATACTTTCAACCCATCAGAACGCCAAACTATAATCATACATTCAACCCATCAGAATGCCAAACTATAATCATACTTTCAACCCATCAGAACGCCAAACTATAATCATACTTTCAACCCATCAGAACGCCAAACTATAATCATACATTCAACCCATCAGAATGCCAAACTATAATCATACTTTCAACCCATCAGAACGCCAAACTATAATCATACTTTCAACCCATCAGAACGCCAAACTATAATCATACTTTCAACCCATCAGAACGCCAAACTATAATCATACTTTCAACCCATCAGAACGCCAAACTATAATCATACATTCAACCCATCAGAATGCCAAACTATAATCATACTTTCAACCCATCAGAACGCCAAACTATAATCATACTTTCATCCCATCAGAACGCCAAACTATAATCATACTTTCAACCCATCAGAACACCAAACTATAATCATACTTTCAACCCATCAGACCGCCAAACTATAATCATACTTTCAACCCATCAGAACGCCAAACTATAATCATACTTTCAACCCATCAGAACGCCAAACTATAATCATACTTTCAACCCATCAGAACGCCAAACTATAATCATACTTTCAACCCATCAGAACTCCAAACTATAATCATACTTTCAACCCATCAGAACGCCAAACTATAATCATACTTTCAACCCATCAGAACGCCAAACTATAATCATACTTTCAACCCATCAGACCGCCAAACTATAATCATACTTTCAACCCATCAGAAACCTACAATATTATCGCATTTCTGTTAAGGGGGGATATCCACTTGGGAGATTTATTTCTGGACCCCTTTCTCCCTCATGTTTAGTCCCATTGCTTTTGAGATTTTAAGACGTTCGCCCCATTAGTTTGTCGATTTTAAGAACCCTCGCCCCATTTCTGTAAATTTTAAGACCATTCGTGCCATTTAAGTGTCTATTTTTCCTGGCGAGCGATAGCGAGCCTGTAATTTAAGGGGAATCGGCCTTCGGCCGGGACATTTTTCTATCGAAAAATGTACAAATTTATCTTGAAAGGGGGTCTAGGAGTAATTTTAAGTTTGATGGAAGTCTAGGGAATCAACTAAAAACCTCCCCTTAAACCCTTTCAGTACCAGTGCCGTCCTCTTAACTATATTCTGGCTACTGGTCTTATTCAGCTTAAAAAGGACCTCCAGCCATTAAAACAAGCTTCGAACTATCTCACTTATCCCTTTTTTCTACCACAGATCCTTCTTATACTGCACACAAATCCATCTAAATGAAGATGGGTTGTTCATAGCCCGAAACGTCAGAGAATAAAGGAATAGTTAATTCCTGTATTTCCCCCCCACCCAATCCATCTACTCATCTAAATATAGCTAGAAATGAATTAAATAGACGTCACCGATACAAAAGGGGTTAATATCGACGACGCTTACGGCTCCAACTTCCTTATAGACTGAAACTCGCAAGTGGTCAAGTGGATTATCAAACAACCTGATGGTATCTTACGTTTGTTTCTGTAGATTTTAGATACAAGCACCACAGTAGGCTATATATCTTGATCCTGTATCGCTATTATATCATTAAGGGAGGATGGGCCGGTATTCTGGACCACTTTCTCCCTCATGTTAAGCCCCATTAGTTTTCAAATGTGAAGATGTTTGCCCCATTAGTTAGTCGATTTTAAGACCTTCCGCCCCATTTTCTTGTCAATATTAACCCTCTCCGACATATGACGTGATTTTGAGCCTATTGGGGATACTTTAAAGCCTTTGTTACCATCAGGGGTATTTAGAAACCTTTAGTTTAGTTACTTCAACCTCTGCAGTTGTCTGTGAGTTAGCTGTGGGCAGAAAACTAATTTTGGAGGTAATTATAAGAGTGAGATAACTCTATTTCTTATTGCTAATCTGGCAACCTCTGCGTCATAAATGCGTGAAAGGGTTAAGATCTTTCTTACATTTGGAAACCCATTAACGCCATCACACAGTAGTACATTAGGACTTGTCTAATTGATATAGTATTTGACTTCCTGCAAGCTGGCGATATTGTCCAAATCTAGCTTCAAGGTGATGTTTGAAAATGTCCTGTTAATATATAGTCCATATTTAGTTAATTTATACAAGAATCTGTCAGCTCAATTATGGCATGTGTGGTATGTTTCAAGGCAGTGAATGGTTCCCTTGTCAGCTTCCTACTCGCATCTTTAATCACTATCCCATAATTCAAGCCCATTATAGAAAATATTTAAAAATATGTAGCATGTTTTTGTTCATTAGTCAAAGGATAAGCATATTAATTTGTTTTCGAGTCCACATCCTTTATATGGTGAATTCATATTTATCAGTCCACCAGATATGAAAGATTTCAATGTAATTTGCAACCTCAGCAAAAATGTCAGATTATGTTGCTTATAGACGTTATAGACTACAGCACCATTGATTCTTTAGAACTTCGCCTAGCCAAATAGCTTGCATCAAACCCGCGACTGACTGCGTTTGTAAATGAACCCCCTACTGTCCCGGCGACATGCTTTGTAATTTATTATTGCTGCTACTAAGTTGATTTTATTCAGTTTAGGAAGAATCTCTAGCAATAATATGGCTTTGAATTATCTCAATCGACCCTTTTAGCTACTATAGATCCTTCCTAAGCTTCATGAAATCTCTAAATATAGCTAGAATATAATGAAAAGGACGTAGCCGGTACAGAAGGGGTTAAACATCGTAAAAGCTTT
Organism: Paralithodes platypus; assembly: GCA_032716605.1. Taxonomy (NCBI): domain Eukaryota; kingdom Metazoa; phylum Arthropoda; class Malacostraca; order Decapoda; family Lithodidae; genus Paralithodes; species Paralithodes platypus. The sequence goes on from CM064521.1 coordinate 8,529,933, forward strand.
CCCTACGACTTTTCCCGACCTAGAATGACCATTATACAGATAAACGATAAGGGTCAATATGGGTCGGTAAAGGTCGTAGGGAAAGGCCCTAAAGCGTGAAGGGTCAAGGGTAGGTAATGGTCAGAAGGGTACTGCGCGGCGCGCATTCCACCACGTCAGCAGTAAGCACTCAGCACAGAGGCGCCACAGACACCTGTTCAGAACAGGGCTTCTATCTCGAGGTGCCAGCGAGTTCATTTACACCATCCATTTTATTCCCTCCCACCTTTCCCTCTGATCTTGTTATTATACTTCCTATCGACCCTAGTGCCTTTACATCCTCATTAATCGAGTGAAAGAACAGCTGAGGTGATGGTAGTAGTCCTTGATAAAATGGTAAAGAAATGGGATATTCGGTAATGTCGGTTGTGGAGACGGGCAGAGTCCTCTTGGGGGCGGAGCTTATGGCCAGTATTACCAAAAGAGCGACTTCAACAGTAGCAATATTGATTTCTACCTAGCGATAATGGTTGAGCTATATATTTTGGCGATTTCGAGGGATATCATTGAGTTTTGGTAATTTCTAAGGGTGTTTGTAGATATATGGGCCATTTGTAGGTGTTATTCAAGACGTTTTATCAAATTGGTAGGCTACTGTGCAAGTTAGAATAGCGATTATTGAGGACCAGCATTAAATGGATTTGGTAACCCTGATTTTGACAACCCGTAGTACCCGGCAACACGACTCACGAGAGAACTTCACTACTCCAGTATCCACGAGACGAGAGTGACGACACTTACCTTCATGATCAGTCCGCTACAGCTAGTGGATTGAATTTCTTGTGCCTTGCAAATCCAGACGACTAGACCGATTATTCCTCTCACTCCTCCTGGCGACCGATTCAGCATGGCTGAAACAGAAATTAACCATGTAAGTAATTATAATATAGCCTAGGCCTACACACATTTTTACTAAAAAAAAAACAAGACTCCCATCAAGATATGTTTGTCGATAGAAATAGGCTAGGTCTAGCCTATATCGCGGCGGCCGGTTACTACTACTATATTACAGGCTCGCTTCGCTCGCCAGGAAAAAAATCGACTCTCAAATTGTACGAAACGTCTTAAAATCTCAAAACTAGCCTATTGAGGATGAAGAGGAGCCAGTCTGCCAGAAAAACAAACGAACATTCCAGTGGTAGGCTATAGGCTCGGTCCTACTGGCATGTGCTATATATATATATATATATAGGTGCTATACCTATATATTCTGAAGTACAGTAGGCTACGTACACTTAGCCTAGCCTACATGCATAAATTGTATTGACAAGATAATCGATTAGGCCTAGGCTATTTTGATCGAAACAACCATGATGGCTGTTATTCTAGAGCTAGGCTAGGCTATGTAGGTGATAAAACGGCTAAAGATAATGGCTAAACTATTTTGTCTAGGCTAGCCTATTTAGTATGAATTAATTTCTGAAGTCAATTCCGTCAATTTTTGATGAGCAAGTTTAGTCGTGTGATATTTTTAGGCCTTTTCGCATTAGGCCTAGAATCCGAAACTAGGCTAGATTGAAGGTAGATTATTCTATATTAGTAGGCCTAGGCCTAGTTTAATTTATTCGAAACTTAAATTTGATAGGCCTAGCTGTCGGACAACAATTGCCCGTATAAATTGACGGAAAAATCGCTCGTGTGACATCGCCTTTAGGCTAGGCTAGGCTATTTACCCGAGCGTCAGAACAGGGTGTCAAACAACAATGTTTCTTTGAGTGATAATGCACATGAACTTTTTGTATAATGATAACAGAAACTCCCCCAACCCCTTTATTTTTTTAAGAAACAAAAAAGGTAAATTGACATAATTTTGGTCTCCATATTTTCCATCTTGATTGCTTTTAGATTGCAGGAAATACTGTTTTAGACAACTAAATTCTCAAAAATATCACGGGGGGGCATGCCCCCGGACCCTCCTAGAGCTCGCGCCTTCGCCGCTCCGTCGCGCTATAATGATAACAAAATAATAAACCATAATGATAACACAATTCATATTTTGTGGATTGACACCCTGCGTCAGAAAACCCACATGGCAGGCGGGCGCTATTTGTCTAGGCCTAGGCTATATCCTTTCTCATTTATCATTAGGCCTAGGCTATGTACAGTCGGCCTAATAAGTTATGTCCCGGCACCAATTATGTTTTGATCAGTAGGCCTAATTGGTAACAGCAATATCTAGGCCTAGGGCCTAAGCTTCATTTCGTCATATCGAGTGAAATATACAAACATGTTCCTACACTTACCCAACCTATTCAACATCTGACAGACATTAATACAGTACAGAGCAAGCCAAACGTAATGATAGCTGGGCTTGACTTATTAGCGCGACTGTACTGTATGTATATAGGCTACTCGGGGTAGCCGACTGGAGATGGACCGAACATAGGCTAAACAACATTCATTGACCTGTTCAATACCGGTCAGTGACGTCCTTATTGTGGTATTCTGGCTACTGATAGACGATTATTTTTAGTTTAGGAAAGATGTGTAGCAATAAAAATACTGCAAAATATCTCAACCAACCCTTTTAAGGGGGGAGGGTTCACTTTTTGGGCGATTTTTGCATGTATCCGTAATTTTTCTTGTTTCCTCCCTAGACCTTCATCAAATTAAAAAAAAAAAAAAAATCTATTAGGCTAGATCTCCCTGCTAGATAGGATTTGTAAATTTTTCGGTAGAAAAATTTCCCGGCCAAAGGCCGGTTCTTCCAACATTAATGGCTCACTATCGTTCGCCAGGGAAAAAAAAAGATAGCCTACCTAAATAGCACGAAAGATCTTAATATTGACGAAGAAATAGGGCGAAAGGTCTTAAAATCTACTAACTAATGGGGCAAACATTTTAACATCTGAAAACTAATGAGGCTAAACGTGAGGGAGAAAGTGTACAGAAAAGCGGCCCGTGTCCTCTTAACTACCACCGAATCACAGATCCTTTCTAAGATGCATATAATTTGCAAAATATAGCTATACTAAAATATAACAAGTCGCTGGTACTCATGGTTAAAAATATAATAGACCTATGCTATTTAACATTAGGCCTAAATAATTTAACAGGTTAGGTTAGCCTATATACCTAAACCTGATTTAGCAGGTTATGATAAATAATTTATCCTAACAGGTTAGATTAGGAATTTAGGTTACATAGCCCACCTGAAAAATATATTTTAAAGAATTTTATTTGTAGCCTAGCCTATATAGGCTATTTTTGGAGATTTTGCAATTTCCATGGCTCACTTGAGGATGCCTTGTGTTGTGTTGGTAATTGTTTAATCGAAGGCCTTTTTTCTAGTTATTAAAAACGTAGGCTATTCTATGGTGTATTATAGGCTATGATATATAGAAGCAATAGAACTGCTAAAATGACCTGGGAAGTGTATATTAAACCAAATACAAAACTAAGAGCAGTGGGAGGGTGGAGCCTTGGAGGGGGGAGAGAATCCTAAAGAAAATGGATTTTTGAGCACAGCCTAAACCAAAAATACACTACTGTATTTACATAGCTGGTCATTAACCTAAGCTAAGCTAACCTGACCTGGGCATCCTGCCAGACCTCCACTGGTCTTGGGTTGAAAAGTGATAAAAAAAACATATCTCTTACCTCATTATTCAAAGTTTTGTATTTGGTTTAATATACACTACCCAGGTCATTTTAACAGTTCTATTGCTTCTATATATCATATAATACACCATAGAATACGTTTTTAATAACTAGAAAAAAAGGCCTTCTACTAAACAATTACGAAAAAGGGCCTTCGATTAAACAATTACGGTCGGTCAATTAAGGAAATAGGCCTACGCATACAACGGAGCTGTTAGAGTAGGCAACAGGTCGCTCCATACCCAAAATGTAAACACACATTCGTGGATTTACTCTAATACCGCGCACTAGTATTTGGTTTAATATACACTTCCCATGCAATTTTAACAGTTCTATTGCTTCTATATATCATATAATACACCATAGAATACGTTTTTAATAACTAGAAAAAAAAGGCCTTCTACTAAACAATTACGAAAAAGGGCCTTCGATTAAACAATTACGGTCGGTCAATGAACCCTTAACTGGCGGCGCGCAACATATGTCGAGTGAAATAAATTTGGACTATGTGGCGGTGCACGACAGCTGTCGAGTGCCATTTTCAGCACGTAATGTTGCTGAGAGAGAGAGCTGAGAGGTGGGACGAGCGTAGTAACCTTTTGACCGCTCCCCACGACCACCGTGGATGTACCCTCCCCCCCTTTCTCACTCGCTACACAGGGAATTATGTACGGAAATTACCTTATTTTAGTGTTTTTGCACTCGTGTTGCACGATCGTTGCAAGAGAACCAGTGGTCGTACAAGGATAGTTCGGGTGTCATTGGAAAGCTCTTTTTACGCCCTTTCAGGGATAGATACTTGTTTTATGCTCTGGGTCTTGTTTATGCATGAAAATTAGCACGGAAACAACCCTATTTAGGGTTAAAAAATACGGTGTAAAATACCCTACCACCCGCCAATATGGTGTTAAGGAAATACGCATACAACGGAGCTGTTAGAATAGGCAACAGGTCGCTCCATACCCAAAATGTAAACACACATCCGTGGACTTACTCTAATACCGCGCACTAGTATTTGGTTTAATATACACTTCCCATGTAATTTTAACAGTTCTATTGCTTCTATATATCATAGAATACGTTTTTAATAACTAGAAAAAAGGCCTTCGCTTAAACAATTATGGTCGTTTTCTTACAGACATTTTCCCAGAAAATGGTGTCAATCCTGCAGAAATATTGTAAACAAATATTAATGTTTGAGCAGAGGTAATGTGGCATAAACCTAGGGATGGAGCTAGAGGAAGGGGTAGACAGAGAACTAGATGGAGGGATGAGATCCGAAAGTTTGCTGGGGTAGGATGGAACACACTAACATCTGACCGGTTGGAGTGGAAACGTTTAGGAGAGGCCTTTGTCCTGCAGTGGACTAACCCAGGCTGTTGATGATGATGATGATGAAGAATGTGGCATAAGCTATTGTATTAACATCTTATTGGCGGGCTAGGCGGTCTAGCGGACCGTAGCGCCCAGCGGGGTGTTTTTACCCTAAATAGGGTTGTTTACGTGATCATTTTCATGCCTAAATAAGACCCAGAGCGTAAAACTAGTATCTATCTCTGAAAGGGCGTAAACAGAGCTTTCCAATGACACCCGAACCATCCTTGTACGACCGCTGGTTCTCTTGCAACGATCGTGCAACACGAGTGCAAAAACACTAAAATAAGGTAATTTCCGTACATAATTCCCTGTGTAGCGAGTGAGAGGGGAGGGAAGGGTGGGAGTCACCTCAGTTGGTCCACCTCGGTGGTCGTGAGCGGTCATAGAGTTGCTAGGCTCCTCACACCGCTCAGCTCTCTCTCTCAGCAACATTACGTGCTGAAAATAGCGCACGACATAAGTTGTGAACCGCCACTTAATCCAAATTTATTTCACACGACATAAGTTGCGCGCCGCCAATTAAGGGTTAACACCTTACGAGCGGCCTATGCGGTTTATTTATGTGTACCGCACAGCGGGGTGTTTTTAGCCAAAATAGGGCTGTTTACGTGATCATTTTCATGCCTAAATAAGACCCAGAACGTAAAACAAGTACCTATCCCTGAAAGGGCATAAACAGAGCTTTCGAATGACACCATAACGATCCTTGTATGATGGATAGTTTTCTTGCAATAACCGTGCAACGCGAGTGCAAAAAGCAGGTAATTCGGTACTTTCAGTACATAATTGAGTATGTAGCGAGTGAGAGAGGGAGGAGGGAGCTGAGATTTGTGTCAGTAGGTTCGCCGCGGTGGTCTGGAGCAGTCATACGCTCGCTAGTCTCCTGCCACCACTTGTCTCTCTCTCTCAGCCACATTACGTGCTGAAATTGCCACTCGAGTTATGTCGAGCGCCGCCACATAGTCCAGCTTTATTTAACTCGACTTATGTTGCTCGCCGCTAAATAAGGGTTAAGGTTATCACATGAGAGCTGTTAACGTTAACTTTCGATAGTCTATTTTTTTATTCGGTATCATTTATGGGAAGATTTGCACTGGTATCGGATAATAAACTGAAAATATACTAACTCAAATTACAAAACTATCAAAACAGTTTAGGCCTAGGGCCTACCTCACAATCTGCCTGACCAGCGTTGACTATTAATGTTGAGGGGAATAGCGCTCTTGTGATACCGGCTTAACTTGCAGCCGTGTTATTTTATAGGTAGGCCTGTAGGGTCTTGGCGGTGTTCCTTTAACCCCGAAGAAACGGGGGGGGGGCGGGGGGGGGTGTTTGGCCGAAAAACGTCTACGCCTAGGCTACCGTATCTTTGTTATTTTAACTGCTAACGCATTCCCACGCATCTTCAAGCGTAGATGTTTTTCGTACCTGTAGATTAGCGTTGAGTAGAGCTCTCTAAGTCAACTGGTTCAGTTGTGATGACAATTTCCGTGGAGAGAACTTTGTGGCGATGTCAGGCATATGAGACACTTTTCAATACTGAAACAACAACATCGTCTTCTCTTCTTGTTTGATGGCGTCACTGCGAGGAGGCTAGCCTGCAGACCCGTCAGTGCGCCTGGTAACCAGCATTCCCCCATTAGAGAAAGTTTGGATATGAGAGATAAGGACAGTTAGAATATGATAGTATAAGAATGATAGTAGGAGTATAGTTTGAAAAAAAGAAACTTAAGGTGAATATCTACTAAAGGTAATTATCCCTCTCCCCCTCCCTCCCCTCTCCCTTTTCTCTCGGATGTCGGATGTCGTCTCCAAGGGGCGAGGAGCTGCCTTAGCAACGGCAGCTCCCTGAAGATTTAAGTTTACTAGATATTTCTTAGTTTACATTCAATGGTTTTTATTTTTCTTAATTAGATGTCAAACTTTTCATTATTATTTCTCTCTTCCACATCTTATATAAAATCTCCTTTTTCTCTTCTAGATTTTCTTCTCTGAATATATAATCTATTATTCCCAGTTCATCTTCCTGGTATGGCTGTTGTAGTTCTTTCGCTTTCATTCTTTCATTATTTATTGATGGGCACACTAACATAAACAAATTCAGATCTTCATAATCGTGGCCACATAGAAATCCATTTGTGTGTCTTTTCCTATCGTTTAGTTGCAGAGTTCCACTCCTGGCCTTATACAGTATGATTGAAGATGGGCGGTTATCATACATTTGTTCTTTAATACTTCTTTCCATCTTTTGTATATTACTAGGCTTTATTTACTATTTACTTCTTTCCAATTTGCAGAATCCCACTTTCTTGTTTCTTCTTTTATTTCTGTTTTCTTCATTCTTATGATATTTTCTCTTCTCATTCCCACAGTATTCATGTAAGCTTTTGTCACTTTCATCCATTTATTTCTATCATCCTCACACATTTCCCTTACTATTTCTTTCAGCAGCTGGTTTTCTCCTTATCGATACTTTTTAAATATTGTAACCTTCCATTTATGATTCTCGTTTTCATTAGTGAGGCCCCTATTTCACCTCTCAATGTACTGTACATATTGATGCCCATTTTGCTGCTCCCAGTATGTGTCTATATACTGTACTCCATTTTCTATTTTTTTTAATGTTTTAATTTCAGTTTCGTTTATGTTGATTATACTGGCTCCATATAGTACAGATGGTATTACTCCGAATCCATACTTCTTTCAGGAATTTCTTCAGTATCATCATTCTTTCCATCACTCTTCCTTCTTCTAGTCCTTCCAACCCACATAACCATGCTATTCCTCTGTCCTCCCTGGTTTTCACTTCCTCCTCCCATCCCCCTGCTCCCACACATCTCATCCTCGTTTCTAGCCCCTCCCGCTCTCTCTTGTATGCTTCACATTCTGTTATTACATGTTCCACAGTCTCTTCCACCCTCTCTCCTCCTACCCAGCAATTCCTACATTCCTTTGCACCTCCGTTCCACCTCCATGTTCTAGTGTTTAATTCCCATGCCCCAGCTCTTATCTTGAACAGAATTTTGTCTCCTAAACCCCCATCATACCACTCTTCTCTCTTCGGCTTTGACTTCTTCCTGTACATATCTAAGGTCTTTTTCCTATCCATTCCACTTCTCCATTCTCTTAGCCCCCATTCCTGAATTCTCTTCTCAACTATCTTTGTAATGTTTCCTCCCTCTCCAACTGTATCTCCACCCAATATTTCTTTCCATTCTGTTCCTGGTCTCTCTTGTCTCATCCCTATTCTCCTTAGCTTTCTCCTGCAATCCCCTCCCCACCTACTCCTATCCCTTGACCACTCATAGATTCTCCTAATCCAGGTATTGTTCTCCAACTTATCTAACCTAATCTTGTATTTCAATTTTGCCTTCATAATTCTTTCCCTAAAGGTGCTCCAACCCATATACCCTCTAATTGCCTCCACTGCCGTCCATGTTTTTGCTCCTAGTGCCAGTCTACCAATTCTGTTCTGTACCCTCTCCAGCCTCTCAACCTCCTCCTCAGTGCAAGCTATAGCTTCAAATCCATGCATTATTGCTGGTACCCCAATCCCTTTCCATAGTCCTCTTATCACTTCATACCTATTTACCCTTTCTTTTACTTTATTTAATAAACTACCCCATATTCTCACTCCCTTTCTTGCTTTCTCATTTATTTCTCTCTTGAACCCATTCCTTCCTATCCATATTCCTAGGTATTTGTATTCCTTGACCTCCTCCATCCTCTTGCCTCCAAGCCTCCACTCTCTGTTTTCCCTACGCTCCTCTTCATCGACACCTACCACCATCACTTTACTCTTTTCCCCACTAAAGTTTACATCTAGTTCATTCCCAAACCTGTCCACCTCTTCATACAGCCACACAAAAACAAACGACGCCTATCCTTCTTGTGTTCGGAGGTGCGCGGCGTCGGTCCAACCGGCTGTGTTTATATGAGTCTGACGGACGGCTTTCAAAACAAGTTTACAGGCTTTCAAGCTACCGGAGCCTCAGAGCCCTTCCGTGTTCCTTGGCCCTAGTTTGTTATGGGTGCCTCAGAGCCCTACCGGGTCTGAGGGGTTATTAAGTTAGCCTACACCTGAATGTGGTGAAGAGTCTTATTGCCAAACTAATGGGGTGATGCATTTTAACCCAGGAAAGGCGCCAGGATTCTTAAGAGGTTTTACTGGGCGAAGGCGCCGGGACTCTTTAACCCGTACAGCCCCAGCGACGCGTCTGACGCGTCGGCGATGTATGTAACGCACAGCCCCAGCGACGCGCCTGACGCGTCACCCTAATTGTGCCGACCGTAACCTCAGGTGTAGCCACTCAAGAGGGCTCAGATTTGTATGGGAACTGTGTACGTATCCCACGCAACCGTGCCGATGGTTGAAAACTCTCAAAGTCCACGTGCGTGCGCGTGAGCGCGCAATAACCTGGTTTTTTGGGGTAATTGCCTTCAATTTTTTACTCTTGTAAAATACGTTTTCGGGGGCTCTGTAGGACCATTTTTTAAGCTTTTTGAGCAGTTTTTCATGGTTTTTCCTTCATTCCTAACCCATTCGCTATTGTTTCTGGAATAAAAAAAAAAATTGAAAACCGGCCGGGTTCTGGTGAACAAACATTACACAACTAGCCGGGGCTCCACGGGTTAAGAGTTTAGGCATAAGAAATGCCTTTCAAAACACCTCACTGGCATTCAAAACAAAGCAATATGTGATTAAGTGAGATAATTCCCCTCTATACCTGCTATCACTCCTCCACATGTGTCTCCCTCCCCCCCCATCAATTATCCGGTATTAATTGAGTATTTTCGTGCGAGGACGGCTGGGAGAGAGGGGGGAGGATGGGGTATAGTATCTCCGACCCTCTAAGCCAGTCTCAGACCTCCCCTTGTCTTTCAGTACCATGCGAGACATGAGAGAGGGAGGGTGTTTCTCTCGCCGGCCTGGGTCAGATTACAACCACGGGGCTAAAATATACGATATTCACCAGCCAATTGCTGTTACCACTTGTTTTATTGCTTTTCAATGTTCATATTAAAAGTAAAATAGGCGCATATGGATAAATAATTACGATATATATGGTCAAATGACGATTTTCGTCAGGAATGAACCAAAAAACCTTCGCCTAGCGGGACGTTTCAAATACCATAGCTTCGCGCTTTAAAGGTTAAAATCTCCCAAACTAATGGAGCGAAACAGGGGAAGTTAAAAATATAAAAGGCCCCTCGGACCAAATAGGAATTTATTTTATCCGTGGGTGTTCTTTATCTATTAAAAGCCGTCCCTCAGGCAGATCTCACTAACCCTCGTCACTTTCTTTTCTTCTCCATTTCAGAATAACGCCATCGCCCTGGACCTATTGGCTCATGTGGATCGAAAAGTTCTTCCCGAAGTTAAGAGAAATGCAGAGGTAAGTGAATGTATAATAGGCTATATTACTGTTTAGAAGTTTTCTAATTTAAACTTGAAGATATGTTATTGTTACCTCTGCAAATGAAGTTGGACGGAGGGTATGTTTTCGCCTCCATTTGTTTGTTTTTCTGTAAAGAAGATAGTTCACAAAGTTATAACCAATTTTCACAAAATTTGGTGGGCATATATCCCAATGCTGTGAACTGATTATTACGAAATTTGGTTGTCAGATAAGATAGTGCGAAGGAAGAAATTATTCAATTTAGGAGGCGAACCGGATCATATCCTGAAACCCAGGTCCAGAAGAAATTTAGGCCTATGATAATAATGGTAAAGATCGCGGCCAGCGAGTGTATGCGAAAGGTATGCACTCTATCAAGTGCCCCTCTTGTTTGCTGATGATTCAGTTCTGACTAGTGATAATGAGGGGGAGTCTTAGGGCTTGGTTAATATGCTATGCGTGAGAAACGAAACCTGAAGGTCATTCAGGTTAAGAGTAAGGGTATGGTCATTGAGAGGGATGCAGTTCGAGAGTGAAGTGAGGCTGAGTGGTCAGGTAATGGAAAATGTCAGCTCATAAGTATTTGGGCAGTGTGATGAGTAAAGAGGGTAGTTTGGAGGATGAAGCGCGTAAGGGTAGGCTACAGTATGGGAGTCTAAGGGTTGTTGAAATGTTGAAAGCAGTGACAAAGAATAGGATTGTGAACTAGGATATAAAAAGTTGCTGCATGAGTGTGTGGTACTGTTAATCCTGACTTTGGCATACGGGAGTGACGCATGGGCATTATTGGAGAGACTTATAGAGTGAGAGCGGTGTAAATGAGTGACTTATAGGAAGTGGGTGTGGAATCAAATGGAGAGACAGACGAACAAGGAAAGGCAAGAGGAATGTGTATATTGAATCCAATGGGCATCTGGGCTATAATAAAGCATTGTATTGTCTCATTTGCATGTGACACTGATTCAAATGGGGGCATCAACATTTTTTGCTTTTCACTGTATAATCGTCAACAATTTCATAGGTGACCAATGGCTAGAGGTCTTGCATTTTGCTTCAATGAAAGATCATTTAACGAATAGGCCTACATTTCCATACAACAGGTTTCCTTGCTTATACCCAACAGTTTTCTATTTTCTTTACATATACTGTCGATAAAATATTAATTTTTGTAACCCTAATGTCAGAAATAATAAATTATTAAATAGGCCAAGTAGACCTGTGAAAATTATCAAAAGTCCTTCACCTCTTCCGTTTCAACATTTGCAGATTGTCAACAATTGTGTTGAGGCCCTCCAAGCTCAGTTTGTGACTAGGCAGCATGACTCAGTGGTGAGGGAAGCCAAGGTGGTGGGCCCAGGTCAGATACTTCGTGGGGCACACATCATGCACGGGGGCAGCGCCTACGAAGGGCTCGCCGTCACGAAGAAAACCGACTTTGACATCTTCGTGGTCCTCAACAAGCCGTACACCTTTGATCAGTTTGTGGTGAGACAATTGAACACTTACGAGTTTTGGTTTATATAGAAGTTGGAGCTGTATACATAAATTATTATGATTTATCAGCTAAAATGCTGTTATAGAGCATATCAAAATACATAAATCAAATTCAGCAAACTATTTATCACAAATTCACATCAATGTTGTAATGCACGATTGTATGCATTTTAGAAAGGATCTCTAATAATGAAAGTGGTAAAAAAAAATCCTAATTAACCCTCTGACTAGGCCTACCAAAATTCCTCTCTAAACAGAATAAGAATATCAGATGAAATCCTAAACAAAAGGAGCAAAATCAAACTTAGAATACTGCAAGGGTTAATTATACAGTACTTGAAAGTGTATTCTGATTTTCAGGTGTCCCGTGATCCCAGTAGCAAATTTTTCTCCTTGATGTGGAGGGAGAGTGGAAAGTTCTTGGACTCCCAGGAGCTGCAAAGACAGTTATTTGACGAGTAAGTATATAGTCTACTATAAAAATTAGAAGGTATGAAAGGGGTCGGGTGCAAGTTGGACTAGATAATAGTCCAGCAGGCTCCTGGCCCTGGGAGACGGTTTATATGAAGGGTGCGCCTGGAAGTGTGGTGGGTGGGCTTGTGGTTTCGCTCTGCTCTGCTGAATGTCTGCCTGCCGAGATCGAAACCTCTCCGGGTGGTCGGGGGCCGGGGAAGTGCATGGAGGGACCTTGGTGACCCTGGTCTCTGGGTCTTCTGGATGACCTAGATGTGTGTGAATATGTATTTTGTTTTTGTGTGTTCATTGTTTTCTGTTCTGATGTCCCTATTCGGGCTCTGTCTTGAGTCGGCCAAAAAAAACCCCCCCCCCCCCAAGGAAAAGTGGGGATTGGGCCTGAGTACAGTACAGTATATACATATATATGAAAAGGTATATAGGCCTACAATCGTTGGGTATATTGATGATATACCTTACCTTTTTAGGGGAGGTGTGGTGGAGTGGTCTTGCCACTGGCCTGGTAATCCAAAGGTCCCGGGTTCAAATCCCGATGTATCAATGGGAAGATATTATTGGGATGGAATTTGTGCTGTACCTAGTATCAGTGCATTACCACAAGCCCACCGAAACGTCAATAAAATACCCTCATTGTTCCCTGATTAAATAGCAGTGTATGAATATTCCCATATTCAAAATATGCTATAGGGGTGCAATGCCTGGTGAGTTATCTGCTCAACAGGTGGCGTTGTGTGTGTGTAAGTGTGAGAGTCCGAGTGTAGGGGCTGAGACAGTGAAGCACGGGAACGAGATGGCTTCAGAGATGGGGTCGTTTCGGGCCATGAGTGAGCACCGTGCCTCATGTGAAGGCAAGATGGCAGGTGCTCGTTGTACTCTACGTGCTTCACATGTCTCACTCCCTAGACTGGAACAAGACCTCACGGGCTTCACTGTTCATTGTAAAGCTGTGAATGTTAAGGCTCTCAGCCTATGCCCGAGAGGAAGTAAGTTGGAATATAGAAAAAAAAAAAAAAAAAAAAAAAAAATCATACTGTTATATGGATTTATTACCACCAAAAAGGCACCAATAAATCTTTAAGCCTTAACCTACAGAAGCCGGGCGTACTATTAAAAGTACGCTCAGAGCTCACCCCGTGGAGCCTGGGCATACTGTTAAAAGGCATGGGCTTGTATTCGTCCTTAAATCACTTAAAACCACGCAAGAGAAAGTTTGCTGTCATGGTGAGAAAATTAAAAAATTCGGGGAACTCCTGCGTTTAACCCAGAAACGTGGGGAAAACATAGGCTACCCTCTAATTTTCACCATCAAAACTGAACCACTTGGTGTAGAGAGTTTAAGTTTTCACCAGAGTCGCGGCGATCGAGTGGAGAGCACGCTCACGTGTGAATCTGCTTGACCTGGGTTCGATCCCAGCGGTGGCGGACATTTAGTGGGTGTACTGTAGTAGTCCTAGCATGTATATCATGTTCACACCCAGTCGGGGGACACCTCGATGACTTATACAGACTATTAACACACATACCAAAGCCATTCCAACAGCTTCCTCTATCTACAACACCCCTTCTCTGCTATCTACACTCTCCCAGCCGTATGGTCCTAGTTTACTGTCTGATGGCGTTAATGAGTTTCCAAATGTAAGATTCGCAAGATAATAGCGAGTGCACCATTTTGATATACAGTATGTCTAACTTAGGTTAGGGCATTTAATTGCAGAGATATTAACTCCTTCTTTACCGGCGACGTCTTTTTAAATTTATTGTAGTTATGTTTAGACAATTGTGTGCAGTTTAAAAAGGATCTGTAGTTGTAAAAAGGGTAAAGATAGCTATTCGAACCTGTTATTTGCTGGTTGCCCTTTATAAACTGCACAACAATTGTCTAATAGTAGCCAGAATAAAGTGTTAAACTAAAAGACGTATCTGGTACAGGAGGAGTTAATGCAAGAAAATAATGAAATTGACAAAAAGGGCCCGGAACTCCGGTCCGTTGAAGTTCAACCCCCGTGCGAGAAGGGTTAGAGCGCAGGTGACACCATATGATGTCGTACATGTTAACCCGGGAACTGCGGGAAGACTCTTAAGAGTTCCCCCGGCGGACTGCGGGAGGACTCTTAAGAGTCAGGGGGGAAAAAAATCAATTTAAAACACCGATTTTTTTTTTTTTTTACCCTGGGGCATGCCAAATATCACTCCTCCACCTCCCCTCCTTCAGTTATCACCTATTTTCCCTGTTATTCCCTTTTCCTGTGGTCTATTTTCGTGCTAACATTAGCGAGTTGGTAGCAGGGCGTTGTTATCACTGTTAGCAAGCGAGTGCAAAAGAGAGAGAGAGAGAGAGAGTATCGATCGACAGTCTCTCTCCAGAGGTGGAGGAAAGTGGTGGGCTGGGAGGTTGCCTCAGCCATACATTGTGTAACTCCCGGCCTGTATCGCCGATTTTGACCATCCAAACGCTGTTTCCACTTGTTTTATTGTTGTAACAGGTTAATACCTTTATAATCAACCTATAATAGGCACATATGGATAAGTATTAATGCTATTTATGGTAAAATAAATATTTTAGTGATGGGAACAGCTCAAATACGTCAGCATAGGAGTGTGGTGTCTCATACCCCCCATGCACACTTCAGAGGTTAATGAGCAGCATCCTGGGTGACGACATAGTTTTGGCATGTTTCGAGCCAAGCAATCATATTGACATGGTACAGTAGAGACCCTGTCGGCCTTGTGATAAACTAAGCTCCATTCCAAGCTTCTCCCTACCCCCCACTAACAAGTGCCACCAACCAATTCTCCCCCCCCCCATCTCTTATATGATTGCATCATGTCACCCGCCACAAGAGGCAGTGTGTGAGTACAGTACTAGGCTCGGAGTAATTTTCCCAGATTCTAAATATACTGAAGATATGAATGTTAATCAACCAATGCTTCTTTCATATGTTTATTTTAAAATTTGTAGCTTTGAATAAGAAAAAATTAAATAGACTACCGGTACTAAATTATTGTGTATTAAGTAACACCCCGTTCTTAACATTATTCATCAATTACAAACCCCAATGCACTTGAATAAACTAATGAAAGCATATGGTCCTCACGGGATTCGAACTCGGGACACCACAGAATAAACTAATGAAAGCATATGGTCCTCACGGGATTCAAACTCGGGACACCACACCCAGAACATAAGCATCTAAACCATTACACCACCAACACAAAACTCGTACATAGGTGCTCGTATGACGCCAGCTGTAAGCCTGATGCATATTGAAATGCACAGGCATTGCAAGACAGAGCAGGGCAGAAACTCTATTTCAAATTAGAGAGCCGTGGCATAGTCAATAGAGCGTCGGCTGCTGATCAAAGGATTGGCGGATCTAGCCCGCACTGTCAAAATGCTATTGGTAGATGTCAAGCCCGGGCAACTTGACCTAGCAATTTGTGACAACGCCTAATGTTAATGGCCACCCCTTCTCGGAAATTACGGCGTCTGGCAAAAAAAAAGAAAAAAGAAGAACAAAATTAGAGACGTGAGATTAGGTACTCCGGTCAGATCTCAAAATAAAGAACTTGACAACAGAGTCAGCCCTAGACAGGGTTGCCTGGAAAACCGCCATTTAGGATGTAAGACTGTAACAACACTGTGGACAAATGGTCTATAAACTTGTATGTATGTATGTAGCCTACACATTTGGATGTAGATCCATGTTTATTTCTATTTCATATTGTTTTGCTAAATCTTCAGTGTGTTATTTCCACAGTGATTTTGATAGTTATTTTGTCTATACAGTATATTGTGTGGTTCCTGTTTTTGTTTGTTTTGCAAGTGTTACAAATTAATAATTATCTGCAGATATCGGCCCCGTTTGTATTGTCTGCATTATAATATGCACTGGGCCATACAATACATGCCTGGCTATTTCGAGAATTCCTATCACAAAAATCATTAAAAATCCTACCTTGATAATATTTTTATCTCTTGCTGTGTTTCCAGACTAGGTGCCTGCATCGATGGAATAGGTGCAGTGCGAGGTGTGAGATCCAAGAGCTACACTAAAGGCCTGGCCGCTGTGACACTCACCCTCAAAACCGATGATCGCACGGACATCTCGGTCGACCTGGCTCCTCAGATCAGTGGTCGGTATTAATAGTTTCAGCATGATTACAGTTTCATAAGTTATATTTTGGTTGTTGTTGCCGTACCCTAGGCTGCCTGGCCGAACACCTCGAGTCACTAAGGAAGGCCATGGCCGCGATTGGGCTTTCCCACAGGGCTCTCAAGGAGTGTAGATTATGTTGTTGGCGTAAGTGATTGTGTGGAATGTAGTCTTCTATGATGTATTTAATAGTATGGGATGCTGTGTGCATCCTGGATAGGTGTCGACGATGGAGTCGTCCATTTTCTTCTGATAGCTCAGAATAGCTGGATGTTGTCCACACCATAGCCTGGCCAGGTGGACTCTGTCCTCGTGAGGACTGGAGGACTCAAAAGGATGGATTTCGGGAGGTTGTGCATGCAGCTGCGTGTTGTCCTGAGTGATTGGATGGAATGGCGAGAGATATGAGTATGGATGTGCTCAAGCTGGTTTGGGGTGGGCAGGGAGGGACAGATGACAGTGTGTATTTGTGTGTGATATCATGTGCTGGGTCTTGTTTTGATATTCCTTGGTGTCTGTGGGTGTGTTGTCATGAAGTGTAGTGTGGATGGTGTTGGTTGTGTTGTTGTTCCCCAGACTGTCAGACTGAATAGCCCCAAAGTCCCAAGTAAGGCCAAGGCCATAACCGAGCGCCCCCACAGAACCCTCCCTGCTTTTACCACTAAAAATGCCCAGGTGACCGAAGCCACTCCCAGGCGAGGAGCTGAGGAGGGTGTGGAAACGCCCGGGGCACCGAAGCCCCACCCAAGGCACTGTGCCCCTTAATAATTATGAAGGGAAAATTGAGGGGCAAAGGAAGATTATGACGCTTTGGATGGTTTTAGCTGTGGAGACTGCAGCCAGGAATTGAGTGCCTATCATCATGTACAGGTGGTCTTAGATTTTGAGGACTTTGGTTTCTTGATGTAAGTGATTGGTAGGTGTAGTAGCTGTGCAGCCTGTGATGATTTTTAGCGCTTTGTTTGAATGGTCTGCAAAGTCTTGTGATGTGTTTCAGCTAGGTTAGAAGCCCAGGCAGGGCTTGCATATTCCAACACTTATCTTAAGTATTGTTTGTATACTGTGGTGGTAGTTTCTTTGTTGTGTCCAAATGTTGTGTGGGTAAGTGACTTGAGGGCATTAAGTCTGGGTGTCAGTATATTTTTTATGTTTGTGATATGTTATTTGAATGTCATTAGAGTATCATATGTTACTCCTTGGATTTTTTGTGTGTGTGTTAAGGGGGTGTTGTTTATGGTGAGGAGTGGGGTCTTTTCTGTATTTGGCAGTTATATTTTGGTAATATTAAGCAATTATAATTATCTTGAAAATGGTATATATAATCTTGTTAACATTAAACTAATATATTTAAGTAGCTTGAAAGTTACAGTTTTATTCTTGTTAAACATTATGAAATTTTAATAAGCTTGAAAATAACCTCTCCTTAGTTGTTGTTGTTCCCCAAGCTGCCTTAGTTAAATGATTACATGTTCATATCAAGTAACTCTTTAAATTAAGTATAGCTGTCCCTAGATGATTGTATTCAGTCTATAAAAGAAATATCTTAGTCAAGCTCATGTCTCATGAGCTGATATGAAGTTGACCATAATTAAATGTTTCTATTATTTTGAACTCTACAACTACAATCTTTAGCAATCTCTTGTTCCAATTTGAATGTGCGACGGTGAGAGGAGGACGTTTCACCGCTTACTCCTCCAAGAGAATTGTTTGATAATCAGGTCTGATATTTGGCAAGGCAGCTGGCATCTGGCCAACTTGGCTATAAACTATTCATTATAAGTAGGCGAGAGATCTTAACTTCTATCCTCCATAACTCACAAACTACTAGAGTATTATTGAGCTAATATTTCTACCATTTAGGAAGAGTCAGCCAGGGAATATATGTGGTAATTTACAGCCCATTTGTTCTATCCCTTTTTAAGTTACGGAGATACGAAAATATCTTCTTCCTTATACTGTAGATATAAATATAAGTTATTTAATATTATGGGTGACTTTAAAATATAATGAGCATCAATATGCAATGACTAATGTGTGTCAGCTATAGAAAGTACGACATATAGCTTATAATTAAGAATTATTGATGGAGAGGGAGGGTGAAAAACTGCGGGATATCGCCATTTAACCCGGGAACTGTGGGAAGACTTAAGAGTTCCCCCGCCGGACTGCGGGAAGACTCTTTAAGAGTCGGGGGGGGAAAAAAAATCAATTTAAAACACCAGGGGAAAAAAAAATTGTTTTTGTTTTGTTTTTGTTTGTTTTTTTGCCCCTGGGCCATGCCAAATATCACTCCTCCACCTCCCCTCCTTCCCCAGTTTCCTCCCCTCCTTCAGTTATCACCTATTTTCCCTGTTATTCCCTTTTCCTGTGGTCTATTTTCGTGCTAACATTAGCGAGTTGGTAGCAGGGCGTTGTCATCACTGTTAGCAAGCGAGTGCAAGAGAGAGAGAGAGAGAGAGTATCGATCGACAGTCTCTCTCCAGAGGTGGAGGAAAGTGGTGGGCTGGGAGGTTGCCTCAGCCATACATTGTGTAACTCCCGGCCTGTATCGCTGATTTTGACCATCCAAACGCTGTTTCCACTTGTTTTATTGTTGTAACAGGTTAATACCTTTATAATCAACCTATAATAGGTGCATATGGATAAGTATTAATGCTATTTATGGTAAAATAAATATTTTAGTAATGGGAACAGCTCAAATACATCAGCACAGGAGTGTGGTGTCTCATACCCCCCATGCGCACTTCAGAGGTTAAAGGACCCAGATCGCTTACTGTACAAAACAACATGTTAGGCGCGGCAACTCCCAAGAATTTCTAGTAGGGTCAATTAGCAGTAGTCCCTGTTTACCAGGTTGGGGAGCTCACAAGGGACATAAAAGACACAGAGATTATCGTTGTGACAAAGCACGGCATAACATACAACTTCCTCTCAAGTACAGTAATCATATTGAAGAAGTAGAGGAGATAGGCTACTGGCTAAGTTTGACAAAATTAATATGAGATCCATGAACGTTATCAGAAACTTAACCACATCCTAATCTCTTTCTTTTTTTTCTTTTTTTCTGTCTTGGGGAAAATTATTAAAATAGTGAACAGGCTGAAAACCCGCAAGCCCAAGATTCGATGCAGCCAGGGAAGCAAAAGGAAGGGACGCAATCGTAAACGCAAGTGCAGTGCAAGCGAGGCTCCTCCCAAAAGTTCCTTGCTTGCACCAAAATCCAAAAAAAAAAAAAAAAAACTAAAACCAAAAGGAAAATGTAAATATAATATATACCTCGTGTAGCTAAGTAAATTATTGGTGGGTTTCGACTTGATTTTCTTTGTTTATTCTGAAAATAATCCATCTTATTGTTAGTGTTGTTTTAGTTCTGAATTCTTTGATGACAGACAAATACTGTATTACAAGATCTTGCTCTCTATTCAAATTGTAATATATATATATATATATATATATATATATATATATATATATATATATATATATATATATATATATATATATATATATATATATTATATATATATATATATATATATATATATATATATATATATATATATATATGGATGGATGGATGGTAATTTAACCCGTCCAGCCCCGGCTAGTTTTGTAATGTTTGTTCACCAGAACCCGGCCGGTTTTCAAAAAATGGTTTTATTCCAGAAACAATAGCGAATGGGTTAGGAATGAAGGAAAAACCACGAAAAACCGCTCAAAAAGCTTAAAGAATGGTCCTACAGAGCCCCGAAAATGTATTTTACAAGAGTAAAAAATTGAAGGCAATTACCCCAAAAAACCAGGTTATTGCGCGCTCACGCGCACGCACATGGACTTTGAGAGTTTTCAACCATCGGCACGGTTGCGTGGGATGCGTACACAGTTCCCATACAAATCTGAGCCCTCTTGAGTGGCTACACCTGAGGTTACGGTCGGCGCAATTAGGGTGACGTGCCAGGCGCGTCTCTGGGGCTGTGCGTTACATACATCGCCGACGCGTCAGGCGCGTCGCTGGGGCTGTACGGGTTAAAATGTAAAACTTGCAAACAAAGCAAACCAAAACTGGGACAAAGACAATATAAAGTAAAAACAACTTATCAAAATCGCTATGTGGAAACAACGCTTACTAAAATAAAATTTATGAAATGAAAAAACACACTCCACCACATAAGGTGTAATTTATGAAATGAAAGAACACACTCCACCACATAAGGTGTACTCTACTACATGAGCAAGTTAATAAACAGAAGCTGCTGTCGTACGAGTGCTTTTTCCGGCAATTTTCGATGAGTGAGTTTTTTTTCTCATATTACAGTATTTTTAAGCTTTTTTGCAATGGAATTGTAAACTAAATAGAAGGTAGAGTACATAAGGTGGCTGAATTCTGATATAACTTGAGATTTTATAGCTGCCAAACAATAATTCCTAGTGAAAATTTACAGAAAAAGCGCTCATATGACACTGGCTTGAAGATAGGTTGAGAATTACTGGAACAAACTAACATGCACCTAACACTACTAACACCATGAATTTAATGTCTATGACTTATTTACTAATACAATTTACTATTATATTATATTATTTTTAACATTGTTCTTAACTCGTCCAATACCAGCGACGGCTCCCAGCCGTCAGTAGATAAGTCACTCCCCAGTCCCAGCGATGGCTCCCAGCTGTCAGTAATGTACTTTCCTTGTAACTGCCTGTATCAGGCTGTGCTTGGCACCACGACCGTTTGAACACTTCTCAGCTTATATCCAACCCTCTGAAGGCTGAGAGAGCCAGTATTCCTTCATCTCTTGAGGTGGAAGGTTGTTCTATCTTGCCATTTTGGCCACATTGCTTGGGACTGGGGGGGGGGGGACTGTTATTACTGTATCCTCTGGTATAGCAGGGGTTAACACCAGTAATCCCCCAAATTAGATTAATGAAAGCATGCCATCTTCCCAGGATTCGAACCCAGAATACCACATACAAAACTTGCACGCTCGAACCATTACAACATCAAGACAGTTTTATAATTTTACTATTACTAAACAAGAATGAATGGAGAATGCTTGTGAATAGATGAGTGAACACGTGGTCATTTGGGAGAGGGGGTCGGGCGCAAGTTGGACTAGACAATAGTCCATCAGGCGCCTGGCCCGGGGAGCCGGTATATATGAAGGGTGCAGCTGGAAGTGTGGTTTCGGCTTCGCTGCATGTCTGCCTGTTGAGACCGGAACCTCTCCGGATGGTCAGAGGCCGGGGGAGTGCTGGAGGTACCTTGGTGACCCTAGTCTCTGGGTCTTCTCCTGGGTGACCTAGGTGTGTGTGAATTTGTATTTTATATTTGTGTGTTCATTTATTTCTGTTGTGTTGTCCCTATTCGGGCTCTGTCTTGAGTCCCCTCCGCACGCACACACACACAAATAAAATAGGAAAAGTGGGGAATGGGCCTGAGTAAATGCATACATACAATATTATGACGCTTATTAATTTGACCACCTTGTGCAAAAAGACTACTTTACCCTCGAGATTCTGTAGTTCGGCCGACCTTCATAATTTTGGTACCACTGGTGTCGTTAGCCTCTTTTCACTCAAACATGTCTATACCCATATTGCACATTCAGAAATACTGGGACAGTACAATAGCTTGGCGCTTAGATTTAATATATATTAGATAAATAGATAGATAGATAGATAGATATATTAATACAAAATTATAAACCACTGTGGTTAGTTTAAATACATTAAATTATCCTTCCAGTAATGTGAGGCTTTATTCACTATACAGTATTTTGAGTAATGTAGTTGACAAAGTCGGCTTAGAATGGCACTCTGGGAATCGAAGGGATAATGTCAATGTCAATCATTTTGCTACCACTGATCACTTTTAAGCTTAAGCATATTAACAATTGTCTAACAAGAACCATAATGAAATTAAACTTCTTATTAACTCTCTTGATATATCAAGAGAGTTAATATAAATAGAGCATCATGGTATACTAAGAGTGTTAATACAAAGAACGTGTCATGGTATACTAAGAGGGTTAATATAATCAATTTGGGTTCCAGTTCGGGAGTGGTGTGGGTGCCCAGGCCTGAACGACCGCCAGAACCTTTCCTTGGCCCTCCAGAACCACATCCGGACCCTGGAGGCCAACGGCTCTCCGGTGTTCTTCTTCTCCCCTGCTGTCCCCGGAAGGCACAACAATCAACAGCATCTCTGCAACATTTCCTTCTCGATGCTGGAGAAGGAGTTCCTGAGATCGAACCGTAAGTAGCATGTATGTATGTATGTATGTATAGTCTATAATTATATACTCAGGCACATACCCCATAGCTGGGGGTGGCTGACTCGAAACAGAGCCTGAATAAAAACATCATTAAACATTCCAGTTTTTAGGGTTTGGGACAACTTTCGCGTTCCCTCGCCCCTTTCTCTGACTAGTATAGTAGGTGAATTTTACAAGGGGAGGAGGATTCCTAGCTTCCCACCCCTGAAGTATGAAAAGTAGTACATGAAAAGAGACTGACAAAAATGGCTAAGGTTGGGTAGAGGATGCCAAACCTCACTCTGGACAGGACCAGCCTTCACCCATATGTAGGCACTGTAAATGCAATAGAATTTGGGGTTGTGGAATTCTATCTTGATATATTTTGCTAGATGCCTCCATCCCCGAGGGGATGGACACAAATGAATCTCCTCCCTGCATTTCTGTCAGTGGATATAGACAGACTTGTACTGCCATTAATAAGTAAAAAATAACCCTGTATCAATTGAAACGATAATAACGATGGGGGTGACCCGGTGACATCAGGTGGGTTTGATATCTTTGAAAGTCCATATTGCCAAACAAAGATGTTGAAAAATGGGGTAATTGAATTCTGCCTTAATTCTTCCTGTATTTGAGGATGCATGTTAAGACTTTTGGTTATCAGTTGAGAAGTGAAGGGGAGGTAGTTGGTTTTTCGAGTCCTTCCTCATGTTTAGCCCTATTAGTTATGGGATTTCATGCCATTTGGCGATTTTCTGACCTTTTGCCCCATTTCTTTGCCAATATTAAGACCTTCCATGCCATTTAGGTGTACACTTTTCTACCGAAAAATTTACAAATTCATATCGAAGGGGGGTCTTGTGGGTGTTTTTTAAAGTGTGATAGCGGTTTAGAGAACAAACTAAACCCCCTCCTTAAACCATTAAGCCCAACCAGTAAATAATGCTGCACAATACCTTCTGAGCTCCCTTAAGGCAATTTATGAAAAATCTCCAGGAAATCAAAGAGGTCAAATTTCAATTGACGTTCTAGCTCCCACAAGGTCTTCCTAAGCTGAATAAAATAAACTAATAATAGCCAAATAAGTTGTAAAAATGGCACATAATCCTCAAAGGGTTACTATCCATATACAGTATATTACCTTACTGTACGGTTTTCTTATAAATTCATAGGTAGCCTACTATAATACTTTGTTTTAATTAAGATGAATATTTTTACTACATTTTCTTATTGAATAATTGTAACGTCTTGAACGCAACATATGTAATATACTGTATATATAAATTATGTATTATGAAATAAAGAAAATTGATTGATTGATTGTACCATATTCTTCCTTCCAGCTGCTATCCGTGACATGGTGAGGTTGGTGAAGCTGGTGGGAGAGTCCTGTGACTGGAAGACTAAGTACGGCCTTAAGTCCTTCATCATCAAGAGAGTGGCGGTGAAACACTCGGCCGACCTGAAGGGCAAACTGCTCTGTAAGTTACGTGTAACATTTTCTGTTGATCTATGTAAGGCAAACCTTTCTGTAAGTTACTGTACTTATTTGGCTGCTGCAGATTACAGATGCTGCAAGCAGGTATATTTTATGACATTCTGAGTCATTAAATTTCTAAAGTTGCAGGTCAGTATTGGCTTAACTCTTACGCTCCGGCGTTTGTATTTACCAATCAAAACCAAGGTTATGCATTGTAGATTGAGACGAGGCAATGTGGAAAAGAGCGGTGCATACCCATGTGCAGTGTATGGAAAGGGAGTGGGCGCTAACTCAATTCAATGTAGCATCTGTCGATGTTGGGTACACCATGGGAGTAAGAACTGTAGTAGAATAAAGGGACCCCTGCCAAAAGATAAGTCAGAAATAGAGAAATTTGAGTGCATAGTGTGCAAAGGCGAGCTTGTGTTAGGTGATGATCCTGTGGCTGAATTTTGGAAATGAGTCTTTGGAGCTGGTGAACAAGTTTTGTTACCTAGGAGATACCATCTCTGCCGGTGGTGGGGCCGAGGCTGCCACTGTTGCTAGAATTAGGTGTGGCTGGGGGAAGTTCAGAGAACTGATGCCAATCCTGACCATGAAAAGAATGCCTCTCCCCCTGAAGGGAAAGGTGTATGCCTCATGTGTTAGAAGTGCAATGACGTATGCCTCAGAAACATGGGCCGTTAAAGTAGAGGATGTCAACAGAATGGAGCATAATGAGATGGATGTGTGGGGCCAGGCTACAGGATAGAATAACAAATGTTGAGCTTAGGAGATGTTTAGGTATAAAGAGTATTGGCGAGGTGATGCGTACAAGTAGACTAGGATGGTATGGACATGTGGAGAGAATGGATGAACAAAATTGGGTGAAAAAATGTAGGTCTGTGATTGTGGAGGGAGCTGCACCAAGGGGTGGACCGAGGAAGACCTGGGATCGGACTATACGTGCCGATCTCAAATCCAAGAACTTGACAAGTGAAGCAGCCCTTAACAGGGTTGCCTGGAACGCCGCCATTAGGACAAGAGACTGAAACTGCACTTATGTGTGGAACACTCAGTCTTAAAATTTTATGTATGTATGTATGTAATCGCCCCGTGGTGATGGGCTGGTCTATCAGAGTGAGAACTGATCGGTCTCTTCCGTGGATTGACCTCCCAATCTACCATGATTGGAAGCCAAAGTGTGACTCTCCTTTGCCCCTCAACTTTTTCTTCATAATTGCTAAGGGACACAGGGCCCTGGGTGGGGCTATGGTTTCCCGGGCGTTTCCGCACCCTCCTCAGCTCCCCGCCATGGAGTGGCTTCGGACACACAGGCTTTATTGTGGTCGGCAGAGAGGGTTCTGTGGGGGCGCTCGGTTATGGCCTTGGCCTTGCTCGGGGCCTTGGGGCTGTTCGGCCAGGCAGCTTGGGCAACAACAACAACCACCACCACCACCACCACCACCAATCGCCCCACCTGAGCATATTTGGAGAAGATATGCTAAGGTTGTTGTTGTTCCCCAGGCTATATTACCGAACAGCCCCAAAGTCCTGAGCAAGACCAAGGCCATAACCAAGCGCCCCCACAGAACCCTCCCTGCTTTACCACTTAAGAAAGCCCAGGTGACCGAAGCCGCTCCCAGGCGAGGAGCTGGGGAGGGTGCGGAAAGGCCCGGGACACCGAAACCCCACCCAAGGCCCTGTGAATCTTAACAATTATGAAAGGAATGCTGAGAGGCAAAGGAAAAATGTGAAACTTTGGCTTCCATTCTGCCAATCTCTAGGTTGGCAGTAGAGAGGTCAATCCACGGAAGAGATGCCACCACTTGAAATCAAGAAAATATATAAGTAAATGGAACAGTTAAAGCTATGGGTATGGCAGAACACGATCAAATCTCACTGATAGACAAGCCCATCACCACATATGCTAAGGTTATGCCTGATGTATCTCACGAGCCGTAGCATGGTCAGTAGAGCGTCTGGCTGCTGATCGAAGGGTCGGTCCTGGGTGACCTACAGTACTGTAGATGTGTGTGAATTATTATTATTATTATTTATTTATTTTTTTTTTTTTTCAAGTTGTGTTGCATTGTCCCTATTCGGGCTCTGTCTTGACTCGGCCACCCCCAGCTATGGGGTATGTGGCAGAGTATATACATACATATATACTTGTAACTAGGGCATGAGCCCTGGTAGAAGGGAGTGTATGGTGTTAAAAATTGAATTATCTCGACTAATTAACGTACAATTACCAACCAACTATCATTCATTATCTCTAACTAACAAACTTACAATAACCAACCGAGTATCATGCATTTTCTCTAACCAATAAATGAACAATTATTACCATCTATCATGTTGACGTACCTTATTTCACCTTGAGAATAGTGAACCTTTCTTCGTTGCTTCGTTCGATGTTTATCACCGCGAGAGCGTCGAGTAACAATTCCACCATTGAGCGTGCATGTGAATAAATGTGTGACGAAAAATCGATCAATGCTCGTGGGGGGGTACTTACACTAAGACCAGACATGTACTCGCTCGCTATTACTGTCCCAGATTGATCCTGGTGCCAGGCACACTGATACAGTCACATGAGAGGTAGGGGGGAGAAGGGTAGATGTTTGGGAGTGGGGGAAAGTAGGGAGTGGTTTTGGGAGGTACAGGAAGGGTGCAGTCCATCACTAGGCTGATAGGGCGTCTTAGGGCCAACTTAAAATTGTATTGCATGGCGCGAAACCTGAAACATATACGCGTAATTCGGGATTTTGGCACACAACCCTATTGACACAAATATGCATCACCCGGGGCCTAGGAACTAACCCAAGAAGTGTCAAATACATAGAATCTACATACCTATGAAAATTTACAATGAGTCAAGTGCATTGCTTCTACGCACCAGAATCCGAGCTCTATTTTGCGTATTTTGACACTAAACCGTGGCTCAGTGATGGTGTCCTGTGTTGCCATTATATAGATGATAAACTGAGCTTGTCTAGAGCAGACAATGAGTCTACGAGCCTATGTAGAAACACTGCGAGCCCAAACTGCAGATCAATAGCCAGGTGTCAAAATCGCCCGGCGCCAGCGAAATCACATTGCTACACCTCGCGATGCTATACGAGCTAAGATGTCAGAAATTGCCTTTATTAAGAAATGGTAGGCAGTCATAAGTTATGGAACCTATCGACTTTAGTTAGTAAAATTTACCAGAACGTCCCCGACCTCCCAAATTGGCTAATTCCTTGAACGTGACAACAGTGCATTGTTATATGTGCGATCAGTTTACTTGGGAAACAAATTGACTTGCGCATGTAGTTGTGTACACCCTATGTGGTGGATTGTGTTCTTTTATTTCAAAATTTTATTTTATTAAGCGGTTTCCACATAGCGATTTTGATCAGCTTTTTGCATTTATCTTGTATCGTCCCAGTTTTAGTTTGTTTATTTTGCAAGTTTTACATTATAATATGTGACATCTGAAGACGGTGAGCACTTGTTAAGTGTACTGCTGTCTCATGATATTACTGATAATGAATAAATGAAGATAGTAGTGATTTTTTTCAAAACGTGATTCAAGTGCCATTAAATATGTGAAGGTTTATATTTATTTTACTTAGTTTTTACTTGATACATATTGTTATTATCACTTTCACGCATATGACACGATTTTGAGCCTATTAGGGATACTTTAAAGTATTTGTTACCATCAGGGGTATTTAGAAATCTTTAGTTTAGTTACTTCAACCTCTGCAGTTGTCTTTGAGTTAGCTGTGGGCAGAAAACTAAAGAGTGAGAGAACTCTATTTATTATTGCTAATCTGGCAACCTCTGCGTCATAAAGGCGTGAAAGGGTTAATATGATGATTATTTTTGTATTTTTATTTATTACTTTATTTATTTTTTCTTTTGCAGGGGAGGGCTACAAGGCTCTGATGAGTCACATGAGTGATGAACTAGCCAGCAACACATTCGACGGGTTCTTTGTGAGCGAGCAGCCGATATACCACAAGAAACCCAAGTTGGTGCAGGAGTTCCGGAATGCCCTGGACGTGGTGGTAAATGACTGGAGTGCGGAGGATGTCCGAAGGAAGGTGGAACTGAAACTTTTCAATTGCTCTAGATCCCCATCTATTAACTAGATCATTGTGTGCTAGATCACTGTATATTTGATCGCCCTGTACAAGATCACCATGTAGGCAAATTATATGATTGTATTGAGCTTAGGAAGAACTTGCAGGAGTTTGAGGATAAACTGCAAATATTTTTGTTTTGTTATTACTAAATAGCCATTATAAGTTGAGGTAATTAATGAATGGAGTGCTGAGGATGTCCGGAGGATGGTGGAACTGGAACTTCAGTTGTTCTAGATCACCATGTAGGCTAATTATAGGATTTTGATAGCATAATGGTTAGTGCGCTGGATTTCTGTGCGAGTATCATAGGTTGGAGTCCTGGGAGTGCCAAAAATGTCATTAATTTCCTTCATTTCATTAATTAGGTTTATTTTAGGTTAATTTGTGGGTTGGTGACATTACAAATTTATTTAGATTAGGAAGAACCTGGAAGAGTCGGATAAAGTGCAATTATTATTTTATTTTTATTACTACATAGCCATTTTAATTTGAGAAATATCATCTATGGTTAGCCAGTATATATTTATGGAGCTAAAGCCAGGGTGGACTAGTGCTCACCGGAAAGTCCAGGGTTCAATTCACACTAGAAAGTAAAATTATGTTGGTTATTAGTTTTTTGTTTTAGGTTAGATTGATTAAGGTTTTTCATGGATCCTATATTATGCTAAATGTTCCAATATTGTAAGCATTGGGAGACTTAGATTTATTAGTTTTTTGATAGATTGATTAGCATTTTATATGGATTTTATTATGCTAAATGCTCCAAGATTGTATGCACTGGGAGACTTAGAATTTCATATGGGATGATTTCGTATGTTGGATGTTACAATATTGATGCTATTATTAAGCATTCGGAACGTGTACTCCTTTCTCAGAGCGTATTTGTGCAATATCATTTAAGTTTTAATTTCTGCAATATATTATCATTTTGAAATTTCTTGCTTGGATTTTATTTATATGTGATAAGACCTTTGGGCTTGTCGGAATCAAAGATGTCCCTGGGTAGCCCTCTGCAGGTACTGTACTACTATGACCTAAACTAGCCTTTATTATAATGATATAACTTTGTGGAAAGAGTACAAAATAAGAAAACAATTACAGTACATGGAAAAGAAGTGTCATTTCAAGAATATTTAAGGTGGGTAGTGTTTATTTTTTGGTTTATTTATATATTTTTAGTTTTAGTTTTTAGATTCCTCGCTAGACCTCCATTATGCTTATAAAACACTCCCAAGACCCCCCTTTGAGATCGCAAGCCAGTAATTTAGGAGGAACTGGCCTTCGACCGAAACATTTTTCTACCGAAAATGTACATATTTATCTCGAAGGGGGGTCGTAGGGGTATATTTTTAATCTTGATGGAGGTCATGGGAAAAGAAAATAATAAATACATAAATAATGAAGAAATCAATACAAATCTACCCTTAACCTTTACTTGATAATTACTGAATAGTAATAGGAATGCTTAGTGTCTTTAACCTCTTCAGCATGATGACGTGCTCTCTTTTACCTTATATTCTGACTTTAATTAGATGATTTTATGCAGCTTAATAAGGCTCTTGTGTTATTCAGAGAGTTTAGGGAGTTCGTATATACCCCTTCCTAGAGGTGGTTTCAGATAATGAAAATCATCTAAAGGTATCCAGAATCAGAATGAACTTTCAACTTATGTCATTGTGCTGAAGGGCTTAAGTTATTCAAATTCAAATGTAAAACTTGCAAACTAAACAAACCAAAATTGGGACAAGGACAATATAAAGTCAAATTAAATTATCAAAATCGCTATGTTTTTTTTTTTTTTTTTTTTTTTTTTTTTTTTTAAAAGAGACAATGAACGGAGGAAGGAAAAACACAGATAAAACAAAAAGGTCCATGTGCCTAAAGGCATCCTCCATTCATAAAATGTTTGTAACAACTGGATTTAAACATTTGTAGATTGTAAGTTTGTGGAAAGCAATTCGAGGGAAGTGAATTCCAAAGAGTAGTAGCTCTGGGGATAAATGAATTCTGATAAGCAGAAGTTCTGCATTGTGGAGGAGAAAGTGTAAATTCATGGGCGCTCTCAGCTGCCCTAGTTCTACGGGGAAAGATGTGGAGAGGCGGCACAATTGAAGCAAGTTCCTCGGAACAATTGCTGTGAAAATATCTGTAGAATAATGCAAGGGATGCAACGTTTCTTCGTATGGATAATGTAGGAAGGTCCTGTGTGATTGCAGGGTTATTGATTAATCTAATAGCTTTATTTTGAATTTTGTCCAACTGCCTCAATGCAACCACCCCACAGAGGTGAACAGTAATCCATCTGAGAGCGCACATGACTTTTATATATTACGTCCAACTGCTCGTCAGTGAAGAATTCTCGAACTCTGTACAGGAGTCCCAGTTTTTTAGAGGCATTCTTAGCAATGCTTCTAACATAATGTGTCCAGCTCAAGTTAGTAGTTAATGTTACACCGAGAATGTCAATACTAGGGGAAGTGGGAATATTTACATCATTAAAAAATATATGGGAGTCAGTGAGATTCTGTCGGTTAGAAAATTGAATGTACTTGGTTTTCTGTGCATTAAAGGAAACTAGATTCTCTTGTCCCCATTCATCAATTCTAGAAAGGTCCTGGTTCAGAGAAATTGCAGTGTTTATTTTTGAATTTATAAGATCGGGTTGGGTGAAAGAATTGGTAAATGTGAAGGAACTGTGGAGTGTTGAGTCATCTGCGTAGGAATGTATTGGATTATGAGTGGTAGATATGAGATCATTGATATGAATGAGGAACAGAGTTGGGGCCAAAACTGATCCCTGGGGAACACCAGCATTTATTGAGTGAAATTGAGAATAAAGGCCATCTACCATTACACGTATTTTTCTGTTATGAAGATAAAAAGAAATTAGTGGAACTAATGATGCAAGGCCGTAGTGTGACATCTTCGACAATAAGGATTGATGCCAGACTCTATCAAATGCCTTTGATATATCCAGTGCTATTGTATGTGTTTCACCATGTTGGTCTGTAGCTTGGTTGATTTGATGCGTAAGAAGGCAAAGAATGTCTGCAGTTGATCGACATCGTCTAAAACCATATTGCCTATCACTGATTAATTTATTATTCTCCAGATGCTTAATTATGTGATTATTTAATATAATTTCAAAAACTTTGCCAAGAGTGGAAGTTATAGCTATTGGTCTGTAGTTTGATGGATCTGAAGAGGCACCTTTTTTAGGAACTGGATGGATGTTTGCTTCTTTCCAGGGTACTGGGAAGCATGAGGTATGAGTACACAGACGGAAAAATTTTGCCAATACAGGAGCGAGCACCAAGGAGCAATTCTTAAGTACTATTGGAGGAATTTCATCTGGACCAGGAGCCTTATCTACTGAGAGATTCTGCAAAATAGTTTTGACATGTCTGGTGTGGATCTTAAGTGAGGGAATTTCAGGCGAATTAAAATTAAGTACAGGGACATCTTGATTTATTTCATCTAAGGTTGAGTTGGTGGAGAAAATATCCGCAAGAAGGTTAGCTTTACCTCGTGGGTCACTTACAAGATTGCCAGTCGGAGATTTTAATGGTGGAATGGATGAAGCAGTAGTGAAGTTGGATTTAAATGAGTTAAGAGTAGACCAAAATATTTTGTTATCATTTGGATTATTTAGAAGTTTATTTGCCTGCTTATGGAGAAAGTTTGATTTAGTTAGGTTTAATACAGTTTTGGCATGATTTCTGATGTTTCTAAAGTAATTAAAGGCTTCATGTGTTTTTGATCTCGTGAATGCATTGTAGGCTATTGCTTTTTGTTCAGTTACTCTAGCACAATTATGGTCAAACCATTTAGGTGAATTAGATCTTTTACTGTACTTTTGATGAATAAAAGTTTCCATTCCAATTTTTACAAAATCTTGTATGTGGCTCAAGGTGGAGTGTGCATCATTAGAAAAGAAAGAGGTCCAGGGAATATCAATAAAGAAACCTTGAAGACCCTCCCAGTCTGCCCTATCGTAATGCCATTTAGTCACCAAAACAGGTTCAGAGTGGGAAGGTGTGGTAGGTGATAGACAGGTGGCCTGTATCAGACAGTGATCAGAAGATCCAAGTGGGGACCTCACTGTAACATCATAATTTTCTGAATTGGTTGTTAAAAATAAGTCCAGTAGGTGGGAATTATGATTAGGATTATCTGGTACACGGGTGGGTTGGTTGACTAGTTGAATGAGATTAAATGAGTCTGCAAATAGCTCACATTCAAGACCAGCATCATCAGTCCTGGCTGAATGAGTGAGCCATTCAACATTATGGACATTAAAATCACCCAACACAGTGATTTCAGAAGAAGCATTTAAGTTGAGGACACTGAGTTGTGAGGACAGAGAATCAAAAAGACTTTGCTCTGGAGGAGTATTTGGGGAACGGTAGATGCAACACATGTATTTAAATTTACCAGCAGAAAT
The DNA here is from genome assembly GCA_032716605.1 of Paralithodes platypus. Lineage (NCBI taxonomy): Eukaryota > Metazoa > Arthropoda > Malacostraca > Decapoda > Lithodidae > Paralithodes > Paralithodes platypus. The sequence goes on from CM064521.1 coordinate 8,562,772, forward strand.
TAATTTGTATATAGAATAATCAAAATAGGGACAATTGAAACTAGTAACCTCCTCCAGGGCAATTTCAGATTTTGCGAAGCAACACACCACAAAAACCCACACACACCACAAAGCGTGGAAACAACGCTTACTAAAATGAAAATTATTAAATAAAAGAACACAATCCACCACATAGGGTGTACATTACTACATGAGCAAGTTAATCTGTTTCCCAAGCAAACTAATCGCACATATAACAACGCACTATCGTCACGTTAAAGGAAGTAGTCAAGTTTGGGAAGAAATATAGAAAATGTTTGATTAATGTGTTATTGTAATTATTAAACCAAAAATATGCTTGAAAAAGAAGTGGCCCATATTAAGGAGACTATAACTTCCATCTTCATAGAAACTGAAGAAGGGTTCTGTATAACCCAAAATGTTAGAGAAATAGAGAATTATAGTATTGACCTGTGTGTCTCTTCTACCCAGTTTATCCACTAGTCAATGGTTCATCGACATATGATTTATAATATTTTTGTTATCTTGATTTGGGGTTCTGTTGTCTATTAGAATGAAGTCCTAGCCACCCTGCTTGGATAGTAAGGTCTGTGTGGCTATGTAAATACGTTGTTGTTCCCTTAACTGCCTGGCCAAACAGCCCTGAGTCCCTAAGGAAGGCCATGGCCATGATTGGGCTTTCCCACAGAGCTCTCAAGGAGCGTAGATTATGTTGTTGGCGTAAGTGATTGTGTGAAATTCAGTCTTCTAGGATGTGTCCAATGGTATGGGGTGCTGTTTTACATCCCGGGTAGGTGTCGTCGACACAGACATCCAGTCTCTTCTGATAGCTCAGAAGAGCTGGATGATGCCCACATCTCAGCCTGGCCGGATGGACTGTCCTCACGAGGAAGGGCGAATTCAGAATCAGAAGGATGGATTCCGGGAGGTCGTGCCTGCAACTGCATGTTGTCTATGAGTGACTGGATGGAACGGCGAGAGATATGAGTATGGATGTGCTTCTGGAAGCTGGTATGGGGTGGGCAGGGAGGGAGAGAAGATAGTATTTGTGTGTGATATCGTGTGCTGAGTGTTGTTTTGATATTTCTTGGTGTCTGGGTGTGCTGCTATGTAGTACGTAATTCTGTCTTCCTTTCCTTCCACTTTTCTTTATTTGGGATCCTGTTATCGCTATTGTAATTAACTCTTGACCACCCCACTTGGATCGTATGGTCTGTGTGGTTAGTGCATTCCATCTAAATATCTTGTCCTTTCCTTCCACTTTTCTTTATATGGGATTCTGCTATATCTTGGAATTAAATTCTGACCACCTCTCTTAGATCGTAAGCTCTGTGTAGTTAGTACTGTACATACATCGTAATTTGTGTTTTTATCTTTCTCTAAGTAGCCTATGTGTGTATTTATATATATTATTCACCTTTCTATATATTATCTATCTTGTATCAGGAAAACATTGACAGCCTACCTTCATTTTATTTTCCCTGGTTTTCTTTCCAATTTTCATGTGTCCTTTAGGGCAAACAATGGTGTCTATTGCCAAGTGGGTGTGTTATCCCCGGGGGCATTGAGGCGCGGGGAATGAATTGAAATGGCCTGATTTGTACTGGCCCGAAATATATATCGGGTTGACTTCAAGGGGAGAAAGAGAGAGAGATGGGTGTGGGGGACCTAAAGAAAAAAACAATGAAAGGGAGGGAGAAAGCATATATTTGTGTACGTTAGATACCGATATATAATGACCTAACCCGCTGATCTCACTGGTTATCGGAATAGGCCTAACAGCTGGTGTCCACGAACACTTTACCAGCGGATGTATCGGAGTCACATAATCCAAGTAAAAATAAGTAAGTCTACTATCTGACCTATTTTTCTTTCATCATGTCTATATTTTATATCTTAGCTCCTAATCATTTACAGTTCAATTTGAAATGTGATTAAATAGCAAAATCAATAAGAATAAAATTAAAACTTGAATTGGATCCTTATGGTGGGGTGCGGATTCAAAAGTGGGGATTGGGCCTGAGTATATGGAGCGCTCCCAACTCTTCTATTTTTTTTTTTTTTTTCATATTAACCCCTCCACCCCGGAAGGGCTCTTGAACGCCCATAACAAACTCAGCCCGCGCAACCCGGAAGGGCTCTTGAACGCCCATTGCTTGCGTGCGTGCTTTCGAATGCCGCGCGTACATTTTTGGTATCGTGGGACAGTAGGTGGCGCCACCAGGCGTAAACGACGCCACAGCAACAGTATCTACCCCGACGCCATCATGGACAGTACGCCAAATAGTGATTCCGCTGTGTCCGATATCGTGCTTCCTACGACGCCCTTGCTAGTTCGTCGCGCCTTACCCCGACGCCATCGCCTAAATGTGTTATCTCCCGGAGGTATTGAGACTATATGAGCGTGCTGATGCCAATTATATTGTTGATGATATAGTCAGTGACGACTCCAGTAATTATAAGTCGAGTGATTATGGCCATGAGTGAGACAAAGAAGAGCAATTCCTGGGATTTGCGAGAGAACATGACTGATGAAGGTGATGTACCAGTTGTTGAGGAAGCTGGTTTACCTAAAGACAGTGAACTTGAGAGAGTGAGTGGGAGAGTTCAAGGTCACTCACCAAATTTCGCATAAGTGACACGACGCCAAGCCCTTCCCCAGGTAAATCGCCTTTCAAGCTACACTTATATAAGCAGAAAATACTTCGAGAAGGCAGCCGCGGCAGCTAGGGAACAAGCAAAAATACTTGGTGAGGATGAGGCTGTGAGCGTGGTGACCCTTCTCGCCCGCCATTGTCTCCCTTATCTACCCACGCCACCCAAGATGACCCGGATGCCCCGCATTCTTCCCCACCACCCCCACCACTGCCAAGGGTTGAGGACCCCCCACTTTCGGCCTATTTGCCTCCTAGGTCCCCCGACAGGAGACATACTGCTGCCGAAAAGGGGAAAGGCAGGAAATATACCAAAAAAATTAAGAAAAGTAAGAGAGTTTTGTTCGCGGCTCCCGCGGCGTCCACCCCTGCCGGCCCCAGCCATACGCCCCCGCAACTTTCCCCACGGTCCTCCCCACCTCTCCCGCCTTCAACATGTCTTCCTGAAGAAGTCTTTGAGCTCGCATCACCAATACCTGGGCCTAGTGACAGTGAAGCATTGCTTTCTGTCACTCGTCGCAGGCCAAGGAGCCCAGGACCTCGGGGGGGACACAGCCTCACCTGTCACTCCTTCCCCACCTCGCCCACGCATCACTCGTTCCCCGCCAGATTATGTGGGGGCCACTGATGATGAAGGGCACCTCTCTGAAGACTCTGGCCATGATTACATAGGTCCACCGTCAGGGCAAGATGACCACTCTGACGATGACTATATGGACATCGACAGCCCTAGACCCATCCGCTTGGCCCGGCGTCGTGCTGCCCGTCGTGCTGCCCGACGCCCTGACCGCCGCCCTCGCCGCCCTAGGGCGCGGGCCTCCCGAGTTGGCCGTGGGCGTGCTGGGCCACCAGCTGGAGCTCCTCGTCAGCGTAGACAAGACCCATTCTACGTTTTTCAGTGGCAAGACGTAGTTTATGGGGATGGATACAACCCTGATGTGCCAGCTTTTGATGAGGTACTGGAGGGTTCAGGCATTACCCCCAATTTTCCTGCAGGCCCCAATGCTCCACCACACGAACTATTTGAGGCCTTCTTTGATGAGGAGTAGGTAGGCTATGTTGTCAAAGAGACAAATAAGCAGCACCAATACCAGGTCCACTTTTTGGGCAAGGTGACCAAGGGCCACATGAGGCAGTGGACCCCAGTGACTCATAAAGAGTTCATGGTGTTCCTGGCACTCACCATGCTAATGCCTCATGTCAAGAAGCATAGGTTGCCTGACTATTGGATCACCAATGATCTCATATCCACCCCTGCCTTCGGGAAATATATGTCTCGCGACCGGTACCTTGATATCCTCGCAGCGCTCCATCTTGTCACCAACCTTGACGTCCACCTCCCAGACAAGCTGTGGAAGATTAGGACGTTGTACGAGATGATGCGAGAACGCTTCACCTCCTACTTCAAGCCCTTCCGCAAGGTCGTCATTGACGAGTCTCTTGTGCTGTTCCGGGGAAAACTCAGCTTCCGGCAGTACATCCCCTCAAAAAGACATCGCTTTGGCATAAAATTCTTTGTGCTGTCACTGCTGTGCGACTGCCAAACTGGCTATGTCCTGGAATTCCTGGTCTACAGCGGGAAGGAAGGGGACTTGCTTGTGGACCCCCTCATTGGCTTTGGCGGAGCAGTGGTGCAAGCCATGATGGACCGCTACTTTCATAAGAATCACGTCCTCTACACGGACAATTATTACACGTCCCCCACTCTCTCACAGTACCTGCATGAGCGCAAGACGGGGACTGTAGGCACAGTACGAGGGAAAAGGAAGGGCATGCCACCTTTCCCTCCAAAGACCAAAAAAGGTGATGTGTTCAAGAAGTCGGGGCCCATTCTGGCTATCCACTGGCACGACCAGCGGAAGGTCAACCTCCTGACCACCATCCACAAGGGGGAAATGGTGGAGACTGGCAAGGTGGATCGCCGCACCCAGGCCAGGGTGACCAAGCCTGATGCTGTCCTGGACTACAACATCAACATGAGGCTGGTGGTCAAGTCCGACATGCAGATAGGCTTCATTGACTGCCTGCGTACCTCGTGCAGATGGTACAAAAAGTTCTTTCTGCATATGGTGGACATGTCAGTTCTGAATGCCTACAATATATACAAGCTTCGGAATGTGAACACACCCATGAAGTTCAATAGCCTGCGGAGGTTCCAAAAGCAGGTGTTGACGGAGCTCCTGGAGAAGTATGCTACGCCACAGAGGGCAGTGGCACATCCTGGGCCCGCCGTTATTGACCGCTTGCAGTGTGCTCAATACTTGATTAGGAACAGGCTTGGTTCCCTGCCTCAGAATGAATCAGGAAGAATGCAGCAGAAGCGGTGCCATGTCTGCTACAACAGCAGGGTGAGGCCGAGGTCAGGTAAAAAGTCAACCATGGAGTGTGTGGAGTGCAAGGTGGCACTCTGTGCTTTAGAGTGCTTCTTTGATTACCACTCCAAGCTGGAGTTCTAATAATCATACTGAAAGTGCCATATAAAATGACAATATGTACACTATATATATAGGCAAAAAGTGGAAGAAAACCAATTTAATGTTATACAAAAGTCATGTATTATGAGAAAATTGATACAAATACAATTACACCATAATAATATGTGAAAGTGACACATATGTAATATACCAAGTGACATTCATATGATTAGAACCTATAGAAATATATAAATCAGTGAAAAAAGACAATAAATTGTATATAAAACATTTACAAATCATATAACTAAGTGAAAGTGACACAAGACCTAATATTTGATGGCCAAAGTATAATAAACACGTGATAACGACTAATCAGTGCCTAATACAACAATAACCTACCTCAATTACTAATAAAATGTACGGTATCGAGTGAAAATTAGCATTATCAGTGACAGTGACACTAAAGCATATTTGTCAAAGTGAAAGTGACACAAGACCTAATATTTGATGGCCAAAGTATAATAAACACCTGTAATAACGAATAATCAGTGCCTAATACAACAATAACCTACCTCAATTACTAATAAAATGTACGGTATCGAGTGAAAATGAGCATTATCAGTGACAGTGACACTCTCTAAAGCATATTCATCAAAGTGAAAGTGACAAGACACAATACTTGATGGCCAAAGTATAATAAACCTGTAATAACGAATAATCAGTGCCTAGTATAACAATAACCTACCTCAATTACTAATAAAATTACGGTATCGAGTGAAAATTAGCAATATCAGTGACAGTGATACCCTAATAAACATACTTTATATAATTGGCCTCAAAATAACTATAAAAATATCAAATAAACATCATATTCTCAATATCAAACACTAAAATCGTCTAAGGGAGATAAATACTTTGGCGCGACGAGCGGCTCGGTGCGTCATAGCCATGGCCGGGGCGACGCGTCCGAACGCGGGAAGAATTTGCCGCCGAAAAGCACTCGTTTTCCCGCACTCACCATTATGCAACCAGATGGGCTAGAGACCTCTACTTAACGCCATTCGACAGAAGAAGGTTTGTGGAACATTATTCTTTTTTATTCATAACATTACATGCCATATTCATTGAATTACAGAGGAGTTAACATACCCCAAAGATCGTCAAAACACCCGGTACCACAGCACAGTCGCGAGCTATAGCCCCCGGGGCTGGAGGGTTAAAGAACCATGTTGTGAATGTCCGAAGGCCTCCATCGACTGGCAACGACAAGGGCTTTTCGAAAATCTTTAACGTCTTCCTTTTCTCTCTTGTACGTATCTTGGTTTGCAACAAAGTACCCATCAATGGTGTCCTTCTTCAGCTCATTATGGATGCGGCACATGAGACCTTTGAATCCACCCCCTGGAAGGAAATGAGGTTAACTCCTTTAGTACGATGAAGTTGTTTAGAGTGTATTATGGTAAATTATTTTGCTTTTATTCAGCTTAATGGCTTACTGATACTGTATAAGATTTAACCTTCTATTATCATTCGTAAATCAATTAGGTACAATCTGATAAGTAAAGAGAGAAGTCTTGTATTCAATACTCAGATGCAAAAGTTCATTGCTATCTATCTATATACTTTTCTGAAGTATCGAAGAACCAATATCTGGACCCCCTCCTCTGATACCACCAGCTGTAGTAAGCGATGCAATCAATAAAATGAAGGACGGTAAAGCTCCAGGGTGCCGAGATGATAAAGCCTCAGGGAAGACTGGTGTCAACTTAGTCACTGAGTTGATAAACACCATTATTAAAGATGAGAAAATCCCCGAGGATTGGCACAAAAGTGTAATAGTAAATATATACAAAGGAAAAGGGGATGCACTAGATAGAGGTAATTGTAGGGGCCTGAAAATGCTTGACCAAATCATGAAGGTCTGTGAGAGTGTCTTTGAGGGCTTGATCAGGCAAAGCATCTCCATTGATGATATGCAGCTTGGTTTTATACCAGGACGTGGTACAACCGATGTTATCTTCATAGTCGGGCAGATACCGGAAAGATACTTACTAAAAGGCAGGGATCTTTACTTTGTGTTTGTAGACCTGGAGAAGGCCTTTGACAGGGTACCTATAGATTTTGTGCAGTGGGCTATGAGGAAACTTGGTGTGGAAGAGTGGCTGGTGCGTGTGATAATGAAGCTGTATGAGGATTTGCGAACTGCGGTGAGGGTGAAGGGTGTACTGAGTGATGAGTTTACAGTCCGTGTTGGAGTTCATCAGGGTTCAGTGTTAAGACCCCTCCTCTTTATTATGGTCCTGGAGGCACTGTCTAGAGTTTTTAGAGGCAGACTCCTGTTGGGACTGTTTTATGAAGATGATTTAGTCTCCTGTTGGAACTGTTTTATGCAGATGATTTAGTCCTAATAGCTGACAATATGCAAGATGCTGAAGCCAATTTCAGAAGATAGAGAGAGGGCATGGCGAGCAAGGGTTTACAAGTCAATATTAACAAAACCAAGGCTTTGCATTGTAGATTGAGACGAGGCAATGTGGAAAAGCGGTGCATAATCATGTGCAGTATGTGGAAAGGGTGTGGGCGCTAACTCGATTCGATATAGCATCTGTCGATGCTGGGCACCATGGGAGTAAGCGCTGTAGTAGAATAAAGGAACCCCTGCCGAAGGATAAGTCAGAAATAGAGAAATTTGAGTGCGTAGTGTGCAAAGTCGAGCTTGTGTTAAGTGGTGATGATCCTGTGGCTGTGACTTTTGGAAATGAGTCATTGGAGCTGGTGGACAAGTTTTGTTACCTAGGAGATACCATCTCTGCCGGTGGTGGGGCCAAGGTTGCCACTGTCGCTAGAATTAGATGTAGCTGGAGGAACTTCAGAGAACTGCTGCCAATTCTGACCATGAAAAGAATGCCTCTCCCCCTGAAGGGAAAGGTGTATGCCTCATGTGTTAGAAGTGCAATGACGTATGCCTCAGAAACATGGGCCGTTAAATTAGAGGATGTCAACAGAATGGAACGTACTGTAATGAGATGAGAATGGTGAGATGGATGTGTGAGGCCAGGCTGCAGGGTAGAATAACAAATGATGAGGGCTGTGTTGTGGAAAGTCATTAATGTACTGTACTGCAGTAAAGGGACTGAACCAACGCTCTATCAATGGTGATGGGCTGGTCTATCAGAGTGAGACCTGAGCGATCTCTGCCATACCCATAGCTTACTCTGACTGTTCCTTTTACTTATATATTTTCTAGATCTCAAGTGACGGCGTCTCTTCCGTGGATTGACCTCCCAATCTACCAAGATTGGAAGCTAAAGCGTCACATTATTCCTTTGCCCCTCAACTTTCTCTTCATAATTGCTGAGGGGCACAGGGCCCTGGGTGGGGCTTTGGTTTCCCGGGCGTTTACGCACCCTCTCAGCTCCCCGCCATGGAGTGGCTTCGGTCACCCAGGCTTTATTGTGGTCGGCAGGGAGGGTTCTGTGGGGGCGCTCGTTTATGGCCTTGGCCTTACTCGGGGCCTTGGGGCTGTTCGGCCAGGCAGCTTGGGGAACAACATCAACAACAACAACCAACGCTCTCTGTGGATGAAGCGGTCCTTAAACTTGTATGTAGGCTATGTATGCATGATTAGGGTAATACAGAGTGGGAGAAAATTCCAAAGATTAATTGTTGAGTAGAATTATAATGTAAAACTTGCAAAATAAACAAACCAAAACGTATACGAACACAGTAAAGAGACAAAACAACGAATCAAAATCGCTATGTGGAAACCGCTTAAGTAAAATAATTTATAAATAAAAGAACACAATCCACCACATAGGGTGTACATCAGTCTTGGGTTATAGAGTTGGACAGAATAGGGGTAAGAGTGTGTTGAGAGGCGGGTGCCCCCACTCTTTGTAAAGGAGGTATACACTGAGAAAGTTCTAATGAACACTGATTATTGTGATAGGAGGTAGAAGAATGACATTGCATACATTCTTCTGTTCGAATCTGAGACCGACTCACAGAAGATTCCAGGAATTAAGTGACTTATTCAGCTTATGACTTTAGCTCAAAACCGCTTGTTGTGTACATATCTTGCTAAAACTTGAGCGAAATTACACAATTTTCAATACTCACAGAGGGTTTGTTTTGTCAGGTTATCATAATACTTGATGGCAACCCGCTTGATGTAGAAGGACTTGAGGCCATACAAACCCTTCCAGTCCTTTGCCAGTCCCACCAGCTTCACCAGTCTAACCATGTCACGGATGTGCGCTGAAAAGTAAATATAATCTACAGAATACAAACATCGCCGCTGCGGCCTCTCAAGGTTATCCAAATTCCATAAAATATAACTCACTTGGATTTATAGCAGACCTAAATCCATATCTTACAGAGCTTACAGTCGTGCAGGTCACCCCCTCTCTCCTTGCCATACCAGTTACCAAACACTAATATATGTCAATTAATACTGTTCCAGTAATTTTCCTAACATTCCTAGCCAAACTAACTTTCTTAATTGAGGGACTGTCACCCCAAGATTACCAATGGAAAGTAGACAAAATTATGAGGGTCCGAGTGACTTTTTTCCAGTTAGAAGTATTGTACCTTAAAGCTATCCTGAAACCTTATACCCATCATGAGTGATTTAAACTTACATAATCTTATAACTAACCTAAAACCTTAGCTATTATGAGATAAAATTATTGCACCATATCTGATAACCTGGTTCCTTAACAATCACAAGTAGATATTGTACATTGTCATGGAAAGTAATTATCTCTGTCACTCTAGTTACGGTTCAATTTCAGGAACTTCTTTTCCAGCATAGAGAAGGAGATGTTGAAAAGGCGATGTTTGTTATCTAGCCTTCCAGGTACAGCCGGGGACAAGAAGAAGATGGGGGAGTGGTTGGCCTGGAGGGTGTCGATATGTTCACGTAGATCGGACGGCAAGTGGCTCAGAGGTACGAGGTCTGGGCATTGAGACCAATCACGAACTATAGGGAGAGAGGTAGCTACGTTGTAAGAGATGGACGGAAACTGCACTACATTTGATTATAATTGTATGCATTTACCGGTATTCACAAGTGATTCAGTGTGAGTATCCTAGGTTCGAGTCCTTGGAGTGCCACATGTATTTGTCGATTTAATTAATTGAGTTCAGAAGTAAAGATGGTTGGTGAAAAAATATGAATTGTATTATAGAACTGCTCAGCCTGTGTGTTCCCCATGACAATTATCCAGCCACTACTCTGAAGGGCAGCCAACGCACTGACAGCCTGGATTTTCCATGAAACAGAATACTGTTGTGTACTATATGTCTAATGCTTTTCCTAATGCCACCCTGCATCTGTGTGCTAAGTACTGCTTCCAAGATACTACCTTATATAAATGTCAAAGCGGATGATATCAACAGAATGGAACACAATGAGATGAGAATGGTGAGATGGATGTGTTGTGTTGTTGTTGTTGTTGTTGTTGTTGTCGTTGTCGTTCCTGCAGCTGCCTGGCCGAACAGCCCCGAGTCCCTTAGGAAGGCCTTGGTCACGGTAATATAGGTTGTTGTTGTTATTGTTCCCCAAGCTGCCTGGCCGAACAGCCCCAAGGCCCCGAGTAAGGCCAAGGTCATAAACGAGCGCCCCCACAGAACCCTCCCTGCCGACCACAATAAAGCCTGGGTGACCGAAGCCACTCCATGGCGGGGAGCTGAGAGGGTGCATAAACGCCCAGGAAACCAAAGCCCCACCCAGGGCCCTGTGCCCCTCAGCAATTATGAAGAGAAAGTTGAGGGGCAAAGGAATAATGTGACGCTTTAGCTTCCAATCTTGGTAGATTGGGAGGGCAATCCACGGAAGAGACGCCGTCACTTGAGATCTAGAAAATATATAAGTAAAAGGAACAGTCAGAGTAAGCTATGGGTATGGCAGAGATCGCTCAGGTCTCACTCTGATAGGTCAGCCCATCGCCATCGGTAATATAGGTAATATAGGATATCAAGCGAAGAGCTAAGGAGAAGGTTAGGTATCAAGAATATCAGTGATGAGATGCATACTAGCAGGCTTGGATGGTTTGGACATGTGGAGAAAATGGATGAACTAAGCTGGGTGAAAAGATGCAAGTCCATGAATGTGGAGGGAGCGGACCAAGAAAGACACAGGATCGGACCTTGCGGTCTGATCTTAAATATAAGATCCTGACAAGTGAGGCCGCTCTTAACAGAGTTGCCTGGAATTCTGCCATTAGGACGTGAAACCGGAACCGCACTTCGCGTGGAGCACTGTTTTTAAATTTGTGTATGTATATGTATATGAGGAATTCATATTCCTATGGCCATCAGTTATTCAAAATGGTTGGTGGGAGTATTAACATATATGATTATTTACATCAGACTTACAGAATGGATAGAAGCATCATGACAATATGAGCAATATAATGATACAGTATTTCACTTGTATCTTCTTCCGGGTTGACCGAAAGAAGCAATATACATTAAAATAATTATCAATAACCTTTTCCTCCTCACATGGTGTGTATTTACAAGCAGCTGTGTTGGTTATCCTAGGGTAATCATGCTTCCTAATTTTCCTCTACATGTTCTCCCTCTCTACTTTGAGGAGAAATATTACTGTACTGGTTTGCCAAGCAACAGTCAGGTCTACGTGCAATTCGAAAATCTTGGCTGCAACCCCAACAGTCAGCAGTTCTCCAGAAATGCCCCAGACACCAGGTACATTTCCGACCTTTACCTAATCACAGTTTCCTTTACTTTTTCACTAATCAGTGGGTCAGTCACAAGTGGCCAAAAAGTCACTTGGAGATCAGAAATATACAACTGGTCAAAGTACTCAGCCCAGTGGCAGTGGGCTTTACACTTATCATTGCCGTATGGGAGTAAAACTTCTGATTTGAGAACTAAGCTAGCCTGCATAGGAAGCTTAGAGCCTACCTTCTTCACACACACATACAAGTTTAAAGACCGTTTGTCCACAGATAGTAAGGTTACAGTCTCATGTCCTAAATGGCAGCTTTCCAGACAACCCTGGTATGAGCTGCCTCTGTTGTCAACTTCTTTATTTTGAGATCGGACTGGAATACCTGATCCCACGTCTTTCTAGGTTTACCCCTACGCGCAGCTCTCCCCACGTTCACAGTCCAGCATTACTTTACCCAGCAGGGTGAATAAGTAGCTAAAAGGTAATTATGAGAGAAATGGCTCTCAACTTTCTCAGTCAATCCCCCGACATGCCTTGCATTTTCGTTCCACAGGAAAGCTTGTTCTCTATGACAGAGCTCTGTGCTGAATCCATCTCCATTCAGACTTGGAGTATGCCTCTTTCCCAAAATATTGAACACCTTTCCCCAGACTAAATCCCTCTTTGACTTTTATGTATTTCCAATGCCTTAAACAACTACTGTGAGAACTTAATGTATAAGATATTATACAGTTATAAAGATTACAGGATATTAAACAGCCTACAGTTCTGGGATTGAAAGATAAAATGAGCTAAAGAAAATATTTAAGTAATTATTATAAAGCCTAATAAGATTTTTAGCCAAACACGTTGTAACATATTGATAGGTCTATTTGATACCACACAAACACAAACAAACACACACACACACACACACACACACACTAAGACTCGAGGATAGGGCAATGATTAAGGTTGTCCTTTTTGTTTTCAAATATGGTACCCCGAGATCATTCCCTGCTTATCTTCTACAGCTCAATGGGCACAACCTTTGACCTGACCTGATATCTGTGGAGCCAGGTCAACAGATATAATGGTCCCAGAGATGGTTGTGATTTGGAGATACAGGGCGGCCAGACCAGGTCTCAGCTTCACCTCACTCAAGCCACTGTTCCTTAGGTTGATCCTCTTCACGCTTTCTGTCAACCTAGAAATATTTTCGTTAAGTTATCAATTTCAGTTAACTTAAGAAGTAAATAAGTATAGTTACGCATTACAGATAGATCAACAAACTGAGTTGGTCGAGTGTCAACTGCCCAAACTGGGAATCTAACCCGAGCTTGCAAATTTGTAGTCAGTAATACTAACCGCTCGGCCACCACAGCAACAGAGTGAAGGAATTATACTTGATCTTTAGTATAAATTTCAATGTGCTACGGTACTTGGAAAAGTTGAGGCCACTGCATATCAGAATACCCAAATAGTTTTTGAATAATCTGACTTGGGATTTACTTGAGTGAAATGTAGAAAATTTCATTAGCAGCAGCTGCCATGTAGATGAATAAAGAGCTTACATTCACTGAAAATATATAACCGGCAAACACAGGTTGTCACAACTCCATATGATGCTTGCCATTCAGCCAACTTTCTATCCAATTAGGTACCTCGTTACTGATGCTCAGCACAATCGCTTTTGGCACTAGTTTAAGATATGTTTCTTTTTATGAAAATGTATATGGCTTTACTTTTGTTATATTATCTCCCCCCATAAAGCACTAAGGTAATAAATCATTATTTCACTGGCGTTAGTCTATTTCACATTATTTGTATTGCCAAAATGGAATTTATATGTTCTAAAACCATGGAAAAGTGAAGAAAATATATTCATGTATCTTTCTCTTCTTCTCTAGCTGTCTTTCCCTCCATCTCCATCTTCTGTTCTACCCACTTTCTCCTTTCACTTCCTCTATACTCCTGCCCATTCTCTTTCACCCTCTTGCCTCCCTTCTATATTTTTTGCCCTCCATAACCCTATATTCATCCCTCTCTCTCCCTATCGCTCAAGTATTGATATTTTATGGTCCGCCCATTTGTGAGCATTCAAGAATGCTTACGGCTAACACACGTTCTCACTCCCACAGTCACCGAGTCACTGAACAAGTATTAAGTTGTTCTAGAACTTCTAGCCCACCCGTGTGTGAGTGTGAGTGTGAGTGAGAATGCGTGCAGTCATCTCTCTCTCCAATTTCTTTGTTTCCTCATTTACCCTTATTCCACCTTCTGGAAGATGGTGCTATTATTTTTTACATTCTTCCCTATCAGTCTCCCTCATGTATTCCTCTCTATCTTTCTTAGATGACATTCTCACAACTATACATAGATAAAATAGTGGGTTGGGAGAGAGGTATCCTGACCAGGATTCGAACCCACTCACTTCAAGTATTTTTGGAAGAGTTGGGCACTGTATCCACTCGACTACAAGTGGATTCTATTTGAGTGGATAGTGTCCAACTAAACCAAAAATATCTGGAGGGAGTGGGTTCGAATCCTGGTCAGGATACTTCTCTCCCAACCTGTCCGACATTATCCTTCTTGCTCATGTAGTAATGTACACCCTATGTGGTGGATTGTGTTCTTTTATTTAATAATTTTCATTTTAGTAAGCGTTGTTTAAGGCATATATTTTGAAGAGGTGATAATAGATGGACTACCAAAGCTACTGAATGGTAACCTAGAGCAAGGAGAAGTAGACAGCACCAAATAGAGGGATAAAATCAGTAAGATTATGTTTGTCTTACAGTAGACTAACTCAGGCTGACGATGATGATTCCTTCCAACTGTGTTGGTGGTGTAATGGTTCATATGCTTATGTTCTGGGTGTGGTGTACCGAGTTCGAATCCCGGGAGGACCATATGCTTTCACTAGTTTTTTCAAGTACATTGGGGTTTGTAATGGATGATCAATGTTAAGAACTTAATTAATTATAAACGTCAAACTAATCATATAATGATTATCTGGGTACCCATGAATACTTCTCTTGATGTATAAATAATGAAGAGAACCTGTTATATACTAACGCAGTAAACAGCTGCTTCTGTAGTTCTTCAGCATCCAAGTAACCCTTGTTGTCTGAGAGTCCCTGCACCTTTTTCCATCTCAGTGTGAAGAAGTTGCTGTAATCACGGGCTACCTGAAAATGTAAACCTACGATGCTTAACCTAGAAAGTAAAATTACTCGCATAAATTAGTCCTGTACCAATTTGTAGTAAAGAAGTAAGAGTTTCCTTACAAAGCATATCCAGTAAGTGTGAAGTAGCTGCAGGGAAAATATTTTTGTTGAACTTTTTAATAACATCAGCGTTTTTTAAACTGATATTGACATTATAGAAAAGACAGGATTCCATACAGAATACACTATTCTTTACATTGTATGTTTACGTAACATATGAATTAGTGAGAAGAGATACCTGTTAGAGCTTAAAGTCTGGTTCAACACTATCAGTTGCCAAGTGTAGTGCCTGAATACTCCACTCGGCAGTTTTCAGCTTGATAACAAAGCAGAGATGGTATGTCAGTCCTCTGTGTCTACACCGTCATTTTCCTAGCTTTTCCCCTTACTAAGCTTGATCACCACAATTGGAAACTGATTGTGTGTGTCAGAGGTACAAGATAGCACAGGCAATAATCTCACCATGAAATTTTCCATAATAGAAGGAACGGTACTGAAGAAAAAAGGATAGCAGACTATTATGTCATGTGTCCACACAAAAGCTGATAATAACATAGGAAGTACTGACACTAACAATGATGTTAAAGCAAGATGGGAGAGCAAAAGCTTCTTAAAATCTATCTTACCTCGAAGTTGTCAATAACATAAGGAGTATTGAGACTGATGATGATGTCGAAGTCCGTTTTCTCCGAGACAGAGAGTCCCTCATAAGCGCTGCCCCCGTGCATCGCTTCAGCTCCGTGCAAGAGGTGTTTAGGACTTACGTCGCTGAACTGCCTGGAGAGCTCTGACACTACTTGGTTTACTACCTGGACACAAGAAAACAGCCAATATTAGTTTAACTACAGTTTCTACTTCATTGTGAATACAGAAAGATATGCAAGAACATGCATTACCATTATAGCTACCATGACCACTATCCCCTGGGCATGCCTTACTTAACCAATTACTTCCACCCTTAAAGCTTAACCCCTTCTGTACCGGCGACGTTTTTATTATTTTATTCTAGCTATATCTAGACGATTTTGTGCAGTTTAAGAAGCATCTGTATTAGTAAAAAAGGTTAAGTGTTATAGTTAGAAGCCTGTTATTTGTTGGAGGCCCTTTTGCAACTAAATACAATCGTGTAATAGTGGCCAGCATATAATAAAAAGGACGTGGTCGGTACTGAAGGGGTTAAGTGACAATGGAATCCTCCCTATCTAGATAGAGATGTGGTGGTCAGACCAGAACCAGCAATTAGCAACCTCATTGTCACATGATATCATGCATGTCTCAAGTTGGCCACCCCCAGCTATGGGGTATATGCCTGAGTATACATACAGTACATACTGTATATATAAATACACACATACATACATCTTTTCCTAAGCACATAAAAAGTAGTCATGCAAGTTGCTCCTAAGAAATCGATTATTCACACATCAGAACACTTACAAAAAATATATATTATATAGGCCTAGGGAGAACAAAGGTAGTTTCAGAAGAGTTCCAGTATGTCCTGGAGCAGTTCCAACAGAATCAAGAATATGTATGATCGAGTCGTCTAAGTACTGTAGTTACATGGATGGCTTTGATGATCATCAGTGACTTTATACACTCTATAATAATGTTATGGGAAGATAGACATATAGTTAACCCTTTCTGTACCAGCGACGTCTGCTATATTTTATTCTAGCTATATTTAGACAATTTTATGCAGCTTAGGAAGGATCTGTGGTAGTAAAAAGGGTTAAGTGAAATATTTTGAAGCCTGTTAATTCTGGAGGCCCTTATCAGACTGAATACAATCGTCTAATAGTAGCCATAACATAGTTAAAAGGACGGCGCCGGTACTGGAAGGGTTAAGGGGCTTAACACTAGGCTGTGCTTTGCTTTGGTGCTCCTCTCTGTACATTTGGTCTTTGGAGCTTGTGGTGGATAACTCGGGTTTGTTACCCAGCCTGGTACACAGGGGCTATAATTATTTGTTTTCGCCAATCAACTTCACCTCTAAACTCAATTAATGAAATCAACAAATACATGTGGCACTCCAAGGACTCGAACCTAGGACACTCACACCGAAATTCTGCGCACTTATGTATTACGCTATTAAGACAGTTTTGCACATTATCCATGTTAGCTACTACATTTTGCATTTCTCGAGGGCCGTCAAAATATTCACTAACTCCAGGTTCGTATTTGTTGCTAGGTAAACAGAAGCTCCAACGTACAGGACCTTGAATATGGTTCTGTCACTCTTTCAATCTGTCACTCTTTCAATTTGGGTTGGGACACTCGTTACAGGCAGCTCTACCTTATATTTCCTTCTTACATAAAAGAACAAATAATAGGTGTGAGGAGACTGCCCATCTGTATTGTCCTGCTTGGGAATCAAACTTCAGTTCTCTTGATTATGACCTGATCCCGCTACACAATGCGGCACAAAACATTAAGGGGGCCCACCTCGTTTTTTTCTCTTTCTCTCCCTCTCTCTTTGGCTCGTATCCATTCAGCCTACTGTTTTAACACCTTATTGGCGGCCTAGGCAGTCTATTTGACCGTACCGCACAGCGTTTTTTTTTTTACCCTAAATAAGGTTGTTTACGTGATCATTTTCATGCCTAAATAAGACCCAGAGTGTAAAACAAGTATCTATCCCTGAAAGGGCATAAACAGAGCTTTCCAATGACACCCGAACCATCCTTGTACGACCACTGGTTCTCTTGCAACGATCGTGCAACACGAGTGCAAAAACCCTGAAATAAGGTAATTTCCTTACATAATTCCCTGTGTAGCGAGTGAGAAAGGAGGGGAAAAGTAGAATACAGTTCAGTATGTCCACGGTGGTCGTGGGGAGCGGTCATAGGGTTGCTACGCTCGTCCCACCGCTCAGCTCTCTCTCTCAGCAACATTACGTGCTGAAAATGGCGTCGACAGATGTCGTGCACCGCCACATAGTCCAAATATATTTCACTCGACATAGGTCGCACGCCACCAGTTAAGGGTTAAGATGTTTACCCCCATCCAGGTGTCAATATTTTCCTGGCGAGCGGTAGCGAGCCAGCATACATATATATATATATATATATATTTTACAGCAAGCTAACTTTGTACATTTACATTTTTCGATAGAAAAAAAAATCCGGCAAAGCCGGATTTCTCCATACAATGATGGTTCGCTATTGCTCGCCAGGAAGAAATCGACACCTGGATGGGGATAAATGTCTTAACCCTCGTCTAGCGGGTTTTTTTGTTTTGGGCTATTTTGGGCATATTCACGCCCTCCTGAATGATCAATCAAGTATCTGCATGAAAAGAAATGTATTCAGCAAAAAACTAGGCGCTACAAGCTTCAAAATAAGACCAGAATGAGCTACGTAGCACTCGTCGTTTTGATGCAGTGGTACCAACATGGGAGTTTAGCGTATAGCGGCATATTTTTTCCAGCTATGCTCACTACTGGCTACACTGCCGGCCTCTCGAGAACAGAAGGAGCGTGAGTCAGTGGGCGGCGGTAAGCCCTGGGTGTCGGCCGTGTGGCCTGCTGCGCTCCCGGCCATTTGCACTCGATTTTAACCCTTTAAAAGCCTTAATAATGCTCCTAACTTGCTGCTTTTTAGATACGGACTTAAGTCGGGCCCCGCTCTTTAAGTGTTAACACAGTTGGCTAAATGGAGCCGAATGAATACAAGCCAGAGAAAGAGAGAAAAGGAGAGAGAGAGAGAACAAAAAAAGTTACCCCCCCCCCTTAATATTATGGTATGCTATGAAATGAATTAGAACTACAATAACTTACCGTGGCATTAGCATGAACCTTGGGAAGAGCACGTGCATCTACTCCATTCAACAGTCTTCTTACTGATCGCGATTTCTGCAATAAAATGAATATATTAGCATGTGCTTTGATATATTACTATCACATTTTTGTTTTCATTGTTACCAGTAATATCATTATTACTATTATTATTATTATTATTACTACCAGTATTTATTACTATTATTTAACTAATTGTAAAATTCACCTACTACACGAGACAAAGAAAAGGGTGAGGGAACGCGAAAGTGGTCCCGGGCCCTAAAAATTGGAACGTTAAATGTTGTTTCTGTTCGGGCTCTGTCTCAAATCGGCCACCCCCAGCCATGGGTATGTGCCTGAGTATATACATACATACATACATACATACATACATACATACAATTATTTAATAAATGTTTCAGCAAGTTCTTCATAATACGAAATTCAAATTAAAACAAAACAAAAATGGTTATAAAATCAACAAAAATGTTTTACAGCCATACAAGCTTAAGTTTGTTTTCTTCAAAAGCTTGGTCAAATGTATGGAGCTGCCAAATTAAGTTGTAGGCTTCTACACAACCTAAAATGGCAGAGGATACCAGTAGCCTACCTAGTTAAATATTTTGCTTCAAATCCCTGACTGATTGCATTCATGCTCAAATAATGCAACTACTCTTTTGTTTTCAGGTCTGGCAAGATTAATACAAAAATTAAAAAGCTCTGTTGTCAAACTGGGATGACTATGGGAAGGATACAGGAAAATTTACATGGAAGTGTATTGCTTTGGCCATTATAGCACTTCCAAGGACTTAATATGAACTGCATAGCATAACTTTAACTTTGTATATTTAGTAATCAGTCAGTCAGTCAGTAGCCAGCCCTTACTCCCACAAGGAGTAGGGAGGATCAGCAAGAGACACAAAAAAAGGAAAAAGAGGTGACATGACAAGAACACATATACAGGTCGCCCACAAAAAGCAAGCACACAAGCATTCAGAAGCACCAATCACACATCAGCCCCCGAAATCAATCGCTTCACCTCAGATGTTATACTTTCGGACAAGGTCTCTTCACATCAACATCTGGGAAAAAAGACCTTTAATAGTAATGACAAACAAAGAAAAGTGTTCTAGGTTTCGTTTGCCATCTTGCTACCGAGACAGTTAAAAATAAAGCTTTAAAACCCTAAAAATCTATATAATGAGTGAAGAACCAGGACTTACTCTATTTTCTTTGGGAGCCATTTTGGAGACGTCCTTCTCTCAGCTGGGTTGGGTAGAGAGTGAGGTGGGTTTAGTTCCTTGTTCACGTTATTGTATTGAGACCTGGGAAGGTAATAAAGTCAATGTTGCATATTTGAACTTGCATAGCCGTGCTAGGAATATATTTCATGCAGTTAGACACCAATGTATTAGTGTTTGCCCTATGGTTACTAGTGTTTGCCCTATGGTTACTAGTTTTTGCCCTATGGTTACTAGTTTTCATGTCTGTCTGTCTGTGTGTTCTTAATAGGCGGCCGCAGTTTTGGACCTGGGGAGCTGAAACTTTGCATGTGGGTGTCAATTGACCTAGGTCAGGTCATAGAGGGGCGAGGCCACGATCGGAGGTCGTTTCGAGGCCGAAATTGAAAAACAAATGAAAAAATTGCCGTTTCGGGCAGGAGGCCTCCGATCGAAAAGGTGTATGGAACGAAAGTTGTTCGCAGCCCCCCAAAATGGGGATACGGATGAGGTCAGATCCAAAATCGGAGGTCATTTAGCGGCCGAAATCGAGGTCGCCGTTTAATGAGGCACAGGGAGGTCGAGGCCGGTGATTATGGTAGTAGTAGTGTTGTGATGATTGTGGTAGTAGTGATTGATGATGGTGATTATGGTAGTAGTAGTGATGGTGATTATGGTGGTACAGTATTATTATTAAATTTAAACCCGGGCAACGCCGGGTACCCCTGCTAGTAAGTATATATATATATATTGCAGCTACTGCTCTTAACTATTTCTTCCTGTAATTGTAGGCTACAGTATATTGCTAGTCTTTCATATACACGACTGCCCGTTTGTATGAATGTGTGTGGGTCTTGAGAGAGAGTAACAGGTATCGATCAATAATATTCAAGGTCGAAGACGGAAGACTTGTATGGGGTTTCGACCTCATATCATGGGAACATGTTGCATTTGGGTGTATGGCGACAGGATGACGAATATTGAGTGGAAATAGCAGGAAAAGCCCGACCTTATTTTTTTTTTTTACTCGCCGTAATAATAGAGTAGGCATATGCCCTGCACAAGTTTGTAACCCTTCATAACAGCTTAGGTGATGTAGGCTAAGTGATGATTATTGAATAGCAGCTTATAAACTAGAACAGGTAGATGTGGTCATCCCTGGGGAGCCCTGGCAAAGGTTGAACTGCAGGCCTACTGGAAGAGTGTTGAGAGGGTAGAAAGGTTTTGAGTAGTGGTGAGGAAGTCGACGATATGATTAATTAATTTTCCATAACAATTTGTTATTCACCGATTTTTACTCTTAAAACAATGACACTACTATATTAATTTAGGTTATGATATTAGGTTATAAATTATATTAAGGGAAGGAAGCATTTTTCACCGTATGGAATGAAATTCAAAAGAAAATCACACTAAAACAATTGGAATTACTCAGGTTTAAATTACAAAATTTGACAGTAAATATATTAAAGCCTACCTTGTCAACTGCTAATTCTGCGAACATGATGAATCAGTCACCAAAAAGAGGAATAATTAACTATTATGTCCGTCCTTCTGGCTTTGCAAGCAAAAAAAAGAAAAAGTTAGTCGACTAACAACACGTATGGCAGCTAGCTAAAGGGAGTATCACCAAGCACTGAGTGACTGAGAGGAAGTGAGTCAGTGACTAGTCGCTTGGGCGAGTGGTGCAGCAGGGTTACCAAATGAAAAAAAAATACCGCTAGATCTGTTCTCGAAAATCACTAGAATGGCACTAGATCGTAAATATATGTAAACAAACATTCGCTAGAATAATGCCACATTCTTTAGAATATGGCTCTGAAATGTATGAAAACTCTAGAATGTCCCAAGGAAATATGCCGCTAGATATAATAAATAGTCGCTAGATTGAAGTAAATACTTCTAGACCTAGCGATAAAGTAGCTAGATTGGCAGCACTGTGTTGCAGACGGCCGCAGCTCCACCCAGCAACCGTATCCACTTCAAACAGTAACCAGTTACCCATTATCCCCTTTGTTTACCATATTATCAAGGACTTACACCATCACTTTAGCTGTTCCTTCACTCGTTTGGGGTGATGATGTACAGGGCACCTGGTCAATATGAAAGAAGAAAACAAGGTTCAGAGGCAGACGTGAGTTAAAATGAACGCGCTGGCACCTCGGGAGATAATAAGTATATCCTTGAATTTCCCCCTGATCTGAACACGAGAGTAATGAGAGTAAGTGGCGAGTCTGTCTGAACCATTGAGATAGAGTATATCTTACCTCCATGGTCTGAATGCATGAGAGGAGTGAGAGTAAGTCAGGTGAAGGTATTGAGGAATAAGCTTGAAGGAGCACCTGAACCGGACAGCTGCGAGAAGGGAGCACCAAGCTTATGTCTACTACTAAATACGACATAAGAGATAGGCAAAACAAACTGAAATGATTACTGAAATATTTTGACCAGTCCAACTATAGAATGTAAGGTATCTTAATATAACCCCCTAGAAATACTTTCTCTAAAGTATCTACTTATTATATCCTCCCCTTTTTCCCCAGCTAACCTAATCCCACAAGGACCCCAATGGAAATACGCCTAACGGCCTTATTGGGCTATCCTTAGTTGGAATTATGGAAAGCTGGTAGCTTACATGTCATATTTGTAACATATTATGTGGTACCAACATTGTAAAATGCTAACTGAATAAATATTATTATTATTATTATTATTATTATTATTATTAGCCTTTACAACGGCACCTCAGCTGACGTGGTGAGTCTGGCAGTGCTACCACAGCGGTCATTATGAAATCCTCAAACTAACCTCAAGCATTCCCTAGATTTTATAATAATTCCTTAGTTTTTATTTTCGTAGTGTACATATTTGTTTGTATACTGTATTCCAATAAAATGTAACATTATTAATACTTCAGATTTGTGAGGATGAAAACTTGATGCAATGATGCTTCGCCTTTGGCTCAGTCAGCTGCCACACCTTCACACAAGCTTTCTCAAGGTCACCATGGTCGCTGTAGCTACATATCTATTTTATGTTAACAGAATTATCATCTAAATTGCGGTTGTAGTGCTTATATAAATACATAAAACCCAATTCAACATACTTTTTTCCATTAGACCTACATTATTATTGCATTTCTGTTTAATATCGATGTATACGGCTCCAACTTCCTTATAGCCTGAAACTCGCAAGTGGTCAAATTCTCAACACAATTATTAGAGCTCTAAAATTCTTGAAAATCAGGAAAATTCCTTAAAATTGGAAGCACTGGAGTCGGGTGAATAGCTACTATGCGTGCATTATGACAGTAGTTGTTGTTGTTGTTCCCCAAGCTGCCTGGCCGAACAGCCCCAAGGCCCCGAGCAAGGCCAAGGCCATAATCGAGCGCCCCCACAACCCTCCCTGCCGACCACAATAAAGCCTGGGCGACTGAAGCCACTCCATGGCGGGGAGCTGAGGAGGGCGCGGAAACGCCCGGGAAACCAAAGCCCCACCCAGGGCCCTGTGGCCCTCACCAATTATGAAGAGAAATTTGAGGGGCAAAGGAAAAATGTGACGCTTTGGCTTCCAATCTTGGTAGATTGGGAGGTCAATCCACGGAAGAGACGCCGTCACTTGAGATCTAGAAAATATATAAGTAAAAGGAACAGTCAGAGTAAGCTATGGGTATGGCAGAGATCGCTCAGTTCTCACTCTGATAGACCAGCCCATCACCAGTGACAGTAGTACTTCATTGATTGCGTCGAGAAAAGCTTTGACTTGTTATTATTTCTAGTATGACTAGAATATAACTTTTCCGTTTTGTCTTTAGGCTACTTGTATTTTTGTATATTATAACTGTTCTGTCGACAATGTACTCCACTAATATGCTGATGAAGGTCATGTATGACTAGTATACAAGAGGCCGGATACTCTAGAAATTCACGTCACCTTATCTCACTCTGATTGTCTTATCCTGAATACCGACATCGTAATTCTAGCGCTAATACTACTCAAACACAAGTCATAGCTGTGTATTATAACCATAAGTGACAGTCCAGTTCTGCATATGAACAAGTTATGACGTTTTTGGACAAGGAAATAATAAACTAATTCAGTTTTTTATGCCTCTGAATCGCCTTAATTAACTTATTAGACATCTCTCTCTCTCTCTCTCTCTCTCTCTCTCTCTCTCTCTCTTTTCAATGTAATTTATAACTGGTGTCATCATTGATACAACAAAGCATCCTATCTCGTATTGACAGTTGATTCTGGCTACTATTATAGGATTATATTATATTATAGGATTTTATATATATATATATATATATATATATAGGATTATATATATAGGATTATATATATAGGATTATATTATATTTTATTTAGAGTAAGGGGTCGGGCGCAAGTTGGACTAGATAATAGTCCATCAGGTGCCTGGCCCGGGGAGACGATTAATATGAAGGGTGCGCCTGGAAGTGTGGTGGGAGGGCTTGTGGCTTTGGCTCCGCTGCATGTCTGCCTGCCGAGATCGGAACCTCTCCGGGTGGTCGAGGGCCGGGGGAGTGCTGGAGCGACCTTGGTGACCCTGGTCTCTGGGTCTTCTCCTGGGTGACCTGGATGTGTGTGAGTTTGTGCTTTTTATCTGTGTTTATTAATTTTGTTGTTTTATGTTGTTTTTGTGTTTTCCCTGCTCTTGCTCTGTCTTGAGTCGGCTACCCCCAAAATGGGGATTGGGCCTGAGCATATAGATTGATAGATAGATAGATAGATTTTAGTTGGGAGGCAGTTGGTTTTTCTGGCCCCCTTTCTCCCTCGTGTTTAGTCCCATTATTTGTTTAGATTTTTAGACATTCGGCCCATCTGTTTGGCGATTTTAAGACCTTTCGTCTCATTTCGTTATAAATTTGAAGACCTATCGTGCCATGTAGGTGTCGATTTATTCCTGGCGAGCGATAGCGAGCCTGTAATTGTAAGAGGAACCGGCCTTTGGCCGGGACATTTGTCTACCGAAAAATTTACAAGTGTATCTTGAGAGGGGTCTAGGGGGTGTTTTTCTAAGTTTGAGGGTTGTCTAGGGAGGAAACTAAGAATTTATGAATGAATAAATGTTTACGCCAAAAAATCAGTCAGTGTCCCCTTAACTTTATGGGAGCTAGCGAGTCGAGGTAGTTTATACCACCTTGATTCCTAGAGGTCTCCTAATCTGCATATAATGGTCTAATGATAGGCAGAATGACTTGTAGAATTCAGTTCTTAAATATTGAAACGGTTAACCACCTCTGTACCGGCGACGTCTTTTTAAATTATATTCTAGCTATATTTAGAGGGTATTGTGCAGCTTAAGAAGGATCTGTGGTAGTAAACATGGTTACGGGAGATAGCCTGTTATTAATGGCTGGAGGCCCTTTTGAAGTCTAACGAAATCGTCTAAAGGTAACCGGAATACAATGAAAAGGACGTCTTCGGTACTGAAAGGGTTAAATACAGTAACCGAATAAAAGTTATTATAATAGATTTGTGTTTGCCGTTAACCCCTTCTGTACCGGAGATGACCTTTTAACTCTATTCTGGCTATTATAAGACTATTTTATTCAGTTTTAAAAGACCCTCCAGCAATTTAATGGCTTCGAACTATCTCACTATACCATTTTTACTACCACAAATCCTTCTTAAACTGCACAAAATCGTCTAAATATAGCTAGAATATAATTTGAAATGCGTCGCCGGTACAGAAGGGGTTAATAGATATAAATAACTGCATTCAATATAATAAACCTAGAAACAATGCATAATCAAATGTATTTATTTCACTCCCAACACCAAACACCTCCCAATGAAATTAATGAAAGCATGTGATCCTCCCTGGATTCGAACCTGGGTTACCACATACAGATCTTAAACACTCTGAGTCTAACCATTACACCATCAATTATAATAAACGCTAATACAGTCGATTTTAATATTATGTTGACTCATTCAATAAGATACTAAGTCCAGTTTCAATAAGATACTAAGTCCAGTTTCAATAAGATACTAAGTCCAGTTTCAATAAGATACTAAGTCCAGTTTCAATAAGATACTAAGTCCAGTTTCAATAAGATACTAAGTCCAGTTTCAATAAGATACTAAGTCCAGTGTCAATAAGATACTAAGTCCAGTGTCAATAAGATACTAAGTCCAGTGTCAATAAGATACTAAGTCCAGTGTCAATAAGATACTAAGTCCAGTTTCAATAAGATACTAAGTCCAGTTTCAATAAGATACTAAGTCCAGTTTCAATAAGATACTAAGTCCAGTTTCAATAAGATACTAAGTCCAGTTTCAATAAGATACTAAGTCCAGTTTCAATAAGATACTAAGTCCAGTGTCAATAAGATACTAAGTCCAGTGTCAATAAGATACTAAGTCCAGTTTCAATAAGATACTAAGTCCAGTGTCAATAAGATACTAAGTCCAGTGTCAATAAGATACTAAGTCCAGTTTCAATAAGATACTAAGTCCAGTGTCAATAAGATACTAAGTCCAGTTTCATTTCCTTCTGGATAACGGACGGTTTGATTTAGCTTGGGAAGGATATTTAGGCAACTCAAACATCTGTGTGATGATTATTACAGTTCCTTCCTAAGCTACATATAATCCTCTATTAATAGCCAGCGTGCAAGGAATAATGTCGACATTTTACTGAAAGGGTTAAAGCATATTATATTAACACTGAAGATTGTGACGTATGTTGACAGTAAACATTGCCTGTACGAGTGTCCCCCAAAGTTACCTGTACGTGTGTCTCCCCCAAAGTTACCTGTACGTGTGTCTCCCCCAAAGTTACCTGTACGTGTGTCTCCCCCAAAGTTACCTGTACGTGTGTCTCCCCCAAAGTTACCTGTACGTGTGTCTCCCCCAAAGTTACCTGTACGTGTGTCTCCCCCAAAGTTACCTGTACGTGTGTCTCCCCCAAAGTTACCTGTACGTGTGTCTCCCCCAAAGTTACCTGTACGTGTGTCTCCCCCAAAGTTACCTGTACGTGTGTCTCCCCCAAAGTTACCTGTACGTGTGTCTCCCCCAAAGTTACCTGTACGTGTGTCTCCCCCAAAGTTACCTGTACGTGTGTCTCCCCCAAAGCCAAACAAGTGACAGAGAACCAAATTCAAGAGACGTTGGTGTCAAAATGCTTGGACACATTAAGTTTAAAGCAGTGTAAGTCATAGGATGAAGGAAATATTTATTGAGGGAGAGAGTTCCAGAGTTCACTCGTTGAGTGGGTTGGAGAGCTGGACAGAAAAGGAGTAAGACTGAGTTGAAAGTTTGGTGCCTCCCACTCGCCGCAATGGAGAGGGTATGCACTGAGAGAGTTATGAAGACACTGAATGTTGTAATAGCGATAGAAAAGTGAAAGAGATTAGATGCAACATTGCGGCGTGTAGAAAGAGATTGTAGGGAACTAGTAAGAGGAGGTGAGTTGATGAGGCGAAATGCTTTTGATTCTACCCGTTCGAGAAGTGCGTTATGGGTGGAGCCTCCACACACATGCGAACAACACTCGATAAAGGGGCGCGCTGTGCCCCTATACAGAGCAAGAAGCTGTGCGGGGTGTGGAACCCACGGAGACGGTTGCGCACACCTAACTTTTGGGAAGCTGTTTTAGCAAAAGTGGTAATATGATTTTTCCAAGAAAGGTCAGATGAAAAAGATCCACCTAAAATATTGAGAGATAAAGGGTTAACTTGTGTATTGTTGAAGAATAATTTAAATTAATCGGACTATAGTAAACGGGGACGCGCTTCTGCCATCCATATTGCTAGCAGTAGGCGATGCATTGCTCGATAATGGCAAAACTGCCGCAAAAGCAAACCAAACCCTCAATAATAAGCAAAATATCATAACCAACAAGACGTCGGATCAGCCCATTTGTATAGCGACAAGAAGACGCTTCACCCCATTCAGGTGTCGATTTTTTCTGGGCGAGCGATAGCGAGCCAGTAACATGGAAGAAATCGACCAAAACATATTTCTATCGAAAAATGTAAAAAATTTGTTTGAAGGAGATCTGGTTGGGTATTTTTTTATCTAGTGTGAAGGAAGTCTGGGAAGGCGTACGTTCTTGTTAGCCAAGGGGCAAACTAAAATACATTGCTCGAACATGGCATGAACAATAAAAAACCTCAATAAAAATTGAACAAAATACTGTAATAACCCACAAGAAGTCGGATCAGATAGTGTTAAACCCATTGTGCATTATAGTTTTGATTGCATATCAGAGCAATTCATTCTATCAAGGAGTTTCTGAGAACCGACAAGTAGTATCAGTACACGATAGTCAGTTCCGAGAAATGCACAGTGGGGTTAAAAAATGCGCCTCCACCCTGACGAATCACAAAAATAATCAAAGCGAATGCATATAAACTCCATATGAGGAGGAGCACTTTATTGACAACGTTTCGCAGATAGCTTCTTCAGGTCACTAACTGGCGCTAGGTCCTTGGATGCCTTAAGTATCCGTCATGCCAGGTGGGGGAGGCGAAACGTTGTCAATACAGTTCTTCTC
Organism: Paralithodes platypus; assembly: GCA_032716605.1. NCBI lineage: Eukaryota > Metazoa > Arthropoda > Malacostraca > Decapoda > Lithodidae > Paralithodes > Paralithodes platypus. The sequence goes on from CM064521.1 coordinate 8,591,271, forward strand.
CTCATATGGTGTTTATATTCATTCTGTCAACCTTTTAAACTTATTTCAAACAATCAAAGCGAAACCAAAACACCCTCTCGTTTGTTTGTTGTTGTTGTTTTCCCATGTTGTTGTCTTAATAGCTCGGTAACTCCAGGCCTTTATGAGTTATAGAGGTTTAACCCCTTCTGTACCGGCGACCTCTGTTTAATCTTATTCTAGCTATATTTAGACGAATTTCTGCAGTTTCCAAAGGGTCTCCAGCGATTAACAACCTTCGAACTATCTCACTTAACCTTTTCTACTACCACAGATCCTTCTTAAACTGCACACAATTGTCTAAATATAGCTACGATAAAATACGAAAGACGTCGCCGGTACAGGGGTTAAGGGTCAAGACATTTTTGGCCTAATTATAATGAACAGCTTATAGTATACAAATATTCCTAATAAAACATATACTCATAAAATTGGCAGAAAGAATATATACACCATATGAGGAGTAGCACTTATTAACGTTTCGATAGACCTGATGAAACTGCGAAACGTTGTCAATAAAATGCTCCTCCCTTCAATCTCATTCTACACGCCGCAATGTTACATATCTTTCAGTCTTCTATCGTTATTTCAACAATTGGTATTCTTCAGAACCCTCCCTTATGGCGAGTGGGAGGTACCCGCCTTGCAACACAAACCCATTCATATTCTGTCCAGCTCTCCAACCCAAGAATTAAAACATGTTCTCAGTCTTTCTTTTACTAAACAAGTGAACTCTGGAACTCTCTCCTTCAATTAATCTTTCCTTTATTCTATGACTTAGACTGCTTTAAACTTAATGTGTCCAGGCATTCTGACTCTAACGTACCTAGAATTTGGCTCTGTCACTTTCAACTTTGGGGGAACAATTGTTACAGACATATTTGTTTGTTGTCTCTTTCACTTATATACTATATATATATATATATATATATATATATATATATATATATATATATATATATATATATATATATATATATAAATATATATATATATGTGTGTGTGTGAGTGTGTGCATACAATAAATATATAAAGTATTCCTGACTACCACTGTTCGTACGAGGATGTGAACCTGTTCAATTCGTAACAGTCACGTCCGCCAGTGATAACACCCTTGGTCCAGTATTATGTCATGATCGGAGAATGTGTGTGATAAAGAGTGGTTGGGTGTAATAGTGTGTGGACTTGTAAATGGTAAAGTATATGATTGTGTGTGTGTGTGTGTGTGTGTGTTTTTTTTTTTTTTTTTTCTATGTGATTGAGGGAGGCAAAAGGCATAACTGCCTATAGCGAGTGCCGCCCCCATAGTTGAAAGAGTGACAGGGCCAAAATCAAGGGACGTTCGAGCCAAAATGCCTGGACACACGGAGTTTGAAGCAATTTAAGTCATAGGAAGAGGGAAAGACTGATTCTGGGAGAGAGTTCCAGAGCTCAGCTGTTGAGTAGATAAAAGTTTGAGAGTAACGTTTCACTCTTGGGTTGGAGAGTTGCACAGAGTAGGGGTGAGATTGAGTTGCAAGACGGGTACCACGTGCCCTACGTAAAGGAGGGGGTATGCACTGGGATAGCTCTGAGGAACACTGATTATTATAGTAGCGATAGAATAGCGAGAGAGATGCAACATTGCGGCGGAGAGAGAGAGATTGCAGAGAGTTGGTGAGTGGACGGGAGTTAATGATACGAAAGGCCTTCCTTTCAACCTTGTCTAGGAGAGTGGTGTGAGAGGAACCTCCCCACACATGTGAACAATACTCAATACAAGGGCGCACTATGCCCCTGTACAGAGCAAGAAGCTGTGCAGGGGAAAAGAACCCCCTAAGGCGGTTGAGCACACCCAGCTTCTGGGAGGCTGCCTTAGCAAGACTGGTAATATGGTCCTTCCAAATGAGAGCAGAAGAAAAAGAGACACCAAGAATATTGAGAGAAGATGAAGGGTTGATTTTTGTATTGTTGAAGAATAAGGGATAGTCCGCTGGGAGATCCTGACGGGTAGATAGATGGAGAAATTGGGTTTTGGAAGCATTAAAGTTAACAAGGTTTTCTCTGCCCCAATTGGAAATAGTATTTAGATCAGAATTTAAGAGTTCTATGGCTTCATTACGTTTGTCGTTGAGGGATTGCTGGCTGGGGCGTTCTGAAAAAGTAATGGAGTAGTGTAAGGTTGAGTCGTCTGCGTATGAATGGATGGGAATTAAGGTACAGTTAAGGAGATCATTAATTTATAAAAATTAGAAAGAGAATAGGAGATAGGACAGAACACTGAGGAACACCAGAGTTTATAGGGTGAGGAAGTGAACAATGGCCGTCCACAACCGCGGCTATGGAACGGCCGGAAAGGAAATTAGAGACAAAGGCACAGATGAAGGGATAGAAACCGAAGGAGGGTAGTTTAGAAATTAAAGATTTATGCCAGACTCTATCGAAGGCTTTCGATATGTCTAGTGCAATAGAAAAAGTCTCACCGAAGTCCCGAAAGGAGGATGACCAAGAGTTAGTAAGATATGAAAGAAGATCACCAGTAGAGCGACCCTTAAGGAAGCCATACTGGCGATCTGAGAGCAGATTATGAGAAGAGAATGCTTAAGAAATTTGGAAGCAAGAATAGTTTCAAAAACTTTAGAAAGACAAGAAATGAGAGCAATTGGACGATAGTTGGAGGGTTGAGAGCGGTCACCCTTCTTTGGGACAGGTTGAATGTGAGCAAACTTCCAGCATGAAGGGAAGACGTTAGAGGATAGACAGAGACGAAAGTTTGCCTAGGCAGGGAGTCAGCACGGAAGCACAGTTTTTGAGAACAACAGGAGGAACACCGTCCGGACCGTACGCCTTATTAGTGTTAAGCCCAGAGAGGGTAGAAAGTACATCTTTAGAAGAGATTAGGATATTAGGCATAAGTAAGAGAGAGGAGGGCGGAGAAGGAGGAATAGCACCGGAATCATCCAAGGTGGAGTTTCTAGCAAAAGTTTGAGCGAAGAGTTTAGCTTTGTCAGAGGAAGAAGTGATGGTTGTGCCATCAGAGTGGGAAAGGGGAGGGAAAGACGAGGAAGAGAAATTGTTGGAGAGGTTTTTGGCTAGATGCCAGAAAGCTTGGGAAGAGCTAGAGTTGGATAGTTCAGTGCATTTATTATTAATGAAAGAGTGTTTGGCAAGTCGAAGAACAGATTTGGCTCGATTCCGGGCAGAAACATATGAAGAATGAGAGTCTTGAGTTTTAAGGCGTCGGTACCGTTTGAATGCTTCCTCCTTATTGCGGACAGCAGTAGAACAGGCGTGAGTAAACCAAGATTTTTTAGCATTAGTCTGAGAGAAAGAGAATGGAATATATGCTTCCATGCCCGATAGGATTACCTCAGTAATGCGTTCAGCACTCTCCGAGGGTCCTCGGCCACGGAAGCAGAAATCATTCCATGGGAAATCAAAGAAGTACTGCCGAAGAGCCTCCCAGTCGGCAGCGCCTAAGTGCCACAAGCGCCGCCGGCTAGGAGGATCGGGTGGCCGTACTGGAGAGATAGGACAGGTGACGGAGATAAGTTTATGGTCGGAGGAGCTCAAAGGAGAGAAAAGATCGACAGTATAAGAAGAAGGGTTAGAAGTTAGAAACATGTCAAGAATGTTGGGCCGATCTCCGATGCGATCCGGGATACGGGTGGGTTGCTGAACTAACTGCTCTAGGTCATTTAGGATAGAAAAGACGTAGGCTTGTTCACCAGGTGGATCAGTAGTGTGAGAGGAGAGCCATTGGCGGTGCGTTGAAAATCTAAGATGGAGAGATTTATGAGAAAGGAGAAATGGATAGAATGTTCCACTGTAGAGTTTAGATAGTCAAAGAATTTGGGAAAGTTGGTAGAGTTAGGGGAAAGATAGACAGCACAGAAATATTTAGTAAGAGAATGACAGGAAAGTTTGAGCCATAAAGTTGAGAATTCAGAGGAGTCGAAATCGGGAACACGAGAGCAAGTGAGTTTGTTGTGCACATATGCACAACATCCGCCTTTGGCTTTGAAACTAGGATAGAGAAAGTAGGAGGATACAGAGAAGGGGCTGCTGGATGTTGCTACAGACACCTGAGTTTCGGTGAGGAAGAGAAGATCAGGTTTGTAGGAGGAGAGATTGTGCTCAACAGAGTGAAAGTTAGAGGAAAGTCCACGAATGTTGCAGAAATTACTATAAAGAGTAACAGGCCGAGGTCCAGGTAATTGTGTGGGGTCGTCAGTGGATGGTCGGTCGGGTGTGGGGGCATTTATGGTCCCCCCCCCCCCCCCCCCCTGGGGACTCCGAGGCTGGGCTAGAATTCATAATTTTTTGTTTTTATTAAATTTTGGTGTGGAGGAATGAAGTGTGGTGTGCATGTATAGTGTAGTGAAGTGGATAGGAGGAGGAGGTGTTTGTGAGATCTAGCTGGATTGCTCTCAGTGTAAATGAGGCACAAAGAAAATCAGTAAGAGAGGCCAAGCAAATGAAACAGGAGTTCCAGCGACTCTTTATCACATGCCTATAACCTCACCTGGGTCTAGCCCTGATCGATTGGTGCCTACAATCTCCCCACAATGTGTGTGTGTGTGTGTGTGTGTGTTAAGGGGGCTGACCTGCGTTTTTTTTCTCTTATTTTCTTTCTCTTTCTCTAGGTTGTATGCATTCAGCCTACTGTTTAAGACGTTTATCCCCATCCTGGTGTCTATTTTTTTCTGGCGAGCGATAGCGAGCCAGCATGATGATGATGATGATGTTGAGGGATAGCCTTAAGTATCGGCCCCTCCTTGGTCTTCTTACACCTTCCCCAGTTTTCTGTCTTCACTGTAGATGTATTATTTCTTCATCTTCTTACTGGGGTCCTTATTTTCTATAAATTTACAGGTTTTCCAAAATATATTGTCACTTTTTGTTTTTTCTTTTTCTTTTTTCCTAATATTAGAACTTTTCTTGTTACACTTTTCTTACTTTCTTTTAATTTTTTTATAAATTTTTAAGACACTTTAGCTCCTAATTTTTCCTGTGTTCTTAATTTTCTGTTCTTTCGTCAAGTTCTTTTATCCTCTTTTCTCTCTTTTTCCAACATCTATGTAAGTATTGTTTTATCTCTTCGTTTCCTTCTTTCTTGAATAGTAACTCTCCTATAAGTTTTTCAGTGTCTTGGATATATGGCCTGTGTAATCTTGTTATTTTTGTCCTAATTTCATTATATTCTTCACATTCCAGGATAAAATGTTCTAAGTTTTCTGTATCTTTTTCACACAGTCTGCATTTTGTATCCTCCTTAAATCTTTTTCGGTCTTCTAGGTTTAGGGTGTTTGATCTGCATTTAAAAAAATGTGACTGAGGCTGCTGTATGGAGAAATCCGGCTTTGCCGGAGAATTTTTTCTATCGAAAAATGTACACATTTAGCCTGCTGTCAAAAACCTTTTAAAAAATATGTTGTCTCGCAACCGCTCGTCATGAAAAAATAGACACCTGGATGAGGATAAAAGTTTTAAAACATTAGGCTGAATGGGGCCGAATGAATACAACTCCGAAAAAGAGGGCGAGAGAGAGAGAAAAACAAAAACGAGGTGGGCTCCCTTAAGGTAAAAGCTGCTAAAATCATACAAGCACCCCAAAACTCACTTCGGTATCTATGCGAGCCTCTAATCTCCGTGACTCACCACTTTGTTATTATACCCAGCAATAACGGGACCCGCCCACTCACCTCCAGTGTTGCCAGTTTAGCTACTTTTCTGCTAGATCTAGAGATACATTTTCTTCGATCTAGTGACGCAATTTTACATGTAACTTAGCGATATTCTGAAGCTTTGAGAAATTTTGAGCGATATTCTAGAGCTTGTTGCATTATTTTAGCGATTTGTGACATTTATTTACTATCTAGCGACTTCTGAGAACGGATCTAGCGGTATTTGGTGTTTTGATTTCGTAATCCTGTTATTATCCTGTCCACTGTCCACATCACAGATCTCAGTCTCTTCCCGACCCTGCTAGGAAAAGGACGCATCCAAAATGGCTTCCATCAATAAGGTAAGTTCTTTATAAACCCTTTCAATATAATGACGCCCGTATGTGTTGAATTCTAGCTGACTCCTGACGATTTTATTCACCTTCGGAAGAGATTATCATAAATACATAAACGTAATCATACACTATACAGACTGAGTAATCCATTAACATATCTGTGGTTGCTTGTTTTCCTTTGTACTCTTTTGTCCTAAGGCAGTAATCATAAACGTAGTAATGCCAATAATAGTAGCCTAATACTGATAACATTAACCTAGGCTATGCTCATACATTTATATTGTTTCAGAAAACGCGCATGGTAAAGCAACTGTTGGCTGAAGTAGATGCGAAAATTGTTCCCAAGGTTCATGCTAATGCCAAGGTAGGTTGGGTAGGCTACAGTTTAGTTTTTAATTTTATTTTGTATGTTGCCTCTACCTCCAGACTAGCCTGTCCAGTAGCCTGTAACGCTTGCAAAATACCTTGATTATGGAGTGAAACTTTGAAGTGTTGGGTGCTTCACATGTGTTGCACTAGAATAGATGGTCACAGTGGAGCTGCAAGGTGTTGGTTACTTCCTTTCTGCCCACTAGATGATGACGCCTTATTTTTTACACAATCAGTTTTTTTTTGGAGAGAGCAGCTAGGTTATACCGTCGTTTCGTAGCATCTTCAAATATGGTCGGGCATCTTCTTTGCTATGAGGTGGTGACGAAATAGAGGGAATTTCCTGGACGTGTCGGTGTAGTTAGGATAATTGTAGAGCTGCGGAAAGGATCAGATCACTTCAGAACATAACCCTGAAGATTGGCGAAGACTCGAACTCGCGTCCATTTGCACCACAGTCCACCACAATCCACCACGCTATCCACAGTGGTATCGCCTCCCCCACACTCCGTTCACAACTGAGAGAACTCGAGTATAATCCCCAGGTAGGGTGAGACAGATGGGCTGTCTCTTCTCATCCAATGCCTCTGCTCACCTAGCAGTAAATAGGAACCTGGAGTTAGTGGACCATTGTGACGTCCCATCCGGAGAAGTAAACTATGGTAACTTGAAAAATGTGCAATAGCTCTTGTTTATCAGGCTGGACAACTTACTCAAGTAACTTACCAGGCTGCAAAGGACAAAGATAAAGGAGATGAGTGCCACAGCTAAGCGCAGCCTAGCATACGTCCCCTAACTTTACTATTACCTTACCACAGCCTGATTACAGGTAACAATAATCCACCAAGGCCTAGCCTATTTGGGTCATCCAAATGCTTAGTCCATCAGATGTATTCTCAATTGTGAAGGAAGTGCACAGATCCTCTTCTGAAACTACAATTTTGTTTTCCCGAGTGGCTAATTTTGAGAATTGTGGATTTGTCAGCAGTTACTTACACTACTTCACTTTTCCTTTACTTAGGAGGGTGACCCAACCCACACATCATATGTGACAATGAGGTTACCAGATTTTGGTCTTGACAACTTCTGTCCAGATAGAAAAGACTGATGGAAGTTCATAAACTGTTGGGGTGAAGGCGTTTACAGTGTTTGGTCAACTAAAGCTGGCATCACACGAGCAAGTTTATCGGCTACATGTATCGGAGCCTTGAATCCCCTACAAGTTATCATGTATAGTTTATTGATTTTGAAGTTTAATTCATATACTAAATTGTATTGTACACAATTAAGAGTTCTATGTTACAAAATTCAATAAAAAAAAGAGAAATGGTCAGACTGCAGACTGGGTTTTAGTTACTTGTGTACTGTGGTTCCAATACTTCCACTGTAAAGTGCTCCTGTGATGCCGGCTTCAGTGTGAATAGGTGTTAGTGGCCATAGTACCTCGCATAATTTTGCTTGGCCAAGCACATCTTTCCTTAAGATTTTATATCTAATAATTATGAGTGCCACTTCTAGAATCCAGATACATTATTAATTGACTTACATTGAATCTGTGACCTTTGCCAAGTTATGCAGGTTCTAATGAAATGTCGGAAGAAAGTTTATTTTAATGAAGGCTGAATTTATGATCATTGAGCGTTCAAAATAAGTCAAGATTGACGTAGATTGGCATTCCCATTGAGAATATTTTACTGAAGCTGGACTAATATGTGTTGTGTCATAATATGTGTTATTATGTGTTGCGCGTTAATGTCTTGTGTTTTGTGTTAATAATATGCGTTGTGTTTTATGTGTTAATAATATGCGTTATATATTATGCTATAATGTGTTAATAATGTGTCCTAGGCTGTGGAACAAGTAGTGTCAGAGCTCTCCAAGCAGTTCAGCAACAGTCCAAGCCACCTCTTGCATGGAGCCAATGTGATGCACGGGGGCAGCGCTTATGAGGGACTCTTGGTCTCGGAGAAAACGGACTTCGACATCATCATTTGTCTCAATAAACCTTATATTATTGAAAACTTTGTGGTAAGATATAGTCTAAATACTTTATGCTATCCTATCTCTCTTTGATGAGGGCTTCCGGTCTCGGAGAAAACGAACTTCGACATCATCATTTGTCTCAATAAACCTTAAATTATTGAAAACGTTGTGGCAAGCTTTAGTCTATTTAGCTTGTGTTATCCTATATCACTTTTCCATCATCCATCATCAGTGTCAATAATCCCGGTGATATTTACAACTTAAGACTTGACTTAAAGCTATTATATAGTTTATATTATCCTTTCTTTCTTCAATTCCATTCCTTCTATTATATTTTATATTTATATTTTCATGGTTAGATTATCGTCTGTGCGATCCTTCACATCTTTAACACTTAGATTAGCCAGGTAAAGGTCAGGTCAGGTGAAGGTATTAAGGGTTCAAACGATCAGTTTCCAATTGACCTCTTGCGAGTTTCGAGCTATAAGGAAAGTGATGTTTAGCAGATATAGAAACCGAGTTTTTTTAGCCATAATATTCACTGAAATTGATTTTATGAATTTATATAATTATGCACTACAACCGTATTTTAGCTGGTAGTTTACAGCTCCAACTTCTTTCTAGTTCGAAACTCGCAAGTGGTCAAGTGTGTGGAAATGCTATACCCTATTCCAAGTAAGTAGGACAAAACCCTTGAACATTAACCTCTATAAATCACGAACGTCTAAAGGAATCGAGCTAATATTTCTACCATTTAGGAAGGGTCAGCCAAGGAATAAGTGTGGAAATATACAGTTCATTTACACCCTTTTTGAGGTACAGAAGTCAAGGATTACTATTACTATAATGGTAGAGGCATGGAAGACTGTTATCCACGGGCCAGGGTAAACATCCGTCCCATCAGATAGGGATTTTAATTACTATACCCTGTGTATCATAGGTAGGCCAAACATCTCAACTCCAAGCTCTCATAACTCAAAACAAAATTCAATGATTGAGCTGTTATTTCTTTTATAGTTGAAAACCCCACGGGTTTTCAAAATATATTGTTTGATTCTGGGCGAATGGCTGGTCGAAAATGGAATCTACGACCAGGTATGGAAGCTGTTTGGCGAGAGAAATCGAATGGTACCAAGTAGAACTATTTTGGACTCTTTAGTTTGGGCTACAGAAGACTTAAAGTTGAAAAAGTGCTCATTTCGGGCGTTTCTGGAGGTCAAATCAAACCGAAATGCTAAAGTAGTGGTCCGATTTGAGTTATGTTTGTGCCATTGGATTCAGCGGGTGAAAGTGTACTTGTGGTAGAAATTTGAGCAAACTCCATACATAAATAACTCGTCTATGGGGTGATTTAGAGGTTATAAAGATAAAAATCAAAATTAGGCCTATTGGGCCTACAAAATTATCTAAATCCAAACATTTATATACCGTTGGAATCGCAACGACGAGACGAATCCATATATACCCTTGAAAACACAACATTCGAACATGACCTGTCAAGGTACTCGGCTTTGCCTGGACTAAAACCCAAGTGTTTTAAACAATTATTTTTTGATTCTGGGCGAATGGCTGGTCGAAAAGGGAATCTACGACCATGTGTGGAAGCTGTTGGGCGAGAGAAATCGAATGACACTAAGTAAAATTTATTTGAACTCTTAATTTGGGCTACAGAAGACTTTATTAAAGTTGAAAAAGTGCTAATTTCGGGCGTCTCTGGAGGTCAAATCAAACCGAAATCCTAAAGTACTGGTCCGAGCCATTGGATTCAGCGGGTGAAAGTGTACTTGGTGTAGATATCTGAGCAAAATCCATACATAAATAACCCGTCTATGGGTGACTTAGAAGTGTTCAAAATCAAAATCTGGTGGGGCCCCTTTTTCTCTGGTGGGCCCTTATATATATATATATATATATATATATATATATATATATATATATATATATATATTGCTGGAGGTCCTATTTAAACAATTAAAATCGTCTAACTGTATCCAGAATAAAGTTAAAGGACGTCGCCGGTGCAGAAGAGGTTAATAATAGTGGATATATTGTAGTATGTTCTACAAACCATAATAAGTCCTTATTGTTGTGGAAAGGTTATATCGGACATTAAACTGAAGATAAATTATGATAGCAGACAGAAATCATAAATCCGTATAAATCAAACGCTGCCTGATCCGATATTAAGTTTCCTTGTGTATATCCGGTTTTACCAACCCTGTCTCTGATGGATGGGCATGGACGATTGCACGGACAATTTTCGTTCACTATATCTTCCTAAACACGCATTAGAATTTCCTTGAAGCTTCCGATTCAACTACCCGAATAGGAAGAAAAGATAGCTAATTGACCACTTGCGAGTTTCGTTCTATAAGGAAGTTGGAGCTGTAGACATCGATATTTAGCAGGGTTACCAGCTAATATACGGTTGTAGCGCACTAATAAATACATAAAACCCAATTCAGCATACTTTCTACCCATCAGAAATCTAAATTATTATAGAACTTATGTTCTATATCGATGTTTACGGATCCAACTTCCTTATAGCCTGAAACTAGCAAGTGGTCAATTGACGGATTACTTCTTCAGGTAGGTCGTGATCCCAGCATGTACTTCACGCTGAAATGGAAAAAGGTGCAGGGACTCTCCGACGGACAGGGTTACTTAGATGCTGTGGAACTACAGAAACAGCTGTTTGATGGGTCAGTATAACACTATCTCTCAGTGTCTCTTTCACCCTTTCTTTCATTCATATTTCGAGATATTTACTTCTTAAATTATCTGAACTATACTTGGTTTCATTTCAAATAACGGTAAAATGAATCCCTTAGCCACTGATATCTCGATAGCTAACAGACCAGTAAGAAACTACCATGTCTCTGCTTCTTATTAGTTTCAAGTTATCATAATCAACAAAAGATTTCGCAACAAAACCTGCATAATAGCGGAGTAATCAAGCTGAAGATATAGCAATTTTCCATCAGCTGGAAATTTTTTTTAGTTAAATATAATTTTTTTTATTTTAACTTTACTTACATATCCCCAGGTTGACCGAGAGCGTGAAGAGGCTCAACGTAAGTAAGATGGCTAACGTCAGAAAGGTGGAGCTGAGAGGGGGTCTGGCCGCCCTGGACCTCCAAATCACCACCAGCTCTGGGACCATTGTCTCTGTTGACCTGGCTCCTCATTTTGCAGGTCAGATCATATATTGTGTTTGTGTGCAATGATCTGTATAAGATCTGGAGAGAATAATCAGCAGAGCTGCTTGTATATAAATACCATATGAGGAGGAGCACTTCACTGATAATGTGTAGCTTATATACCTTCTTCATATCAGACTGTGGCCTGTATTCCTAGACAAACCCAATGAACTCAACCACTAGAATCTGGAAGGCTCATGCTCTGCACCGTGCTATGTAAACAATGTAAATCGCCAGATGGCATTTGGGAGTGGTATACAAATGCTTGATATGCATTGCATATTTACTATGCACATAGTTATAAATGTAATATTCGTCTATCGCCTTTAAATTGTCTGTTTTTGCAGTAAATTATCACGCGTGCCCTATCAGTGTCAAATATATTAGACCAAACTTTGTGTCCCGTTCTGCTCCCTATGCACTTTCAAAAGGCAAAGAGTGGTACGTCCTCTGCAGCGGCTTCAAATCACACGAGTATTGAGTCATCCAGTTGTATATAGAAATCAATGGACAAACCCCATCATTGTCGTTGGGGATTATTGTAGTTTTGCCGTATTTCTATCCAGTCAGTATAATACACTACTGTATTTGTAATTGCACCCAGAGGTCACTGGGGTCAACCCAGGAAATTCAAACTTCTATTTCGATTAGTGCATCCTAGGGGATACCGTCTACAAACTTTATTGGATGCATTAAAGGGTCTCTCAAGTTCCTTAATGCCAATCCATACAAGGTAATAGCATTTTGCACTAGTTGTTATGATTTCACTATAAATACACCCTTAAATGATCAAGGTGTTCAGTTTATTCCACTGGGGAAAGTAGGCAGCTGTAGGCCATAGTTTGACACAAGTATATAATTTTATTTATTAGAAAAATAAATTGCAAATTAGGTACTTTCTCGATTTCTCCCTTAGAGAAACGTCATGGGGAACACACAGGCCAAACCATGCTATTATATTACAGATGTAGGCTACAGTAGTCCATCAAAGTATATTACAGATGTAGGCTACAGTAGTCCATCAAAGTATATTACAGATGTAGGCTACAGTAGTCCATCAAAGTATATTACAGATGTAGGCTACAGTAGTCCATCAAAGTATATTACAGATGTAGGCTACAGTAGTCCATCAAAGTATATTACAGATGTAGGCTACAGTAGTCCATCAAAGTATCTTGGTAACTGCATCAATTTTGTACTATTTCAGGAGTCATACTTATGATACACTGACGAAACATTTTGATTAATTGCTTGAGCCACACAGATGAATATACCAGGAATCACTAGTTAAAGTTCACTGTCTTGCTTGTATCATAGGGAGATGTTCAAGTATTCCTGACCATGACTGTACGTATCTTTCTCCCCAAAGTTCGCAACTGGTCTGGATGTCCAGACCTCAAACCTTTGAACCAACTGCCCTCTGACCTGAGAATATACATCAAGACCCTCCAGACCAACCACTCCCCCGTCTTCTATTTGTCTCCATCTGCTCCTGGACGTCAAACTAATAAACATCGCATATGCAACATCTCCTTTGCTATGTTGGAAAAGGAGTTCTTGAAATCGAATCGTAAGTAGGGTGGTAAATGTAACTATTTTGCAGGGCAGTGTCAAATATTTCTTAGTCGGGATTCATGACAAACTATTTTAACTAAACTATCAAGGGGTGAATTAGTCCAAGTACTACTCGGTAAAGGTTCTAGGATATTTATATGTTCATGCAAGGAGTAATAACTCTTGATAGGTAAGGTTTCAGTTTAGCTTAATTTCAGGTAAGGTAACATAACACTAACTTAATTTATGATGCGTAATGTTCTAGGTTAGCTATAGGATCTACTTAGGGATATACTTTAAAGATTCCGATGACCTATAATAGATAATCGACAGTGACATTTTGTAATATGTAGGACTTTGTATGAAACATTTACAAAGCTGTAAATACACTGGAGATTTTATATCCAAATAGTGAATACTGTAATGTGTTTATAGTGAATACCGGTACTGTAATGTGTTTATAGTGAATACCGGTACTGTAATGTGTTTATAGTGAATACCGGTACTGTAATGTGTTTATAGTGAATACCGGTACTGTAATGTGTTTATAGTGAATACCGGTACTGTAATGTGTTTATAGTGAATACCGGTACTGTAATGTGTTTATAGTGAATACCGGTACTGTAATGTGTTTATAGTGAATACCGGTACTGTAATGTGTTTATAGTGAATACCGGTACTGTAATGTGTTTATAGTGAATACCGGTACTGTAATGTGTTTATAGTGAATACCGGTACTGTAATGTGTTTATAGTGAATACCGGTACTGTAATGTGTTTATAGTGAATACCGGTACTGTAATGTGTTTATAGTGAATACCGGTACTGTAATGTGTTTATAGTGAATACCGGTACTGTAATGTGTTTATAGTGAATACCGGTACTGTAATGTGTTTATAGTGAATACCGGTACTGTAATGTGCTTATAGTGAATACCGGTACTGTAATGTGCTTATAGTGAATACCGGTACTGTAATGTGTTTATAGTGAATACCGGTGCTGTAATGTGTTTATAGTGAATACCGGTACTGTAATGTGTTTATAGTGAATACCGGTACTGTAATGTGTTTATAGTGAATACCGGTACTGTAATGTGTGTATAGTGAATACCGGTACTGTAATGTGTTTATAGTGAATACCGGTACTGTAATGTGTTTATAGTGAAGACACAACAGTTTCTGCTCTTCCTTGAGTCCTCTTCAGGGCTAAAGAGTGCTGACGAAGAAAACAAAACTTTCATGTAGCTAGAATGAACACGATTTTATGAGTTATGTTAAGTTCAATCTGTACAAAATTATACTTTGTCCTATATTAATATACTTTCTAACTCGGCAGCGCACATTCGTGACATGGTGAGAATGGTGAAGCTGGTGGCACTGGCAAACGACTGGAAGAAGACGTATGCTCTCAAGTCCTTCTACATCAAGAGGGTAGCCATCAAGTATCATGACAACCTGATACAGGAATCCCTCTGTGAGTATGGAAACCTCCATCGAAGTATAGATGCCCTCCTTTAGACACTGTGGTTGATTGCAATGTTGGAGTTTATTACACACTCCTTAACCCGGGAAAGGCGCCGAGACTTTTAAGAGCTTTTGGTGGTGAAAGGCGACGGGACACTTAAGATCCAAGATCTAAAAAAAAATTGTTTAAAAGACCCCAGTAGCACTCAAAACAAAGGAATGTGATTAAGTGAGATAATTCCCCTCCAAACCTCCTACACATGTGTCAAAACCCCCTCCTTTCCCCCCCTCCCCCACCTCTTCAATTATCACCTATTTTCCCTCTTATTCCCTTGTTTATCGGTTTATTTATCACGCCAATATCTCCTACCCGGTTCCAAAGTCGTCTACTGCGCATATAGAGAGCATGGGAAGAGAAAGAAAGCAAGACTGAGGGCTCAGTCTGCCTTCAGGCCTCAGAGAGGGAGGATATAATATGTCGCGTTCGCCTCTCTCCTCATGACCGCAGGGACGGCAATAATTCGTCTTTTTCACCCCCAAATACTATTCCCACTTGTTTTATTGCTGTTACATGTTAATATCTTCATATTAAACATAAAATAGGCACATATGAATAAGTAATAATGATATTTATGGTAAAATGACGATTTTAGGCGGGAATGAAGCCAAATATCCTCGCTTGGCGGGAGGGTTTGAACTACCAATAGCGTGCCACTCTCGGGTTAATGACTGATATGTACATACTTACAACCAAGAGCAAGAATAGAGCGAGATTTGATCAAAACTCACGAAAAACCCGAGGTGTGAGCATTACCACCTTGCCAATAATGCTATGTATGAATGCGTCGGCCGCAGCGAAGGTGTTAAGGCCCAAAGTTCTGAAGTATCTGGGATTTAGTAAAGCATTGTATTGTATCATTTCGGTTTGATACGGGTTGAGATGGGTGTATAGCTATTAGTGTTCATGACTGTACCTAAATGGTGTTTTCCTCTAAATTTTTACTAAAGTAATGTACCTTTTTATCTACAGGTTACACTAAGATAATGTGGAAGCTGAATGAACGATAATCTGATTCACACCCCTCTCATACTAACATACCCCAATCTGGCAGTGTTCTCTGCCAGTCCATCCTTTCCCCTTATTACCCTAGTATAAATATATTTAACCTTTTAATGATTTTTATGCATTTCTTTAATCTGGTTATCAGATTTTTGTTCAGTATTGGAATAATCTATGGAAGTTAAAGGGATGAATTAAGAGAGTTTGTACTCTTATGATGCTTAAATGTCTTTCGTAAGCTTAATACAATAGTGTACTTATAACCCCCCAAAAGGAAGAAATGCGGTCTCAAACATTAACGAGGTAATAATCCTTTGCCATAATGCTACTGATTGCAACACAATTTCTACATTTCAGGGGGCGGGTTCAAAGCTATTCTGGACTACCTCCAGAAAGAGCTCCAGGCAAACACCATCGACGGGTACTTTGTCGCCAACCAAGTGACGTACAGGCGACGACCGGAAAAAGTCGCCGAGTTTCGAGACGCTCTAGCTAAGACCAAAAGCTGGCAACCCAAGGACGTGGAAAACATGGTTCGTCAGTACTGGAGGAACACATGATTGGAGAGAGAGAAATGTTTGCTTAGTCCGAGAAAATTATTGCAGACAGAAGGGGACATGGTTGATTGGAAACATATTAATTGGTGATAGCAAGGAAGACTCGTAATTGGAGAAATATAAAACATTTGGGTAATTGATATTAAATAATCACAATTGAAAAATACAAACACGATTAATCGATACTTCCAAGCTAAATTTAAACTCACGTATAAAACTAACTCATGATAAACATTATAGATTATACTTAAGTTCAGTTCAAAAGAAAAACACAGGCTTAGAAAAGAAAAAAAATCTTTGATGTATAAGAAGGGGACAAAAGTTAAGGCTGCCTGTAACAAGTGCCCCCCCTCCCCCCTCCACCATTCAAAGAGTGCTAGAGAGCCAAACTCAAGGGACTGTACTTCAGAGTCAAAATTTCTGGACCCACAGAGCTTGAAGCAGTTTAAGGGAACAGTGGCTGTTTGTTTGGTCTATTAATTCATTTATTCATATTTTTTGTTTTAGTTTTCTCCCTAGATCTCCATCAAGCTTAGAAAAACACCCCGTAGACCTCCCTTCAAGATAGATTTGTAAATTTTTCGGTAGAAAGAATGTCCCGGCCAAAGGCCGATTCCTCCTAAAATTACAGGCTGCTATCGCTCGCCAGGAAAAATCGACACCTAAATGGCACGAAGGGTACTAATATTGACAAAGAAATGGGGTGAAAGGTCATAAAATCCCCAAACTAATGGAACCAACGTCTTAAAATCTCAAAACTAGTGGGGCTAAACATTAGGGAGAAGGGGGTCCAGAAAAACGGTCTGTCTCCCCTTAAGTCGCAAGATGAGGGAGGGATATATTGAGAGAGAGAGAGAGTGAGAATGAGTTCCACAATTTACTTGTTCATTGGAAGGACTGGAAATTCGGCTGAGAACATATTACTGGAGAATATATATTAACCAATAAACATACAATTAGCCAATAATTCTACTACTACTACTATTACTACTACTACTAATAATAATAATACCACTACGGCTACTATTACTTCTACAACTGCTAATACTACAGTAACAATTATAAATAATAATAATGAAAAATAATAATTATAATTTGGTAGGTTAATTACTGTTTCAGTGTTAGCATGTTATTCTTAATTTTGTTCTACCTATCATTAGACGATTTTCTATCTGCTTATGCGTCTTAAAATCTCTTAATAATGGAGCGAAACAGGGGAAGTCCGAAAAGACCTCCCTCGGACCATATAACAAATAGGGTTAATTTTGATAAATACATTAAGAAACTTTGACAGAATGAAAATATACACCCTATGAGGAGGAGCACTTTATTGATATGAGCTTGTTCATGATACTGTGTGTGTGTGTGTGTGTGTGTGCGGGGGGGGGGGGGGGGGGGTGGGGCGAAGTCGGTTACCCTGGTTATAAATAAGTAACACCCCGTTCTTAACATTAATAATAATCAACTACAAACCCCAATGCACTTGAATAAACTAATGACAGCATATGGTCCTCCCGGGATTCGAACTCTGAACACCACACCCAGAACATAAGCATCTATTCCTGGCACACCCTTAGTCGGCCACAGATTGAAGCAAGCCGTCTGTGTGGTCTTGTAGAATATCGGCGATCCCTCTGACAATCATTAGAATATGCAAATGTTGAATCAGCCGGCATTTCACCATAAAGGCGGAGTCACACGAGCGATTTTTCCGTAAATTTTTATGGGCAATTGTAGTCTGGCAGCTTCAAAATATATGTTTCCTAATCATTGAACTACCTAACATATCCTACATTCGATCTAGTTTTCGATTTCAATGCGTAAGAGCCTCAAAATAGTATGAGATAAAACTTGCTCATCGAAAATTGTCGGAAAATGTGCTCGTGTGATACTGACTTAGTAGTGGGCTTGGGTTCTCTTGTCAACTCGACCAGTAGATCTCAAGTTCTCAACCAGTAGAGCAGATCATTATCTATCAGTAGATCTCAACCAGTGCCAATTCAATCAGTGCAACTTCACCAATTCTGGCTATTATTAGACGATTTTATTCGGTTTAGGAAGGGTGTATGGAAGTCAACATGATACAAAAGATACAAAAATGAGGAAATAAATACGCCCATCCTCCCTCAAAGAAAACGGGCGGGCTGATAATATAAAGACTTGGCATTTTTCTTTGGCCTCGTTCTGGGTAGGTCATGTTTCTGTAAAGAGAGCATTTGTCTATTGTCGGGAACTCACTCACTCACTACCACACACACACATACTCTCTCTAACTCTCATTCTCGCTCTCGCTCTCTCTCTCCCTCTTCATCACTAATACTCGCACACTGAAACTGTTCATTACCCCCACCACCCCCTTTCTGAAACCATTGTACTCCCTCACCCCTCCCTCTGAAACCCTATCACCCCTTCCTCCCCTCTGATACCATGTCACTCCCTACTCCCTCCCCTACCCCCCTCTGAAGCCATTGTACTCCCTCACCCCTTTCCGCCTCCCCCTCCCTCTGAAACCATATCACTCCCTCCCTCCCCCCTCCACCCCTTGAAACCATGTAACCCCCCCCCTGTGAAACCATTACCGAGACATAGAGAGATGCCGGTATTGGACAGCCTATAGACACTCGCCTGTCGAAGGTGGTCTCCCTTTTTCGCTCCTAGTCGTCTTATTATATTTCTCCTATGTTAAGGTATTTTGTTTATCCGTTTTGCTATTTTTCTTGTTTATTGTTTTCATCTCTGTTGTTGCTTCTATTGTTCTTATTTCTCCTCATGTTTTTGTTGTTCTACTTTTAAACATTATTGTTAACCTGTCCAGACTGAAGAGGCTTCAAGATAACCCGTAAGAGTTGTGTGTGTAGAAACAAAAATTATGTTTGTGGGCCTGATAACTGTAGTCTATTATGTTTGTGGGCCTGATAACTGTAGTCTATTATGTTTGTGGGCCTGATAACTGTAGTCTATTATGTTTGTGGGCCTGATAACTGTAGTCTATTATGTTTGTGGGCCTGATAACTGTAGTCTATTATGTTTGTGGGCCTGATAACTGTAGTCTATATGTTTGTGGGCCTGATAACTGTAGTCTATTATGTTTGTGGGCCTGATAACTGTAGTCTGTAGTCTATTATGTTTGTGGGCCTGATAACTGTAGTCTATTATGTTTGTGGGCCTGATAACTGTAGTCTATTATGTTTGTGGGCCTGATAATGTAGTCTAATATGTTTGTGGGCCTGATAACTGTAGTCTATTATGTTTGTGGGCCTGATAACTGTAGTCTATTATGTTTGTGGGCCTGATAACTGTAGTCTATTATGTTTGTGGGCCTGATAACTGTAGTCTTATGTTTGTGGGCCTGATAACTGTAGTCTATTATGTTTGTGGGCCTGATAACTGTAGTCTATTATGTTTTGTGGGCCTGATAACTGTAGTCTATTATGTTTGTGGGCCTGATAACTGTAGTCTATTATGTTTGTGGGCCTGATAACTGTAGTCTATTATGTTTGTGGGCCTGATAACTGTAGTCTATTATGTTTGTGGGCCTGATAACTGTAGTCTATTATGTTTGTGGGCCTGATAACTGTAGTCTATTATGTTTGTGGGCCTGATAACTGTAGTCTATTATGTTTGTGGGCCTGATAACTGTAGTCTATTATGTTTGTGGGCCTGATAACTGTAGTCTATTATGTTTGTGGCCTGATAACTGTAGTCTATTATGTTTGTGGGCCTGATAACTGTAGTCTATTATGTTTGTGGGCCTGATAACTGTAGTCTATTATGTTTGTGGGCCTGATAACTGTAGTCTATTATGTTTGTGGGCCTGATAACTGTAGTCTATTATGTTTGTGGGCCTGATAACTGTAGTCTATTATGTTTGTGGGCCTGATAACTGTAGTCTATTATGTTTGTGGGCCTGATAACTGTAGTCTATTATGTTTGTGGGCCTGATAACTGTAGTCTATTATGTTTGTGGGCCTGATAACTGTAGTCTATTATGTTTGTGGGCCTGATAACTGTAGTCTATTATGTTTGTGGGCCTGATAACTGTAGTCTATTATGTTTGTGGGCCTGATAACTGTAGTCTATTATGTTTGTGGGCCTGATAACTGTAGTCTATTATGTTTGTGGGCCTGATAACTGTAGTCTATTATGTTTGTGGGCCTGATAACTGTAGTCTATTATGTTTGTGGGCCTGATAACTGTAGTCTATTATGTTTGTGGGCCTGATAACTGTAGTCTATTATGTTTGTGGGCCTGATAACTGTAGTCTATTATGTTTGTGGGCCTGATAACTGTAGTCTATTATGTTTGTGGGCCTGATAACTGTAGTCTATTATGTTTGTGGGCCTGATAACTGTAGTCTATTATGTTTGTGGGCCTGATAACTGTAGTCTATTATGTTTGTGGGCCTGATAACTGTAGTCTATTATGTTTGTGGGCCTGATAACTGTAGTCTATTATGTTTGTGGGCCTGATAACTGTAGTCTATTATGTTTGTGGGCCTGATAACTGTAGTCTATTCATTATAATAAGGTAAACAATCATGACCACTAACCTTTAAACTAAAAAAAAAAAAAAATCATAATCGAGCTAATATTTCTACCATGTGGGAAGAGTCAGCCAGGGAATAGGTGTGGAAGTTTACAGCCCATTTGCTCTAGCCCTTCTTAAGTTTCAAAGGATAGAGTTCTAGATATCTGGCCTACTTGTAATTAATAGACTATGGTAAATTATCCGGTACTGTAGCAACTCTTTCATTCAACAGGAATAAATGTATTTGACGTATTTTTCATACTAAGTAAATTTCTTGTTGTTGTTTCTATTGTTATTTTATTCCTCTCCTAGCTTGTTATACTTTTAGCCAGCCAGCGAATGGTTGTGGAAGTTTGCAGCCCATTTGCCCTTCTTGAGTTACAAAAGATATAGAGTTCGAGATTTCTGGCCTACATACAACTAATACATTAATAGCTTATATCAAATTATTCAGTACTATGACAACTTTTTCGCTTAATAGGAATTATACAAATTATGTTTCTTACTAATTGTATATATAAAAGAGTTATCCTATATATATATATATATATACATAAAAGAGTTATCCTCACCAGGATTCGAACTCAATCACTCCAGGTATAATTGTGGATGTTGGGCACCGTATCCACTCCACCATCCGCTCGCGGTCGAGTGAATACGGTACCCAAGTCTCTCAAATATGCCTGGACTAAGTGGGTTCGAATCCTGGTAATGATATAAAATAAGGATCATCTTGTGTAGCCTTAACTTAGTAGGTGGACAACTCTTAGCTGGTCTTACTACTTCAAACACTTTCACACACACACACACATACTTACAAACACACACACACACACACACACACTATAGGGGTGCAATGCCTGGTGAGTTATCTGCTCAACCGGTGGCGTTGTGTGTGAGTAAGTGTGAGAGTCCGAGTGTAGGGGTTGAGACAGTGAAGCACGGGAACGAGGTGGCTTCAGAGATGGGGTCGTTTCGGGCCATGAGTGAGCACCGTGCCTCATGTGAAGGCAAGATGGCAGGTGCTCGTTGTACTCTACGTGCTTCACATGTCTCACTCCCTAGACTGGAACAAGACCTCACGGGCTTCACTGTTCATTGTAAAGCGGTGAATGTTAAGGCTCTCAGCCTATGCCCGAGAGGAAGTAAGTTGGAATATAGAAGAAAAAAAAAAAAAAAAAAAACAACTTACAAACACACACACACACTTACACACGCACACACACAGAAGCACTTCTACACAGCGGAATCAGTTACTCCGAGAATGGAAAGGAAAATCTAAGTAAATCTGTCATTCTCATGCATGACCTGGCTACACTCAATTGGTATTATTCACTCTCTCTCTCTCGCTCCACTTAATTGGTATTATTCATTCTCTCTCTCTCGCTCCACTTAATTGGTATTATTCATTCTCTCTCGCTCCACTTAATTGGTATTATTCATTCTCTCTCGCTCCACTTAATTGGTATTATTCATTCTCTCTCTCTCTCGCTCCACTTAATTGGTATTATTCATTCTCTCTCTCTCGCTCCACTTAATTGGTATTATTCATTCTCTCTCTCTCTCGCTCCACTTAATTGGTATTATTCATTTGCACTTTCATTTTAGTAGGAATATTTGTACTTAACTCTTACTAAGCTCTCTCTCTCTGCTAGGCCTAACGTTATCCCTGATTTCTCAATATCTCGATTAATCTCCCACCTTCCTTCCGTTTCTACCCCCTCCCCTCTCCCTTCCTTCCGATTCTACCCCCCTCCCCTCTCCCTTCCTTCCGTTTCTACCCCCCCCCTCCCCTCTCCCTTCCTTCCGTTTCTACCCCCCCCCTCCCCTCTCCCTTCCTTCCGTTTCTACCCCCCCCCTTCCCCTCTCCCTTCCTTCCGTTTCTAACCCCCCCCTCCCCTCTCCCTTCCTTCCGTTTCTACCCCCCTCCCCTCTCCCTTCCTTCCGTTTCTACCCCCCCCCCTCCCCTCTCCCTTCCTTCCGTTTCTACCCCCCCCCCCCCCCTCTCCCTTCCTTCCGTTTCTAACCCCCCCCCCTCCCCTCTCCCTTCCTTCCGTTTCTACCCCCCCCCCCTCCCCTCTCCCTTCCTTCCGTTTCTACCCCCCCTCCCCTCTCCCTTCCTTCCGTTTCTACCCCCCCTCCCCTCTCCCTTCCTTCCGTTTCTACCCCCCCCCTCCCCTCTCCCTTCCTTCCGTTTCTACCCCCCCCTCCCCTCTCCCTTCCTTCCGTTTCTACCCCCCCCTCCCCTCTCCCTTCCTTCCGTTTCTACCCCCCCCCCCCCCCCCTCTCCCTTCCTTCCTCTTCAACCTTCCTTCTTCTCCTATTTATCTTATTCCTCCTCCTTTTCCTTCTGTTCATCTCTCTCTAAACTCACTCTCTCTCTCTCTCTCTCAGATAGCCTTCTACTTTACTGTCCTTTTCTTCCACAATAAACTGTCCCTGTCTGGTAGTATTGGCCTGATGAAGCTAT
Organism: Paralithodes platypus; assembly: GCA_032716605.1. Lineage (NCBI taxonomy): Eukaryota > Metazoa > Arthropoda > Malacostraca > Decapoda > Lithodidae > Paralithodes > Paralithodes platypus. The sequence continues at coordinate 8,614,472 of CM064521.1, forward strand.
ATGCGAAACGTTGTCAATAAAGTGCTCTTCCTCACATGGTGTTTATTTGCAATGGTTTAATCCCTTGGGAGGCATATTATGTATGTTAATATATGGTCATTGGTTTAGTGTGTGTGAGAGGGAGAGAGTGAGCATGAGTGTGTGTGTGTGTGAGAGAGAGAGTGTGAGTGAGTGAGAGAGAGAGAGAGAGTGAGTGAGCATGAGTGTGTGTGTGTGTGAGAGAGAGAGAGAAGGGATTAACACTATCTTTATCGTCCAGTATATATATAGACACAATGGATTAATTCCTTGGGAGGCATATTATGTATGTTAATATATGGTCATTGGTTTAGTGTGTGTGAGAGGGAGAGAGAGAGAATGACAGACAAATAGACAGGCTATACAGACTACACAGATCTAGAGGTCCCCCTCTCTCTCTCTCTCTCTACTGTACTATTCTTCCACTATAAACTGTCCCTGTCTACTAGTATTAAGGCCGGACCACCTAGTAGGGACCGCAAGGTCTGCGTGGTTTGAGTATCTGTGTAACTCTGTGTAACTCTCTCCCGGGTTCTACGTATTAACAACGATATCCGGAAACACACACACACACACAAACTCACTCTCTCTCTCTCTCTCTCTCCCGTATAAACAACGCTGCCCGGAAAGAGTTACTCCGTCTTGCTTTTCCGCCCCACTTGAGACAATTTCCAGACAAAGGGAAAAGTGAGACGGGGGGTAATAGCTCCCCGGAGAAATATGGCAGGGGGGGGGGGGAAGGGAGGGGGTGGAGGAGTGGAGGGGTATGAGAGAGAGAGAGAGAGTAGGAATTAGGAATAGACACGATGGACAAGGGAAATAGGAGGAGGAGGAAAAGGAAAGGATATATGGGGAGGAACAAGTGGAGGAGGAGGAGAAGTAAGAAGAGAAGAAGGAGGAGAAGTAAGCAGAGGGGGGCATGGGGGAAAAAGAGAAGGAGGAAGAAGGAGATAAAAATACTGAAGGGAGTGAAACAGATGGATGAGTGCAGAAGTAAGGGAAGGAAGAGAAGAAAGGATAGGAAGACATGGAAGGGGAAAGGAAGATAAAGGAAGATAAGAGAAGATAGGAAGACACGAGAGGAGAAGGGAAGAGAAGAGGAAGATATGGAAAAGGAAAGGAGAGGGGTAAGAGGAGAGAAAGAAAGAGGAAAGAAGATAAAGAGGAAAATATATGATAACAAAATAAAAGAGATAATAAAGAGGAAAGATGATAAAGAGGAAAGAAGAAAAGAAATGTTACAAACATATCTTGAAAGGTTTAATCCCTTTAGCACCAATACGTAATTTTCATCATATTCTGGTTACCTTAGTTTATAATCTACCTTCAGAGTGAGAACTGAGCAATCTCTGCCATACCCATAGCTTACTCTGACTGTTCCTTTTACCTATATATTTTCTAGATCTCAAGTGACGGCGTCTCTAACGTGGATTGACCTCCCAATCTACCAAGATTGGAAGCCAAAGCGTCACATTTTCCCCTTGCCCCTCAACTTTCTCTTCATAATTGCTGAGGGACACAGGGCCCTGGGTGGGGCTTTGGTTTCCCGGGCATTTCCGCACCCTCCTCAGCTCCCCGCCATGGAGTGGCTTCTGTCACCCAGGCTTTATTGTGGTCGGTGGGGAGGGTTCTGTGGGGGCGCTCGGTTATGGCCTTGGCCTTGCTCGGGGCCTTGGGGCTGTTCGGCCAGGCAGCTTGGGGAACAACAACAACAACAACAACGACTCACAGGGGTAAATACGATCTCAATAAACCCTCTTAGTAACGCAGCTCCTTCCTAAACTGCATAACATCATCTAATCTTAGCCAGAATCAAACGTAATAAGGCGCCATTGTGCTGAAAGGGTTAATTATATAGTTAAATTGGCAAGCTGTTAAGGGGAGATGGGTCGTTTTTCTGGTCCCTCTTCTTCCTCATTTTTTTCTTCAGATTTTAAGACATTCAACCCATTAGTTTGGCGATTATACGACCTTTCGCCCCATTTCTTTGACAATATCAAGATTTGTCATGTCATTTAGATGTCGATTGTGTCTTGGCAAGCACTAGCGAGCCTGTAATTTATGAGAAACCAGCCTTCGGCCGGGACATTTTTCTATCGAAAAATGTACAAATTTATCTTGAAGGAGGGGTCTTGTTGCCTTTATTTTATTTTATTTATTTTTTTGATGAAGGTCTAGGGAGGAGACAAAAATAATAATAAACAAATACATATATGAGCAAATAAATACGCCCATCCCCCCTTAATACGCCCATCCCCCCTTAATACGCCCATCCCCCCTTAAATTAGCTATTGTAACCCGATATACCAAACCGGAAGTCTGCAGATAGAAGGTCAAGTGGTTCACACAAGACAGACAGACAGACAGACAGACAGACCCCTCCTTGTTCAAACCCCCCCCTCCCTCAGTTCTGGCACACCAACTCTTTTTCTACCAATTGACCCCTTGCGAGTTTCATGCTATAAGGAAGTTGGAGCCGTAAACATCGACATAGAACAGATAGACAATAATAATGTAGGTTTCTGATGGATAGAAAGTATGTCTAATTTAGTGTTATGTATTTATAAATGTACTAGGACCGTATTATAGTTGTTAATTCTGCTAAATATCGATGTCTACAGCTCCAACTTCCTTATAGCCTGAAACTCGCAAGTGGTCAATTGTTGTTCGGCATCTTCAAATTGTAAGTGTTATCAGAAATCAACCACTTATACTCGATTTTTTAGAACTTGGCGAAACGTTTACTTCCTTTGCAGCTGAATTCTCGATAACTAATGGAAAAAATAAAAAAACATTAGGTCTCTGCATCATATTATTGCCAAGTTTTAGTAAGTAACAACATATTTGGCTATGCAGTAATGGCCGAGTAATTAAGATGGGAACGAGCCAATTTATCGCCAGCTTTAACAAAAATGGAATATAATAATTAAAATCTGCCCTCAGTCCAGTTTCCGATTCCAATGTGAAAGATCCTCAAAATATTACGAAACAAAACTTGCTCATCGAATATTGCCGGAAAAAACGCCCGTGTGACGGCGGCTTTACGAGAGGCTAGACTCGTCATAAAGTCAGTGTCACACGAAACAAATATTCTGACAATTTTTACGGGCAATTGCAGTCTGGTAGCTTCAAAATTAAACTTTGATAAGAATTCAATTACCGGTACCTATCATCTACCTTCGATCTAGTTTCCGTTTCCAAAGTGAAGGAGCCTCAAAATAGTACGAAAAAGAAAAGAACTTGCTCATCGAATATTGTGGGAATTAAAAGGGTAAAGCCTATCTCAATCAACCCTCTGACTTCCATATACCCCTAACTAATCTAAATAAAATCGTCTAATAATAGCCAGAAAATAGAAAAAGAAAATCGTAATGGTATCTTGAGAGGGTTAAATAATAAATGGGTAATGAAGGGCGTTCTTTTCTGTATCTCGGCCCTATAATGAAAATCCTGAATAATAAGAGAGTAATTAAGTTCAATGTGGCTGGCAGTGGGGTGGGGGTAATATAACACTTGGATGCACACACACGCACACCGCACACCACACACCAACTACGCACGCACACCACACATGCACACCAGACATGCACAGATCACGCACATATACACCACCCACCTACCCACACAAAGCACACACACACATACAAACTTCACACATTATAATCAAGGACACACACACACACATTATTTCACAACCCCCCCCCCCCCACCTTCCTTTCCACCACACGAACATCACACACAAACTAACCCACATTAACGAAAGACACGCAGAGCCCTAGACCCCATCATATAACACACACATACATTACATATGAACGAAGACACACATACACAACACATAACCTACCTGCGTACACATAATACACAAACACACACGCAAAACCCTCCCTCACCCATCCCCACAGAACAAACCCTCCCTCACCCATCCCCACAGAACAAACCCTCCCTCACCCATCCCCACAGAACAAACCCTCCCTCACCCATCCCCACAGAACAAACCCTCCCTCACCCATCCCCACAGAACAAACCCTCCCTCACCCATCCCCACGGAACAAACCCTCCCTCACCCATCCCCACGGAACAAACCCTCCCTCACCCATCCCCACAGAACAAACCCTCCCTCACCCATCCCCACGGAACAAACCCTCCCTCACCCATCCCCACAGAACAAACCCTCCCTCACCCATCCCCACGGAACAAACCCTCCCTCACCCATCCCCACAGAACAAACTCTCTGAAACACAACACATGCAAAACACCCACCCACACCCACACATAATCAACTCCCCCCCCCCCCCCTCACACACACACTCACACACACAAACTCTCTTAAAGACACACACACATACATAAGACAAACACACACACACATAACCCCCCCCCCCCCCCAAACACCCCCACACACGAAATCCGAAACAAGGGCCAGGTCATTATTCTCGCCATTGTTAATCAGGGGGACTTCACAGGCGGGGCGAAATTGCCTTAGTTACATTTTTAGGCCCATTGTTTTCCGAGGGGTGACAACTCCATCTTGTTTTCTTTTAAGGGGGGATGGGCCGGTTTTAAGGGGGGATGGACCGGTTTTAGGGGGGGGATGGGCCGGTTTTAAGGGGGATGGACCGGTTTTAAGGGGGGATGGGCCGGTTTTAAGGCGGGATGGGCCGGTTTTAAGGGGGGATGGGCCGGTTTTAGGGGGGGATGGGCCGGTTTTAAGGGGGGATGGGCCGGTTTTTCTAGCTCCCCTTCTTCCTCATGTTTAGGCCCATTAGTTTTGAGATTTGTAGACGTTCGGTCCATCAGTTTGGCGATTTTAACACCTTTCGCCCCATTTCGTTGTCAATGTTAAGACCTTTTGTGCCAATTAGGTGTCGATTTTTTCCTGGCGAGCGATAGCGAGCCTGTATTTAAAGTTGAACCGGCCTAGGGCCAGGACATGTTTCTACCGAAAAATGTACAAATTAATCTCGATGGGGGGTCTTGGGGGTAATTTTTATAAGCTTGATGCAGGTCTGGGGGGGAAACTAAAGAAAATAATAAATACATAAATAATATATAATGACCAAATAAATACAAATCTCCCCTTAAATTGAAATTAAAATAAATAAACGTAGCCTTAGGGGAGGTTTTTAGTTAAGGGGAGGTTTTTAGTTTGTTTTCTACTCCTCCAGCAATCTTAAAATTTCACCCCCTTGACCCTCTTTCAAGATAAATATTGACATAAATCGGTAGAAAAATTTCCCGGCTGAAAGCCGGTTCCTCTTATATTACAGGCTCGCTATCGCTCGCCAGGATAAAATCGACACCTAAATGGCACGAAAGGTCTTAAAATTGACAGAAATGGGTCGAAAGTTCTTAAAATCGTCAAAATAATGGGGCGAACGTGGTTAAAATCTCAAAAGCAATGGGGCTAAACGAGGGAGAAAGGGGTCAAGAAAAAAACCCTCAAGTGGATATCTCCCCTTAAGAGTGAATCTTTTGATAAGAAGAGGCAAATCAATGTTGTATTCGGCATTAATGTTGTCCTTACATACCTCCCCTTTCATTAACTCGTATCATCCATAATAGCCTAGCTATTTTAAGATTACAATTATTCACTGAGATCATTCTAGCACTTGGCAATCAAACTTCCATACATAGTTTATGCTAGTACAGTAGGGTTTGTATTGGAGGATTAATGTTAACCCCTACTGTACCGACGTCTTATTTTTCCTTGGATTCTAGCTGTATTTAGACGATGTTGGGCAGCTGAAGAAGGAATTGTGGTAGTAATAGAGGTTAAGGGGAGGTTTCCACTTGAGGGATGTTTTTCTTGACCCCCTTCTCCCTCATGTTTAGCCCCATTGCTTTTGATATTATAAGACTTTCGCCCCATTAGTTTAGCGATTTTAAGAACTTTCACCCCATATTAAGACCGTTTGTGCCATTCAGGTGTCGTTTTTATCCTGGCGAGCGATAGCGAGCCTGTAATTTAAGAGGAACCGGCCTTCGGCCGGGAAATTTTTCTACCGAAAAATGTACAAATTTATCTTGAAAGGGACTCAAGGGGGTATAATTTTAAGCTTGATGGAAGTCTAGGGAACAAAGTAAATACCTTCCCTTAAGTGAGATAGGTTGAAGCCTGATAATTGCTGGTGGTCCTTTTTAGACCGAATAAAATCGATTAATAGTAGCCAGAATAAAGTTAAACAGACGTCGCTGGTACAGAAGGGGTTAATAGCGGGGTGTTCCTTAATATAACAAAATCAGATCACAATCCTTCCTTTAAAACACAACTTAACCTTTTCAGTACTACGACCCTTTTTCCACTAAATTCCGAATAACCTTAGATAATTTTCCTCAGCTATGGAAGGCCCTCTAGTTTGCAGACGATCTCAATTACGCCCCAGATGCCCACAGACCCTTCATAAACTGAATAAAATCGTCTAGTAGTAGCCAAAAGGAGCTACTTAAACCCGTACACTGAGAGGGTTAACTAATTTACCACCATTTGTCTGATTCCTCTCGCAATAATTCAGTCTCAATAGTTCATTAATAATCCCCTTTATTAATTCCCTTCATCCAGTTATTAAGGGGGTAGTGCTTGTTGCTTGGTCTATATATTTACCCCTTCTTTACCGACCACGTTTCTTTAGTATATTCTAGCTAAATTTAGACATTTTTGTGCAGTTTAAGAAGGAGCTGTGGTAGTAAAAAGGGTTAAGTGAGATAGTTGGATGCCTGTTAGTTGCTGGAGGCCCGTTTTAAACTGAATGCAATCGTTTAATATCAGCCAGAATAAAGTTAAAAGGACGGCACCGGTAATGAAGAGGTTAATATATTTGTTTAGTTTCCCCGCTAGACCTCCATCAAGCGTTAACAAAATAATAAACACCCTCTATGCCCCCTTTCAAGATAAATTTGTAAATTTTTCGGTAGAAATTTTTTCCGGCCGAAGACCGGTTCCTTCTAACATTACAGGCTCGCTATAGCTCGCCAGGGAAATATTGACACCTAAACAGCATGACAGATCTTAATATTGACACCTAAACAGCATGAAAGATCTTAATATTGACACCTAAACAGCATGAAAGATCTTAATATTGACACCTAAACAGCATGAAAGATCTTAATATTGACACCTAAACAGCATGAAAGATCTTAATATTGACACCTAAACAGCATGAAAGATCTTAATATTGACACCTAAACAGCATGAAAGATCTTAATATTGACACCTAAACAGCATGAAAGATCTTAATATTGACACCTAAACAGCATGAAAGATCTTAATATTGACACCTAAACAGCATGAAAGATCTTAATATTGACACCTAAACAGCATGAAAGATCTTAACATGAAAGATCTTAATATTGACACCTAAACAGCATGAAAGATCTTAATATTGACACCTAAACAGCATGAAAGATCTTAATATTGACACCTAAACAGCATGAAAGATCTTAATATTGACACCTAAACAGCATGAAAGATCTTAATATTGACACCTAAACAGCATGAAAGATCTTAATATTGACACCTAAACAGCATGAAAGATCTTAATATTGACACCTAAACAGCATGAAAGATCTTAATATTGACAAATAAATAGGGCGAAAGGCCTCAAAATCGTCAAACTAACTGAAAGAACGTCTTCAAATCTCAAACCTAATATGGTAAACATGAGGGAGAAGGGGGTCCAGAAAGAGCGACTAGCTCCCCCTTATACACCTAGCTTATCCCCTTTCTCTAAACCCGGTGTCACACGAGCGATTTTTCCGGCATTTTATTGTTTCGGGCAATTGTGGTCGGTTAGCTTCTGAATTAAGTTGTATAATAATTTCAGTCACCTAAAATTATTTACCTTCAGTCTAGAAAAAAAGAAAAAGAAAAAATAGGAAAACCAATAGAAGGAAACATGCTTACATTACTGAAATGTGTGTGGACATGCAGTAAGGGTCGCTCTTCTGTAAATCTAAAATGGCTTACTTAAGAATGGGAAAGGGGTGGGACCTTCTAAAAAAAAATCCTGTATAATTACCGATTCTAATGCAAAAAAAGCCCCAAAATATTACGATAACAAAACTTGCTCATATAAAATTGCCAGAAAATACGCTCGTGGGATATCGCCTTAAAACACCTATCATAACATACCCTCAAAAGCCGGTATCACACGAGCGCTTTTACCGTCAACTTCTATCGTCAATATTAATGTGGCAGATTGTGAGGCAAACTTTTAAAATAATTCAGTCGACAAATTTAATATATTTTCAGTATAGTTTAATATAATATATCTTCAGTTTAGTTTGGCTTAATAAATCTTTAGTTTAGTTAAATTCAATATACAGTATATTCAGCTTAGTTCAATTAATTATTTCTTCAGTTTAGTTTGATTTAATATATCTTCAGCTTAGTTTAATTTCATATATCTTCAGCTTAGTTTAATTTAACATATGTTCAGTTACGTTTCCGATACCAGTGCAAAAAATCCCAGATATGTTGCCGGAAAAAATTTGATTACCGAAAATTGGCGATAAAAGCGCTCGTATGATACCGGCTTAACTCTTTATCTCGCTAATGAATGCAAGCTCATGTTCTTCTGTCTCACCCCATTCGATACATTTCTGATGTTGGTTAATATATTTTTATCATTCTTCGTTGGACTACCCTAAAGGAAAAATAAATATGTCTTCATTCTACGTGCTTGCGTCAATGAAAGCTGCTCCTGATATCTCTCTCTCTCTCTCTCTCACTCTCTCTCTCTCTTTCTCCCTCTCTCTCTCTCTCTCTTACACACACACACACACACACACACACACACACACACACACACACACAAGAACAATGGAAATCCGCATAAATCCTATTGGCCATAAGGGATACAAGTTGTAGTGAGAGAGGTTCTTAAACAGCTACAGTATAAGATAGATTAAGAGTATAGGAGATACAGGTGAGAGGCAAGAACAAATAGGGATGTACAGAAAGAAGGAGTTTGCTTCAACAAATACCGGTATATAACTAATTAATTTATATATGATTACACTTACTGTAAAAAATAAATTCATGAAATAAGAAAGCACACGTTTTTTGCAATATCTACTGTACAAAACATTAATATAAACCACTAAAACATTAATATAAACCATTAAAACATTAATATAAACCACTAAAACATTAATATAAACCACTAAAACATTAATATAAACCATTAAAACATTAATGTAAACCACTAAAACATTAATATAAACCACTAAAACATTAATATAAACCACTAAAACATTAATATAAACCACTAAAACATTAATATAAACCACTAAAACATTAATATAAACCACTAAAACATTAATATAAACCACTAAAACATTAATATAAACCACTAAAACATTAATGTAAACCACTAAAACATTAATATAAACCACTAAAACATTAATGTAAACCACTAAAACATTAATATAAACCACTAAAACATTAATATAAACCACTAAAACATTAATGTAAACCACTAAAACATTAATATAAACCACTAAAACATTAATATAAACCACTAAAACATTAATATAAACCACTAAAACATTAATGTAAACCACTAAAACATTAATATAAACCACTAAAACATTAATATAAACCACTAAAACATTAATTGGTGATGGGCTGGTCTATCAGAGTGAGAACTGAGCGATCTCTACCATACCCATAGCTTACTCTGACTGTTCCTTTTACTTATATATTTTCTAGATCTCAAGTGACGGCATCTCTTCCGTGGATTGACCTCCCAATCTACCAAGATTGGAAGCCAAAGCGTCACATTTTTCCTTTGCCTCTCAACTTTCTCTTCATAATTGCTGAGGGGCACAGGGCCCTGTGTGGGGCTTTGGTTTCCCGGGCGTTTCTGCACCCTCCTCAGCTCCCCGCCATGGAGTGGCTTCGGTCACCCAGGCTTTATTGTGGTCGGCAGGGAGGGTTCTGTGGGGGCGCTCGGTTATAGCCTTGGCCTTGCTCGGGGCCTTGGGGCTGTTCGGCCAGGCAGCTTGGGGAACAACAACAACAACAACAACAACAACTAAAACATTAATATAAACCACTAAAACATTAATATAAACCACTAAAACATTAATATAAACCACTAAACCATTAATATAAACCACTAAAACATTAATATAAACCACTAAAACATTAATATAAACCACTAAAACAGTAATATAAACCACTAAACCATTAATATAAACCACTAAAACATTAATATAAACCACTAAAACATTAATATAAACCACTAAACCATTAATATAAACCACTAAAACATTAATATAAACCACTAAAACATTAATATAAACCACTAAAACAGTAATATAAACCACTAAAACATTAATATAAACCACTAAACCATTAATATAAACCACTAAAACATTAATATAAACCACTAAAACATTAATATGAACCACTAAAACATTAATATAAACCACTAAACCATTAATATAAACCACTAAAACATTAATATGAACCACTAAAACATTAATATAAACCACTAAAACATTAACATAAACCACTAAAACAGTAATATAAACCACTAAAACATTAATATAAACCACTAAACCATTAATATAAACCACTAAAACATTAATATAAACCACTAAAACATTAATATAAACCACTAAACCATTAATATAAACCACTAAAACATTAATATAAACCACTAAAACATTAATATAAACCACTAAAACATTAATATGAACCACTAAAACAAAGCGACAAGAGTAAACACTAAATAATAATGCACGAAATAACACACACCAGAAATTTCCCGAGCCGACGCAAACATAAAACCGAATAAATACAAAGCCGAAATATACAAACAAATAACCGGGGGGGGGGGGGGGGGAGGCAAACATATAAACCCCACGCACAATACCAACATACATTTACGTTTATAAAAGAAAGAAAACATTGGATAATTGTTCATGTTTCCAGCTCAATGCAAGGGTTTTTCAATCGCTTGTTAATTTAGTGTCACAAGAGTGGTAATTGACCACTGGAGTAAATGCAGAAAACAAAATTCAGCAAACGGTTTATCCATCAAAACTCGTGTATATATATATATATATATAGTTTATTTCTGCTAACTAACGATATTTGTGCCTCTAACGTCCTTATAGCCTGAAACTCTGTCGTAAAATCACCAAACAAATGGGGCAAACGTCTTGCAATCTCAAAACTAATGAGGCTAAGGATGAGGGAGAAGGGAGTCCAGAATTAATAAAACTCCTCAATAAATAAAACTCGTCACCTGTACATTGGCTATTCTCCGTGTACAGAAAGGGCCCACAACCAACACCAAACACCACACCGCACCAGCCAGCCATCGAAATGTAATAACAAGGGTTGGTTGGGGTGTATGGGTGTATTGGGGGGGGGGGGGGGGGGGGGGGGGGTACTGGGAGGCGAGGGGCTGTACTGGGGGTGTATGGGGTCTTGGTAGTACTGGGGGATGGTTGGTAGGTAAGAAACTGGGGGGATAGGGGTGGGGAACTGGGGGATATAGTGCCATACTATTAATAAGTACCCCCCAATAATCCCAGCTAATACTGGTGTACTGGGGAGTTCCTGGGAGGTAAGGAACTGTGGGAAATAGGGGTGGTAAACAGAGGGAATAAGGCATTGGTAGTACTGGTGGACTGGTGTATGATTGGGGGGTAAACACTGGGGGAATAGGGGTGGGAAACTGGGAAATAAGGCCCAGGTAGATCTGTTGAGAGGTAAGGAACTGGGGAAATAGGGGTGGGAAGCGAGGGTAGATCCGGTGTACTGGGGGGGGGGGGGGGGGGAGAAGCGTTGGGGGGGGGGGGAGGCTGGGGGGAGGTAGGTATAAATATTCTATTGTGCCACGTTCCTGCCACTTCAAAAGGACCCCTGCTAAAATAACACCAGGCTGAGCACTTAATCTAGCGTCCGGTACTAAAGCTGAAGCACTATATGGCTACTGGTGTTGTTGTTATTGGTGTTGTGATGGTGTTAGTGGTGTTGATCTTGTTGTTGTTAGTGTTGGTGTTGGTGGTATTGTTAGTGGTGGTGTTGTCGTTGGTGTTGGTGGTATTGTTGTTGTTATACTCAAACAACACCAGGCTGAACAGTTATTCTAGCGTTCGGTACTAAAGCTGACCCACTATATGGCTACTGGTGGTGTTGATGGTGTTGTTATTGGTGTTGGTGAAATTGTCAGTGAAGGTGTTGGCGTTAGTGTTGTAATTACTGGTGTTGGTGGTGGTGTTACTGAAGGTATTGGTGGTGTTGTGATGTTGGTGTGGTTATTATATTGCCGGTGTTGTTGTTGTTGTTGTTGGTGGTTATGATGCTGCTGTTGTTGTTGGTGGTGGTGGAAGAGTTTATCCTTATATTACAGCCGTATTAACATTACTAGGCAAGGGTTCGAGCTCCTTGTGCGGGTTAAGGGGATTCCCATGTTTAGCCCCATTACTTTTCAGATGTTAAGATGTTCGCCCCATCAGTTTGCCGATGCTAAGACCTTTCACCCCTTTTTTTTTGTCAATATTAAAACTTTTCGTGTCATTTACGTGTCATTTTTTTCATGGCCAACAATAGTGAGCCTGTAATTTAGGAGGGGCCGGGAAAATTGTCTACCGAAAAATGTACAAATATATCTTGAAGGTAGATCCTGGGTTTTTTCTTTTAAGTTTGATTGGGTATAGAGAGAGAAAAAAAAAATCGACCAAAAAGTGAACAATTGTTTTTTATTTATCTTTCCTTGTCTCTCTTTCCCTGGCTTGTATCCATTCGGCCCTATTCAGTCAACTGTTTTAAGACGTTTATCCCCAGCCAGGTATCGATTTTTTCCTGGCGAACGATAGCGAGTCGGCATTGTATGGAGAAATTCGGCTTCGCCGGAGAAATTTTTCTATCAACAAATTCACACATTTAGCTTGCTGTCAAAACAAAAATATATATATGCTGGCTTGCTATCACTCGCCAGGAAAATATTGTCCCCTGGATGGGGGTAAACGTCTTAAAACAGTAGGCTGAATGGGGCCGAATATATACAAGCCAAAGAGAGAGGGAGAGAAAGAGAAAAAAAGCGAGGTGGGCCCCCTTAAAAAAGAATAATGAAATAGTGACATAATTATGTGCTCAAGGGCTTAATTGACTGACTGAGAGAGAGAGAGAGAGAGAGAGAGAGAGAGAGAGAGAGAGAGAGAGAGAGAGAGAGAGAGAGAGAGAGAGAGAGAGGTGGACAAACAGACAGAGAAATACAAACACTAATTATATACAGACGCATGACAAGCGAGACATACACACAGACAAAGGACAGACAAAGACAGAGAAACAGAAAGACAGAGAAATACATACAGACACAAGACAAAGAGACATACACACAGACAAAGGACAGACACAGACAAATAACAAATAAACAGAGACAGAAACATACATACACACACAAGACAGAGAGACACACACAGACAAAGAATAGACAAAGACACAGAAACAGAAAGACAGAAACATGCAGACAGGCACAAGACAAGAGAGACATACACACAGACAAAGAATAGACAGACATAAATAGACAGACATAGACATACATACAGACACAAGACAGAGAAGCATACACACAGACAAAACACAGACAGACAGATAAATACATAGACACAACACAGAGAGCTATACACACAGACAAAATACAGACATATAGACACAGACAAAAAGACAGAAACAACAGACATAAAGACAGACTAACCAGACCCCTTCCCTTACCCACCAACCTGCTCTGCCTCTGCACCTTTTCTGGTATGGACAGGCTTCAACCACGCCTAGACCCCTTCCACCATATCATTCTATCTGTCTATCTATCTATCTATCTACCAACCTATATATCTATCTATATATACGGTATATCTATCTATCTATAAATATACTTACCTGCCTACCTACCTATCTATCTATCTATCTATCTATATTATATATTTTTTCCTCTCTCTCTCTCTCACACTCTCTCTCTCTCTCTCTCTCTCTCTCTCTCTCTCTTACATATATATATATATATATATATATATATATATATATATATATATATATATATATATATATATAAAACAAGTATGAATACATTTGAATTCATTTAATATTTACTAAGTGGTAGAAGGAGGAGTTAAGGAATGTGTTATCTTACTAATAACAACTAGTATTAATGCAAATATATACTGTACATACAGTAAACAGGTATAACAATAAATACATACATAAATCAATGAACATATAATCAATACATAAATAAGTACATGCATAAACAAATAAATATCATCTAAAGTACCAATACACTTACATGCACTTAATATTGGCTACTAAGTGGTTTTGAGGAATGCTATTGTCTTCCTATTAACTACTTAGCATTAATATAATATATATATACAGTATATAAATAAATAATTATATGAATAAATAAATATATAAGCAAACAAATAATTAATACATAATTATATAAATATATAAACATATATTTAATACATAAATAAATGCATAAATACAAAACTAAATTACATCTAAAGTACCTATACACTTGAATGCACTTAATATTTACTACTAAGTGGTGGAGGCGGGGCTGCGTAAAAGCTCTCTGCCTCTTACTCCATGTGTGGTGGGGCGTAAAGTCTGTTAATTGATTTGACTGTTCAGGTGTGTTCTGTTATGTTGAGAGAGAGAGAGAGAGTGTGAGTGAGTGAGTGAGTGAGTGAGTGAGTGAGTGAGTGAGTGAGTGAGTGAGTGAGTGAGTGAGTGAGTGAGTGAGTGAGAGAGAGAGAGAGAGAGAGAGAGAGAGAGAGTGAGAGTGAGTGAGTGAGTGTGTGTGTGTGTGTGTGTGATGGTTGTTAATTGATTTGACTGTGCAGGTGTGTTCTGTTATGTTGTGGTTGTATGTGTGTGCGTGTGTATGTATGTGTGTGTTTGTGTGCGCGCGTGTGTGTGTGTGTGAAGGCTTTTAATTCATTTGACTATTGAGATACTTTAGCTTTGGGTAATGTGGTGGGTAATGTGTGTCGTAAAATGCGTATGTACTGTATATTGAAAGAGAGACAGAGCGAGCGAGAGAGAGAATTACCTGTTGGACTCTTGCTTTCATCACCACTCACGTTCATCACACTCGCTTCACATCACCCACATCCATAGCCACTCATTGGCCCCCCCCCCCCCCCCTCTCTCTCTCTCTCTTACTCATACTGTCACTCATTCTCACTCTCTCGACCCCCTCCCCCTCTCTCTCTCTCACTCGTACGCGTACTCATACTCATGCTCTCTCTCTCTCTCTCTCTCTGGACTCTTTATTCTTAGCACAAAAGAAAATACTTCGCATAATGACTTACCAATCTTATAATGCTCATACAGGTTCAATATTTAAAAGAACATGGTTTACTAAATTTAGGTGATATTTTGTTTGCTCAGGCAGTGAACTTTGTGTATAAATCTTTAAATGGTCTTGTGTGTTTGGAGGGCGATTTTCATATCATGGTCCATAACTTTAATACCAGAGGAGCCCAGGAGTTGCTACGACTCCCATATTGCAGAACATCACATGCACAACGTTGTCTTAGCTATAGGGGAGCTAAACTATGGAACACCCTTAACGAACCATTCAGACATACTGTTTCTATATTTGTGTTCAAAAAGTCTATTACGAAACACCTTTTAGATCAATACTAAATAGCGATGATTTTATGTAAACCAGTCTATTTCATTTCTCATTTAATAGTGTTCATGTAACTACTGTCATACCTATTCTTAAGGGGAGGTATTCAGTGTATTCCCTAGACCTCCATCAAGCTTTAAAATACGCCCCATTGACCCCTTTTCAAGATTAATTTGTACATTTTTCGGTAGAAAAATTTCCCGGATGAAAGCCGGTTCCTCTTAAATTATAGGCTCGCTATCGCTCGCCAGGATAAAATCGACACCTAAATGGCACGAAAGGTCTTAAAATTGACAGAAATGGGTTGAAAGTTCTTAAAATCGTCAAAATAATGGGGCAAACGTCTTAAAATCTCAAAAGCAATGGGGCTAACCATGAGGGAGAAAGGGGTCAAGAAAAAAAGTCCCTCAAGTGGAAATCTCCCCTTAAAGACTACTGAAAATAATGAACTAAGTTGATTCTTGCTGATTCCATGATAAAGCAGGTAATATACTGTAATGTTTTGTATATATTATATTTTTAATAACCGTGTAACCTAGCATTAAATATTTACTTACGTCTATAAGGCTAGCTACATAGAGCTTTTGCTTAGCTAGCTATATATGCCAATCATTCAAATATATGTATTATTATGTATTATTGTATATTATGTATGTACACAATTGCCAATCAATCAATCAATCAATCAATCTCTCTCTATCACTCGCACTGTCTCTCACACACTCGCACATTCTGTCAATATACTGTATACGCATTTTATATATTTCTGTCCATCTACCTCTCTCTCTCTCTCTCTCTCTCTCTCTCTCTCTCACACACATACATTATCGCAAACCACAAAATAACCTAACACACCTCAACTGTCAAATTAATTATCAGACTTTACACCACTCTGCTCTCACACGCACACTATTAACACATACTTACTATCTCTCTCTCTCACACACACACTCTCTCTCTCTCTCATTCTCACTCTCCCTCTCTCTTACACTTACTCTCACTCTCTCATTCATTCTCTCTCTCTCTCTGTCTCTCTCTCTCTCTCTACAGTGTGGCGACAGAGTGGAATAAACTACCAGCGAGAGTGGTGGAGAGCGACACAATAAACGTTTTCAAGGGAAGGCTTGACTTCTATCTACAGAGGGCTAGGGTGATATGAAAAAAAAATAAAAAAAAAATAAAAAAAATATATATACATACCGGTATATGTATATACAGTATATATGTATATATATATGTGTGTGTATGTGTATATGTATGTATATGTGTATATATGCTGTATATATGCATGTATGTGTATATATATGTATGTATGTATGTATGTGTATGTATGTATGTACACTGTACAGTATGTATGCATATGTATGTATGTATATATGTATGTGTATGTGTGTATATATGTATGTACATGACATTGTATATATATTATATATAGTTTGTAAGGCCAGACTGCCTAGTAAGGACCTTGTGGTCTGTGTATCTATGTAGCTCTATGTAGCTCTATGTAGCTCTCTCGCCCATTCTCTCTCTTGCCCATTCTCTCTCTCTTCCACTTCTTCGACTCCCCCCCCCCCTCTCTCTCTCTCTCTCTCTCTCTCTCTCTCTCTCTCTCTCTCTCTCTCTCTATCTCTCTCTCTCTCTCCGTTGTAGCTTAATTTAATCTCTCTTGTGATTTTCCAGTATATGAACAAACAAAAACACCCCTCTGCTAAATGGAGTTACTTGTAAACATTGCCAGCATTTTGACTGGGAGATTTAATTCGTAAGTTGATTAAAGTATTCTAATTATATGAAGACAAATTATAAACTAAATGGTAGTAACATAAGCTGGGTTACTCTATAAACTAAATGGTAGTAACATAAGCTGGGTTACTCTATAAACTAAATGGTAGTAACATAAGCTGGGTTACTCTATAAACTAAATGGTAGAAACATAAGCTGGGTTACTCTATAAACTAAATGGTAGAAACATAAGCTGGGTTACTCTATAAACTAAATGGTAGAAACATAAGCTGGGTTACTCTATAAACTAAATGGTAGAAACATAAGCTGGGTTACTCTATAAACTAAATGGTAGAAACATAAGCTGGGTTACTCTATAAACTAAATGGTAGAAACATAAGCTGGGTTACTCTATAAACTAAATGGTAGAAACATAAGCTGGGTTACTCTATAAACTAAATGGTAGTAACATAAGCTGGGTTACTCTATAAACTAAATGGTAGTAACATAAGCTGGGTTACTCTATAAACTAAATGGTAGAAACATAAGCTGGGTTACTCTATAAACTAAATGGTAGAAACATAAGCTGGGTTACTCTATAAACTAAATGGTAGAAACATAAGCTGGGTTACTCTATAAACTAAATGGTAGAAACATAAGCTGGGTTACTCTATAAACTAAATGGTAGAAACATAAGCTGGGTTACTCTATAAACTAAATGGTAGAAACATAAGCTGGGTTACTCTATAAACTAAATGGTAGAAACATAAGCTGGGTTACTCTATAAACTAAATGGTAGAAACATAAGCTGGGTTACTCTATAAACTAAATGGTAGAAACATAAGCTGGGTTACTCTATAAACTAAATGGTAGAAACATAAGCTGGGTTACTCTATAAACTAAATGGTAGAAACATAAGCTGGGTTACTCTATAAACTAAATGGTAGAAACATAAGCTGGGTTACTCTATAAACTAAATGGTAGAAACATAAGCTGGGTTACTCTATTCGTGTGTGAGTTATAGATGTTAATGTCCAAGAGGTTTGGCCTACTTGTTTGGAACAGGGAATAGTTATAAGAGCATAAAGGAAAACATAGGGAGTCCACGAATTCTTACGAGTGGACTAGAGACTATGGCATCCGAGTGTATATACTGTATACCCCAGTGGCTGCAATATGGCGGAGGTTGGCTGATCTCTGTTACTATAAGATCTCTACCACTGAAGAACGACGATTGTTTTACCCAGCGTGGGGTGTGTGTGTGTGTGTGTGTGTGTGTGTGTGTGTGTGTGTGTGTGTGTGTGTGTGTACCGGACGGAAAGTGGACTAGGTGCCATATTGGAAAACTTGTCACTTGGGACATACTCTATATATATCGCCACCTGGGACATCGAAAGAGAGAGGGCATTAGAGACTCTACGGTAACAGTGATCGGCCAACTTCCGCCATTTTGTTGCCACTGCGGTCATTAGCCTCTCATTACACTTAAGATATGCCCATTCCCTTAACCCTTTCTCTTTGATTTTATTATAGCTATATTTTATTATAGCTATATTTTATTATAGCTATATTTTATTATAGCTATATTTTATTATAGCTATATTTTATTATAGCTATATTTTATTATAGCTATATTTTATTATAGCTATATTTTATTATAGCTATATTTTATTATAGCTATATTTTATTATAGCTATATTTAGACAATTGTATACAGTTTACGAAGGATCTGCAGTAGTTAAAAGGGTTATATGAGATAATTCAAATTCTGATAATTGATAGAGGTCCATTTTAAACTGAGCAAAGTAGTTTAGAATTTGTCTAGAATTAATTTTAAAAGACGTCGCCGGCACAGAATTAGTGAACTAGCTTTCGTTAATGTCGGTACCAGGAAATATAGTTTGTCGTCGTTATCTATATTCTACAAGCTCAAAAAAAAAAAAGTAGGCCAGAGATCGTGATATCTAACCTCCCTATACACAGTAATTCAAAACGGGGTATAGCAAATGGGCTGTAATTTTCTACACCTATTCCCTAACTGACCCTTCCCAAATGGTAGAAATAATAGAGAGAGAGTGAGAGCTAGACAGAGGCTAGCAAGAAAGCAAGCTAAGCAAAACATAATTAATTGTGAAGATATTAGGAGATACGGACCAAAAGATGAATAAAGAAATAAATACATAAATAAATAAACAAAACGAGATAAAACTGAGCTGCAGAGAAACAAAAGAAACCCCACCCCTTCCCCAGATCCCCGGAAAGTGCATGTCATCAGCGAGAACGACCGCCCAACACGTTCCAACACGTTCCGCCCGTCGCCGCCGCAACTACACCTACGCCGTTCCCGCGCGAGTAACGCGGTGCAGGTGGCCCGTTTCCGTTATCGCTTTTCGGTATTATTTATCAAACATTGGCTTCGAGGCGGCAGTGGTGGTGGTGGGAGTATTTGGGTAGTGGGCAAATGTACAGGGAGTTTCAAAAGTTCGGTGGTGGTGGGAGTGTTTGGGTAGCGGGTGAATGTACAAGGAGGTTCAAAAGTTCACTGACGGTATAGCAATTGACCACTTGCGAGTTTCATTCTGTAAGGAAGTTGGAGCTGCAGATATTGATATTCAGCAGAATTACCAGTTTAAATACGGTTGTAGTACATTTATAAATACATAAAACCCAATTTAACATACTCTTTAGCCATTAGAAACAGTTTCTTGCCTCCGTTACCTCCGAACTTTTGCCCCCTCCTGTACAGCTCCACTAGCCGATTTGGAGCGGTCTATTCATAGTGTTCGTAGCGGCCATATTGCTTTTTCCAGGCCATAGCGCTGAGTGCCTTTGTGGAGAGCTTGTCAAGTTTTGCGGCAGCTTACGTAAATACGGTGAACAGTGTGTGTGTGTGTGTGTGTGTGTGTGTGTGTGTGTATGTGTGTGTGTGTGTGTGTGTGTGAGAGAGAGAGAGAGAGAGCGAGAGTTTGCAAATATAGAGAATAAGAAAATAAGGAATCCTAATACTTACAATGCTCGAAAGCTCATTCTATGTGTGTGTGTGTGTGTGTGTTCTCAAATTTGCCTTCAATTTTATATAAATGGACGAAAGAAAACAACAAACGAAATGAAACACACGTCAGGCACCGGAAGGTTTTCTTCACCCATATAAAATATTTAATTACTAACTATTAGTATGTGAAAAGGTATATTTGCAATACTCCCCCCCCCCCCCTCCCACCCAAAAATAAATAAAACAAAACATTAAATATAAAATAAAAACAAATAACGACACCACCACTCCCAATTCCGTATACCCCGACTCCCAGAACACTCTAATACATCAACAAAACGGACACTATATGTTGTGGAAAGTCGATGTATTCTCCCACCTAGATGTTTGTTGTGCAACTTCTGATCAACCCAAGAAGCCAATATAACCTCCAACTTCCCCAAAGATGTTCTAAACAATCTAGCATAACAAATAACAACTAGGAAAAGTCAGGACAGGCCCCTAGATTAAAAAAAAAAACAAAAAAAAACACACACACACACACACACCAATACCCATCCATTAAGCAAATAGTAAGTGCACTCCAGCAATCTACGGCTAAAACTTATGTTTATTCAATATGTAAAAAACACACATACACACACACAGTCCAACCCGCAAGCACCCATTCAACATACACACACACACACACACACACACACACACAGCAATCTAAACCATCAATCTAAAATCTAGAAGCTCGCTGCCAGACTCAATTTTATGATGCTGATGTGGATGGGCGTCGGCAGCCTTCTATTGGCCGTCTATTGGGAGTTCCAGCTGACTTTATCTTTACAGTAAGAACCCTACGATAGAAAGCAAACAATAGCGAATTTATTGAAACTTAACACTATCTGGTCCAACGTCTTGTGGGTTATTATGATATTTAGTTTATTTACTTTACATACATACACAAATTTAAAGACCGAGTGCTCCACGTGAAGTGCGGTTCTGGTCTCACGTCCTAATGACGGCGTTCCAGGCAACCCTGTTAAGAGTTGCCTCACTTGTCAGGTTCTTTGATTTAAGATCAGACCGCAAAGTCCGATCCCACGTCTTTCTTGGTCCGCCCCTTGGTGCAGCTCCCTCCACATTCATGGACTTCCATCTTTTCACCCAGCTTAGTTCATCCATCCTCTCCTGTCCAAACCATCTAAGGCTGCTAGTATGCATCTCATCACTGATACTCTTGATACCTAACCTTCTCCTTAGCTCTTCCCTTGATATCCTATCTTGCAGTTTGGCACCACACATCCATCTCACCATTCTCATCTCATTGCGTTCTATTCTGTTGATATCATCCGCTTTGACAGGCCACATTTCTGAAGCATATTATGTCATTGTGCTTCTAACGCATGAAGCGTACACCTTTCCCTTCAAAAGGAGAGGGAGTCTTCATGGTGAGTAGTGGCAAAAGTTCTCTAAACATTCCCCAGCCGCATCTTATTTTGGCGATAGTGGCAGTCAGCCCCACCACCGGCAGGATGGTATCACCCAAGTAGAAAAACTTGTCCAACATCTCCAGTGCCTTATTGCCAAAGTTAACACTCTTGAGCCAGTCATTGAATACAAGCTCACCTTTGCATACTATGCATACAAATGTCTCAATTTCGGACTTCTTCTTTGATCACTTTATTCTAGAGCAGTGCTTCTTCCCATGGAGTACCCAGCTGCGGCAGATGCTACACTGTATTGAGTTCGCGCCCACCCCTTTTCTGCATACTGCGCATGGGTATGCACCACTTTGTTCTACCTTTCCTAGCCCTAATCTACTGTGTAAAACCTTGGTTATATTTATATTAACTCAACCATTTACTTGCCATGCCCGAACATGAAAAGTGAAGCAGCCCTTAACAGGGTTGCCTGGAACGCCGCCATTAGGACAAGAGACAAACTGCACGTATGTGTGGAGCACTCAGTCCTAAAAAATTATGTATGTATGTATATCCTATAGTTTTACCCCTTCCATCTCTCTCTCTCTCTCTCTCTCTCTCTCTCTCTCTCTCTCTCTCTCACACACAAACACCCACACACACACAGCTCACCACCTCACTGTGTCCAGACCATTTGCTCTTTGATGCACATGACTGGCTTTGTGTGAGGTGATATACGCACACAACCTGTTTGGGCACACAGCTTGTTGTTTTTGGTGCACACAGCTTGTTTTTGGTACACACAGGCTTTAATTTGGTACACGCAGCCATTACTAAGGCATTAATTTGGTATAGACTGGCTTTAATTGCTCTCTTATCTACTTATCTATATACTCTATCTATCTATCTATCTATCTATCTATCTATCTATCTGTCTATCTATCTATATACCCTGCTTGGAAAACGTAAGGCCATTTCTGATTATTTTTATTAATTAGCAGTGACCTAAAGTTTTCCAATCAGTCCATCCAAGTAGAAGGGAGACGGACCGGGAACTATTGGGCTATATTAAGATACAGTTTCCGTGAAAAAAAAAAAAATATATATAAAAAAAAAAAAAAAAAAAAATATATATATATATATTAAAGTCGTCTTACGCCACACTATTACAAACAATTTATTGGGGAAAATAGGGCCCTATAGACTATTCATATTTTTCTCATTATAGTCCGCATGGAGGAATTTAGTTATCGACAACTTGAAAAAATCCGATTACACCGAAAAATAACACCAACATAATCAGTCCCGACCGTAAACAAAGCATTCCGTCCAATGAATCCTTCAACTTGACCTCCGTCTTCTTCTCGTTTTAAACGATGCGGCGGGCGCGATTCACCCAATTAATGGCGCGAGCGTTACTAGCAAAAACGAAATGCCGGCAACCTGTTATTGCCCCCTTATAGATCAACATGTATGAGGATGACAATAAATCAAGGGGGGGGGGGGGGGGGAGCAGCGCACTTCCTCAACCCATCGTGTATTCAATTTACCCCACAATTTCCCTTACCAACTGTAAAAGCGCGATTCACCCAACAAATGTTGCCATTTGATGCCATATTTTGTAGAGTCACATTCATTTGGTGGTGTCGGACTGTATATATATATATATATATATATATATATATATATATATATATATATATATATACGAGCTAACAAATGCATATTTAAAAAGACATTGCCCTATTCTATGACTTCAAAATTCCGCTAAGAAAACTATACTAAAAATAAATGACATAATCATCATCTCGTTAAAGTAACATTCTTAAAATAGAGACAAATAACATAGCTAAATATAAGAAAACAGTTATAAGTCAATAATATTAGTAATCAGTCATATCACCAACCCACCAATTAACTTACAAATGAACCTAATTAATGAAATAAATTAAACTAATGAATACATGTGGCACTCAAAGATTATTTTATTATTCATCGTACTATACTTTTGGTAAAAAATTGAACAAAATCCATACATGGATAACTCGTCTATGGAGTTTTTAAACTTTAAAATAGGCCTATTGGGCCTAAAAATTGGTTAAAATTAAAAAAATCATATATCGTTGGAATTCTAATGACGAGACGAATCCATATATACCCATGAAAACTCGAAATTCGAAAGTCGCCCACCAAGTGCAAAAATTTGACTAGGCTTTAAAATTAAACGCATGGATTTTGGAAACAAATATTTTTGATTCTGGCCGAATGGCTGGGCAAAAATGCAATCTACGAAGCCCAGTCAAAACGAAATCCTAAACTAATGGTCCGATTTTAATTCTGTTTGCGCCATTCGATTCAGCTTGCGAAAGTGTACGCATGGTATAAATTTAAACAAAATCCGTTCATAAATAACTCGTCTATGGAGTTTTTAAACTTTAAAATAGGCCTAGGGGGTCTAAAAATAGGTAAAAAAAATTTTTTTTATACCGTTGAATCCGCAACGGCGAGACGAATCCAAATATGTAATAGTATTGACAAGTCAATATTCGACCAAAATCACCGATTCTGGCCGAATGGCTGGGCGAAAATGAAATCTAAGACCATGTCTAGAAGCAGCTCGGCGAGAAAAATCGAATAGCACCAAGTAGAATTCCTTAGGACTTATAGTTTGGGCTACAAAGGACTTTTAAAGTCCAAAAAACGGTCCCCTGGGCCCTCCAGGAAAATCCAAGTTTTTTTCAGATTTCTTTTTCGATTCTGGCCGAATGGCTGGGCGAAAATTAAATCTAAGACCATGCCTAGAAGCAGCTCGGCGAGAAAAATCGAATAGCACCAAGTAGAATTCCTTAGGACTTATAGTTTGGGCTACAGAGGACTTTTAAAGTCCAAAAAACGGTCCCCTGGGCCCTCCAGGAAGCCCAGTCAAAATCGAAATCCTAAACTAATGGTCCGATTTTAATTATGTTTGCGCCATTCGATTCAGCTTGCCAAAGTGTACTTATGGTATAAATTTAAACAAAATTCGTTTATAAATAACTCGTCTATGGAGTTTTTAAACTTTAAAATAGACTTAGGGGGGCCTAAAAATAGGTCAAAATTTAAAACAATATTATACCGTTGAATCTGCAACGGCGAGACGAATCCAAATATGTAATAATATTGACAAGTCAAAATTCGACCAAAATCATCGATTTGCCTGGCTTAAACCCAAGTTTTTGTTCAGATTTCTTTTTCGATTCTGGCCGAATGGCTGGGCGAAAATTAAATCTAAGACCATGTCTAGAAGCAGCTCGGCGAGAAAAATCGAATGGCACCATGTAGAATTCCCTAGGACTTATAGTTTGGGCTACAGAGGACTTTTAACGTCCAAAAAACGGTCCCCTGGGCCCTCCAGGAAGCCCAGTCAAAATCGAAATCCTAAACTAATGGTCCGATTTTAATTCTGTTTGCGCCATTCGATTCAGCTTGCCAAAGTGTAGTTATGGTATAAATTTAAACAAAATCCGTTCATAAATAACTCTTCTATGGAGTTTTTAAACTTTAAAATAGGCTTAGGGGGCCTAAAAATAGGTCAAAATTTAAAAAATATTATCCCGTTGAATCCGCAACGGCGAGACGAATCCAAATATGTAATAATATAGACAAGTCAAAATTCGACCAAAATCACCGATTTGCCTGGGCAAATCGGTTTTTTTCAGATATATTTTTCGATTCTGGCCGAATGGCTGGGCGAAAATGAAATCTAAAACCATGTCTAGAAGCAGCTCGGCGAGAAAAATCGAATGGCACCAAGTAAAATCCCCTAAGACTTATAGTTTGGGCTACAGAGGACTTTAAAAGTCCAAAAAACGGTCCCCTGGGCCCTCCAGGAAGCCCAGTCAAAATCGAAATCCTAAACTAATGGTCCGATTTTAATTCTGTTTGCGCCATTCGATTCAGCTTGCCAAACTGTACTTATGGTATAAATTTAAAAAACATTCGTTCATAAATAACTCGTCTATGGAGTTTTTAAACTTTAAAATAGGTTTAGGGGGCCTAAAAATAGGTCAAAATTTAAAACATATTATACCGTTGAATCCGCAACGGCGAGACGAATCCAAATATGTAATAATATTGACAAGTCAAAATTCGACCAAACTCACCGATTTGCCTGGGCAAATATTTTTTTTCAGATTTCTTTTTCGATTCTGGCCGAATGGCTGGGCGAAAATGAAATCTAAGACCATGCCTAGAAGCAGCTCGGCGAGAAAAATCGAATGCCACCAAGTAGAATTCCCTAGGACTTATAGTTTGGGCTACAGAGGACTTTTAACGTCCAAAAAACGGTCCCCTGGGCCCTCCAGGAAGCCCAGTCAAAATCGAAATCCTAAACTAATGGTCCGATTTTAATTCTGTTTGTCCCATTCGATTCAGCTTGCCAAAGTGTACTTATGGTATAAATTTAAACAAAATTCGTTCATAAATAACTCGTCTATGGAGTTTTTAAACTTTAAAATAGACTTAGGGGGCCTAAAAATAGGTCAAAATTAAAAAAATATTATACCGTTGAATCCGCAACGGCGAGACGAATCCAAATATGTAATAATATAGACAAGTCAAAATTCGACCAAGATCACCGATTTGCCTGGGCAAATAGTTTTTTTCAGATTTCTTTTTCGATTCTGGCCGAATGGCTGGGCGAAAATGAAATCTAAGACCATGTCTAGAAGCAGCTCCACGAGAAAAATCGAATGGCACCAAGTAGAATTCCCTAGGACTTATAGCTTGGGCTACAGACGACCTTTAAAGTCCAAAAAAACGGTCCCCTGGGCCCTCCAGGAAGCCCAGTCAAAATCGAAATCCTAAACTAATGGTCCGATTTTAATTATGTTTGCCCCATTCGATTCAGCTTGCCAAAGTGTCCTTATCGTATAAATTTAAACAAAATTCGTTCATAAATATCTCGTCTATGGAGTTTTTAAACTTTAAAATAGACTTAGGGGGCCTAAAAATAGGTCAAAATTTAAAAAATATTATACCGTTGAATCCGCAACGGCGAGACGAATCCAAATATGTAATAATATTGACAAGTCAAAATTCGACCAAAATCACCTATTTGCCTGGGTTTTGCCCATGCGTCATTCGATTCAGCTTGCCAAAGTGTACTTATGGTATAAATTTAAACAAAATTCGTTTATAAATAACTCGTCTATGGAGTTTTTAAACTTTAAAATAGGCCTATTGGGCCTAAAAATTGGTCAAAATTAAAAAATTCATATACCGTTGGAATTCTAATGACGAGACGAATCCATATATACCCATGAAAACTCGAAATTCGAAAGTCGCCCGCCAAGTGCAAAAATTTGACTGGGCTTTAAAATTAAACACATGGATTTTGGAAACAAATATTTTTGATTCTGGCCGAATGGCTGGGCAAAAATGCAATCTACGAAGCCCAGTCAAAACGAAATCCTAAACTAATGGTCCGATTTTAATTCTGTTTACGCCATTCGATTCAGCTTGCGAAAGTGTACGTATGGTATAAATTTAAACAAAATCCGTTCATAAATAACTCGTCTATGGAGTTTTTAAACTTTAAAATAGGCCTAGGGGGTCTAAAAATAGGTCAATTTTTTTTGTTTATACCGTTGAATCCGCAACGGCGAGACGAATCCAAATATGTAATAGTATTGACAAGTCAAAATTCGACCAAAATCACCGATTCTGGCCGAATGGCTGGGCGAAAATGAAATCTAAGACTATGTCTAGAAGCAGCTCGACGAGAAAAATCGAATGGCACCAACTAGAATTCCCTAGGACTTATAGTTTGGGCTACAGAGGACTTTTAAAGTCCAAAAAACGGTCCCCTGGGCCCTCCAGGAAAACCCAAGTTTTTTTTAGATTTCTTTTTCGATTCTGGCCGAATGGCTGGGCGAAAATTAAATCTAAGACCATGTCTAGAAGCAGCTCGGCGAGAAAAATCGAATGGCACCAAGTAAAATCCCCTAAGACTTATAGTTTGGGCTACAGAGGACTTTAAAAGTCCAAAAAACGGTCCCCTGGGCCCTCCAGGAAGCCCAGTCAAAATCGAAATCCTAAACTAATGGTCCGATTTTAATTCTGTTTGCGCCATTCGATTCAGCTTGCCAAAGTGTACTTATGGTATATTATTTCATATGATGTACATAAAAACAAATTAAATCCTATATACTTATCCAATATACTGTAGTTTGTGGGCTCGATGAAGGTTGCTCTGGGGCTGTACGATGTTAGGGGGGCATCCCACATCCGGCCAAAACATCCGAACATCTTGAGATAAATGATCTTACTCCATCATTGATAGAACACTGACACACACCCACCTCCCACAAGAGTTAAAGGAAAACTGGCGATATCGGGTTCGGTATCGCAGTCAGATTCAAGGCAAATGAAACCCGAAGCTTCGAACACCTATTTTTACTTATTCTAATTCAGAGATATAGTTCTTAACCCTTTCGGTATATTTTAATGCACTCTAACATTTTATTTTGGCTATTATACCTTTTGTCAATCCGAAATTATGTGTTCGTGTTTTATTTTGACAAGCCAGTGCGTTGATACTCATTTGCCATTGACTCTCATGATCATTCTACCCCTTCAAGCATAGCATCCACAAATAGAGAACGCCTTTGAGTAAATGTCATATTCAAATGAGTAGCACCAGCATATGAATCACATCAGAAACGTCTCTCATGCTTTCTGTATTGTCGAAGTAGAAAGCGAAAACGTAATTTCGGTCTAAAAAGAAGTATCGGTATATTACACACACACATACACACACACACACAATTGTAACTGTCAATCGAACCGCTAAACCCTTTGAGTACCAGCGACGTGTGTTGTATTTTTTCTACCTGTATTTAGACGATATTATGCAGCTTAGAAAGGATCTGCGGTAGTTGAAAGGGTTGGCTGAGATAATTAGAAGCCTTAATAATTGCTAGAGGTCCTTTCTAAACTGAATAAAATCGTCTAATAGTGGCCGGAATATGATGGAAAGAACGTCTCTGGCACTGAATGGGTTAAAGTGATTCGAACGTGTGGCTACTTGGTTTCAAAGTGCGCAGTTTAAGTGGGTAGTTTGGGGCAACAGAAGGGGAGGGTTGGGTGGGGTGGGAGGGGGCAGGGGTGATCAATCTCAAGTTACTAATTGCTCCACTCCCTACGATTTGCATTTACGTTCCATTACTGATGTACAGTTGTAGACTATCTCTCTCTCTCTCCTTTACTATCACCCTCACCCATCACACCTCTCCCCTATCACCCCTCATCTCTCCCTGCTCATTTCTGGTTCCCTCTTCAATTTCAACCCTGCCAATTCATCTCCCCCTCCTCCTAACTATCTCTCTCTCTCTCTCTCTCTCTTAATTTTCACCCCTGTCAATTCATCTCCCCCTCCTCCTAATCATCTCTATCTCTCTCTCTCTCTCTCTCTCTCTCTCTCGTCAATTCATCTCCCCTCCTCCGCCTAACCAGCTTTCTCCCACTAAACTCCAGAGGCCTTTGTAGGGAGAGTGAGACAACCTTCTCTGTTTAATTTTACAGTACTTATCTTGGCAGCTTCGTATTGTATAGGTACATTAACCCCATTTGTACCGGCGACGTTTTTTTTATTTTGTTCTACCTGTATTTAGACGATTTTGTGCAATTTAAAAAGGGTCCGTGGTAGTAAAAAGGGTTACGTGAAGCAGTTCGAAGCCTGTTTATTGCTGGAGGCCATTTTTAACTAAATACAATCGTCTAATAGTAGCTAGAAGAAAGTAAAAAGAACGGCCCCGGTACAGAAGGGGTTAATTGGATACATGTTATTGCAATCAAATAGTGACGGCAAAAGCGCTCTTGTGGCAGCTCTGTTGACTCTAGGGCCTCCACACCAGTCCTCGCCGTCGACACCGCTGGCAATCAGTTCCGGAATCAGGCACATGGGCCATATCATTTTAGTGGCGCCTTTTTTACGATTGGGCTGCAGTCGAGATGCTATAAAACGCATAAAAATGGCGCGCGATAACACAAACGCAAACATACATACGCACACACACACACACAAGCAGGCACGTACATGCAAGCACAACTATGCACATACGTACGTACATGCACATATGCACAAACTAATATAACCCAACTTACAAACACAGACAGACGCACACACATACACAGACTGTACACTATTTGCACAGACGGAACACACACACATAAAGGAACCCCCGGCACATACGCAGAAACGTACACATACACAAACAACACACATACAGGCTTGCACACACAGACGAACCACACACACACACACACACACACTAATCAACACTCTATCTATCTATCTATCTATATGCTCAGGCCCAATCCCCATTTTGGGGGTAGCCGACTCAAGACAGAGCAAGAACAGGGAAAACACAAAAACAACATAAAACAAAAAATAAACACAGATAAAAAACACAAACTCTCACACATCCAGGTCACCCAGGAGAAGACCCAGAGACCAGGGTTACCAAGGTCGCTCCAGCACTCCCCCGGCCCCTGACCACCCGGAGAGGTTCCGATCTCGGCAGGCAGACATGCAGCGGAGCCAAAGCCACAAGCCCTCCCACCAACACCCTATCAACACCCTATATATAAAATCTCTCTCTCTTCTCCTTCTCCCCTCCCCCCTCTCTCTCTCTCTCTTTCTCTCTCTTATGTTCCCTTACCCACTCAAAACCACTGTTTGGACACTAAGCTTGATCCTCAGTGTTTTGGAGGACAAGCAGCCTAGAAGGGTCACTAGACCTGTTGTTGCTTGATTTCCTTTGTACTCCTTTGTACTCTTACAAACACCAGTACCACACAACCCATCTTTCTCTAATTCTCACACCCTCTCTCTCACAGACACACACACGCACATCCCCCTTTACTCTCTCTCTCTCTCTCTCTCTCACACGCACATCCCCCTTTACTCTCTCTCTCTCTCTCTCTCACACGCACATCCCCCTTTACTCTCTCTCATTACACTTCTATATATTGGGTTTCATATATTTGATAATATATTATTGAATATTTGTGTTAATACTGTCTCTGTCTCTCTCTCGCTCTCGCTCTCTCTCCCTCTCTCTCTCTCTCCCCCTTATACTTTTCTTTCTCCCCCCCCCCCCTCCTTGTCCTCTTACTCCCACTCCTCCATACCCTGCCTCCTTCCTCTCCCTCTTTCTCTCAACCCCCCCCCCCGTCGACTATTGGGTTCCGATACTCCGGAGAACCACTGCCCAAGGCCATTTGCCCCGATGCTAAGCCGCAGGGCTCGTGATGTCCTCTTAGATGTCCATTGTCAGGCTATACTCTATCCTGTGTCCGCGTCCGTGTGTGTGTCTGAGAGAGAGAGAGAGAGAGAGGGGAGTGGGAGTAAGATGAGGGGGAGAGATAAAGAGAAGCATGGGGGAGGAGGAATAGAGATATGTAGGAGGAGAGGGAGAGGGAGAGAGATAAGGGAGGATAAGGAGGAGTGGGAGTAAGAGGAGGGGAGAGGGGGAAGAGAGAGGGGGAGAGAGAAAGAGAAGTATGAAGGAGAGGAAGAGAGGTATGTGGGAGGAGACGGAGAGGGAGAGAGAGAAGGGAGGATAAGGAGGAGTGGGAGTAAGAGGAGGGGAGAGGGGAAAGAGAGAGAGGGAGAGAGAAAGAGAAGTATGAAGGAGAGGAAGAGAGGTATGTGGGAGGAGACGGAGAGGGAGAGAGAGAGAGAAGAATAAGAATGTTTACGTTCCATTCATACAATAGTTATTCTTCTCTTAATGTGCAATGGCTCACATCAAAATATATGCTATTAGAATGCATACTAGGGTATAATTATGTTGTCAAGTTTAAAATATACACATTGGATAGAAAACAATAGAGGAGTACGGTCGCGCTAATAAGTCGTGTCCCAGCTGTCATTACGTTTGGCTTGGTCTGCGCTGTATTAATGTCTGTCAGATGTTGAATAGGGTGGGTAAGTGTAGGAACATGTTTGTATATATCACTCGAAACGAAGAAATGAAGCTTAGCTATTGCTGATACCAATTATTGATCACAATATTCTTGGTACCGAGACATCACTTAGTAGCGCGACTGTACATCCGAGTTCGTGACTATAAGCTATTTTGATCATTAACCCCTTCTGTACCGGCGACGTCTTTTTTATTTTATCTAGTTATATTTATACGATTTTGTGCAGCATAAGAAGCATCTCTGCTAGTAAAAAGGGTTAAGTGAGATAGTTTGAAGCCTGTTCATTGCTGAATAAAATCGTCTAATAGTAGCCAGAATATATGAAATGACGTCGGTTCAGAAGGGGTTAACAATATATAGATTCAATCGTCTGTTATAGGAGGACGAGGGTGGCGAAAAAGGGTGTAAGAGAGAGGGAAGGGAGAAGAGAAAGAGAGAAAGGAAATAAAGTAAAACAGGAATAAAGAGCGAGAAAGGGTGTTAGAGAGATCGAAGTATAGCTAAGAGGAAGGAGGGTATAGGAGAAAATAATAAAGAGAGGGAGTGGGAAGGGAACTAAAGAGAAAAAAGAAGGTATGAGAGAGAGAGAGTGTGTGTGGGTGGGTGTGAGAGAGAGAGATAATACAAAATGGAATGAGAGTAGTAAAACGAGGTACAAAAGGGGAAAGAAAGAGAAAGAAAGAGGCTATGTGAGTGAATAGGAGTAGAAGTGGGAAAGAGTTGGAAGGAGCGCTCCGTTAGGATAGAGCTTCATGACTTCATAAACAAAGCTTCCCTGGAGGGGCCGTTATGGTGAGCTTCATCACCCACTTGCCGGCTCTCTCTCTTTCTCTTTCTCTTACTGTCGTTCTCTCTCTCTCTCTCTCTCTCTCTCTCTGCGAAACCTACTTATGTATCTATATATCTACAGTCAACCTCTATCTATCTACCTATAAATAGGAATATATATATATTCTGACATACGGAGCCCTGTATGTTAATTTAAGAGTTAGAATTAGAGTTGAAGGAGTCAAACTACCCAAACGACAAAGCAGACTAGCGAGCGAACTAGCGAGTGGGAAACCAGCTCGCCCGCATACCAGCAAACAAGCCTTCACACCTGCGTGCGTCATAGGGGACCCTGCAAACTACTTCGATGACCCGACGCTATGACGTATGATCGACGCCAGGAGCTGTGAATGGACCAGGCACCTGTTATGCAACTCGAGGAGCTATGATTGGAGCGCGCACCATCACTTGCCTCCTGATTCGTTCCTAGAGAAGGTGAACTTGCAGCTGGAGGAAGACGGGGTGAAGTATTATAATGGGGTTGTGACTGCCAGTCAGATTATATAATTGTTTAGTATATAAGACCCGAGTTGTGGGCATTCAAATCAGTCTCATTTGGAGTTGGAGAAGGTGAACTTGCAGCTGGAGGAAGACGGGGTGAAGTATTATAATGGGGTTGTGACTGCCAGTCAGATTATATAAGTGTGTGTTAAATGTGTTCCGTGTAAACACTTACGTTATGTTGGTTAGTGAGATATGTGATTGGGACGTTAACGCTATTATTGTGTACTTAACTATTTGATTGGGAATTAACGTTAACGCTACTATTTATGTACTTAACTATTTGATTGGGAATTAACGTTAACACTACTATTATGTACTTAACTATTTTAGTTGACTAACTTGTGGACTAAAGCAACTCTTTAAGTAATTGGGTTATGATGAAAGTAATACTATTGTTTTATATTAATACTTACGAGTTCTTTCATTTTCTTTTAATTAAGCTTACATTGCTTAACGGTGCTTAGTACGGTGATGCTATTGTCTCATATTAGTAATATCGCCTTAGACTAACATGGCTGTGTTAATATTACTTCTAGTGATTTCCTAAGCTGAAGAAAATTCTTTTAGCTTCAAAATATTATTTTTGCTTTTCATATTATTTGAGTGAGACCTGAATCGAATCTATGAAGCGATCCTGCAACTTAATGTACTCATAATCAAACCTCAATGTTACGTGGTTCAGAAATACATTTAACTAATTATTAAATGTATATCTAACTTTTTATGTGACTTTGATATTAATCCTGATGATAATAATAATATAATACTATTAACGTAAGACAAGAACCAAGAATAATTACATTAAATATAACTAAAAGGACATATAAGAAAACTATCTATTCATTTCAAAAAGGGTAAGAGACAGAAATATTCTTACTTTAATATTTATCTTTCAAGACTTTTTATAGAATTAATAGTCCTTCTTTAGATATAACTTCTTCGGTTCATAACCATAGCCTACTAAGCTTTGGTTAAATAATAATTCTTTATAAATACTACATGACTTTAATTAGTTTCAGTATTTTTCATAATTAAAGAGTATCAGTCAATAAAGGATACTAAGTCCTAAGATCCAAAAGGAAAGGAAGCAACAACAGGAAATAATGTTATTAGATTTTACTTTTGTTTTGCCTTCAGCTGACTGATACCTTAATATATATCTGTGCTATCTAGATTCATCAAGTTAACCACTTGAGGATCAAGATACGTAACAATATATATATATATATATATATATATATATATATATATATATATATACTGTATATATGTATATACAGTATATACAGTATATATAATAGTCTTTATATCTATATATTTATCCCCCTGTTGCTTATCGCTTCCTAACGATGTCTAATTAAACCACTAGTAATTAATTACCCCACTTAATTGTTCTTGCTTCACTGATATTTCCTAGGGTACATGTGGAAGAATATCAACTACAACATTATAATAATCCATCATTATTTTACTGTTTAGTCTTTGTTCTGTGTTTTATTTCATTATGTTTTGTCGTCTATATTTTATTATTGTACTTAACATTATTACTTACTTTCATTCAGTTTTCTATATTATCTACTTCTCATAATGTTGTTTATTAGTGCTTATTTGGGCATTTCTTGGTTTACTTGTGTTACGCATTCCTTTGTACTTATTTCAGTTATGATAAATGTTAATCTTATCGGATAATTATTTGTATAACAGTTTAGTGTTAATTCTGGCACAGTGGTTGTGAAAAATGTCAGTAGTTGATAATAGTAGTACAATTAATATCGTAATAATTAGTGTAATATAATTAAATGGATACTTATTGTGATAATAAATTAACAGTTAATTAATCAATATATATATTTTTATCTATATATCTACCTACCTATCTATCTATTTATCTATATATCTACAGTATCCATCTGTTTATCTATCTATCTATCTTATTATCTATTCATCTATCTATATATTATATCACTCTATCTATCTAATATCCATCCATCTATATATAGATCTATATATATTTATCTATCTATCTACCTATCTATCTATCTATCTATCTATCTATCTATCTACCTACCTACCTATCTAATTAGGGCTTATCACTCTACATCCTCAGCGTGCTTGATTTTTAAAGAAACAATTTTAAGATACAAATTAGAAGACTCAAATGTTTATACAGCTTTCATTGATTTAAAAAAAGCTTTTGATAAAGTTAATCATTTCACATTAATAAGTAAATTTATTGAAGCAGGTATTCCACACTTTTATGCGAACATAATATTATATCTTTATAGAAATCAACTGGTTGCTACTAAGCATAAAGACTCAATATCAAAACCCTGGAAAATAATGAATGGAGTAAGACAGGGAGGAGTCTTGTCTCCGATATTATTTAATCTTTATATAGATAAGCTGATTGAAAAAGTGTCTAAATGTAAAAAGGGGTGCACAATAGGAAATATATCAAGTAATATTAGTGCTTACGCTGACGATATTGTTGTATTAGCACCATCGTCATCGGGATTACAGTTTTTTACTAAATATGCTTGGAAATGAAGCAAAAGAAATTGATATTGACATTAATATTAATAAATCATCATGCATGTATTTCAAAGACAATAAAGATAAAAACTTAAAGCCAAAGTTGATGCTATGTGGAGAGATATTGAATGTTGTTAATGAACAAAAGTATCTAGGGTTTATAATAGATGATAATTTAAATAATGACAAAGACGTAATTAGGTGTCGTAACAAGTTTTATAATGAATTTAATTGTATTTTACGTAAATTTTCTAATGTTAATGTTAGGGTTTTTACTCAGTTGTTCCAAAGTTACTGCTCAAGTTTTTATGGTTCTGAATTATGGTTTTATAACAAAAAGTGCAAACTTCCTCTTAAGCAATTTGCAATTGGTTACCACAAAGCAATAAAGAAAATGCTGAAA
Organism: Paralithodes platypus; assembly: GCA_032716605.1. Taxonomy (NCBI): domain Eukaryota; kingdom Metazoa; phylum Arthropoda; class Malacostraca; order Decapoda; family Lithodidae; genus Paralithodes; species Paralithodes platypus. The sequence continues at coordinate 8,650,514 of CM064521.1, forward strand.
TTAAAATATTGGGAAAGTAATCATCATGCATGTGAATTGGCTGGACTAATGACATTTAATCATTTAATGAATTGGTTAAAAATTAGATTTGCTCACAAATGTCTCCTAAAACCTTGCAAGTTTTTACAGAAATGTTTATTAAACCTTGATGAATACCTATCGTTAGGAAAGGAAGTTAACCATATCCTATTACATGAATATGACGTATCAGATTTGAAAACTAATGATATAAATGCTATCAAGTCAAGAATTATGTTTGTACAAAACCATGAACCTAGAATGCGGTAATGTATGATGTTACTGTTATCTCTATTGTATATATGTAAAAAGTTAATTGTGTTGCCTTTTATGAAATAAAGATTTGAGTCTGAGTCTATCTGTATATATGTAAAATGTTACCATGTAACCTTTTATGAAATAAAGAATTAACTAACTAACTAACTATCTATCTATATATTTATCTATCTATCTATATGTCTGTCTGTATGTCTATCTATCTATCTATCTATCTATCTATCTATCTATTCATCTATCGATCTATCTATCTACCCCCAGCTCTGTCCCTGTTGTTTATCGCTTCCTAACGATACTTAATTAAAGTCCTAATTATTAATTGCCTTAATTAAACAAAAATCCTTCACTGAAATTTCCTAGTGTACCTGTTTAAACATTTATGCTTCAAGATTTCAACAATTTGTTTTATATTATTATCTTTGCGTTATTTGTGTCATTAATTATTTATTGTTATATATTTTTTTGGGGGAAGGGGTCGGGCGCAAGTTGGACTGGATAGTGGTCCATCAGGCGCCTGGCCCGGGGAGACATGAAAGAACATGAATATGAAAGGTGCGCCTGGAAGTGTGGTGGGCAGGCTTGTGGCTTCGGCTCCGCTGCAAGTCTGCCTGCCGAGATCGGAACCTCTCCGGTTGGTCCGGGGCCGGGAGAGTGCTGGAGCGACCTTGGTGACCCTGGTCTCTGGGTCTTCTCCTGGGTGACCTAGATGTGTGTGAGTTTGTGTTTATCTGTGTTTGTTCGTTGTTGTATGCTGTGTTTTGTGTTCTCCCTGTTCTTGCGCTGTCTTGAGTCGGCCACCCCCAAGAAAAATAGAAAAAAAAAAAAAATCAAATAAAATAGAAAATAGAAATAAAAAAATAGGAAAAGTGTGGATTGGGCCTGAGCATATAGATAGATAGATAGATAGATAGATAGATATACTTTATGTGATAGTTACTCAGTAATTTGTTTTACTATCACCTTTTCCAATTATAACTTTCATAATACAAATAATAATAATAATAATAATAATAAGTAATGAAAGAAACATTACTTATTGATACTACGCTGATTACATAAATACATAATAAATAAATAGTAATAATACAAAATACAACACATCCGGCACTTGAATAAATTATGATCACCTTTTCCAATTATGCTTTTCAAAATGCAAATAATTATAAGTAGCAAAATCTTTAATAATAAAATGATAGTACGCTAATTACAAACAATAATAATTAATAGCAATAATTAATAAATACATTACACCCGGTACCTGTATAAATTATGATCACCTCTTGCAATTATAACTTTTAAGTATCAAAAGCAATAATGAATGATACTATGCTAATTACATAAATATATATTTAATAACTAAACATATATAATAAATGTATAACAATCGCCACTTGTATAAATTATGATCACCTCTTGCAATAATAACAACAACGCTAATTACATATATATCATTAATTAATAACAATAAATAATAATAAAATGTATAGCAATCGCCACTTGTATAAATTATGATCACCTCTTGCAATTATAACAACAAAGCCAAACCCTTTTGTCATTTTCAAGCCGGCCGCGTTCTGACCGTCCCGCCTCTCTGTAATATTAAAAGACAACTTTCCGCCCCTTGATCAAAGCAGCCCGTGTTATGGCCCTTTGCAGAGGACCAGCTGTTTATATATATATATATATATATATTTGTTAGAGGATACTGTTCATATATATATATTGTTTCGCGTTTTCATGGCGTGCGAATTTAAATAGGAATACTGGAGGAGATGGTGATATTGTTATTTCACTTTGACCACACTTAACCTGGCCTTGCCTAAACTAACCTAGCTTAACCTAACTTAACCAAGCCTATCCTAACTTAACACACCCTAACTTAACCTAATTCAATCGTATCTAATATACCCTGACCTAATTTAAACTAACTCTACCTACCCTAACCTAATCAATTCTAACTTTAAAAGTAAACTTTCCGCTCATGATCAAAGCATCCTCGGACCTGGCCCTTTGCAGAGGATCAGGCTTTTATATATACTGTACTGTATATATATATATATATATATATATATATATATACAGTATATATATATATACCGTATATATATCATTATATTAACAGGCGATATCACACGGGCCCTTTTCAGCGTTTTAACTAACAAGTATCCGATTTAGGTTCGCAATTATTGGCTACAAATACCTAAATTATGTTTATACAAGTCGATTACTTAATTAACTCTAGTATTAACTCTAATTAACTCTTAATTAACTCTAGTATTAACAGAATTTTTTTTTTTCCGTAGACCTCCATCAAGCTTGAAATGTGTCCCCCAAAGAACCCCTTCGAGACTAATTTGTGCATAATTATTTCCGTAGAAAAGTGCCCCGGCCGAAGGCGGCTTCCTTCTAAATTGCGCTGTTGCTCGCCAGCAAATTAAATGGACACCTAAATTGCACGAAAGGTCTTAACATTGACAAATAAATGGGGTAAACGTTATTAGAATCGCCAAATTACAGGAATGGAGCGAACGTCTTAAAATCTGAAAACTAAATAAGCTTAACATGAGAGAGAAGGGGGTCCAGAGGAAACACCCCTTTAAGTAAGCACCTAGATTTGATGACAATCGTATATAAATCAGGTAATAGAGTTTCCCCTTCTCGATTGCAAAACAAACTCGTCGCGCTCAGCAAGGTATTCAGTTGCAGGTTATTCTAATGGTTGTGCTTGTCGTTTTCCTAGATTATTATTTTGCAATATCAAACATTCACTTGCAATACTGGGGAGACTCATCCACGACCAACACATTTTCCCACGACCCTCAAACATATTCCCACGATCAGCAACATTTTCCCACGATCAACATTTGTCCACGATCCATACAATGTTCCCACGACCCACAACATTTTCCCACGATCAAAACAAAATTCTCACGACCCACAGAATTTTCCCACAATCAATTTGTTTTCCCACAATCGACAACATACGATCAACAACGTTTTTCCACGGTCCACAAAATTACCCAACAATAAAAAACACTTTCCCTACGATCAAGAACATTTCCCGATGACCTACAACATTTTCCCACGACCCACACAATTTCCCCACGACCAACACAATTTTCCCACGACCAACAAAATTTTCCCACGACCAACAACATTTTCCCACGATCAACCAAATTTTTTCACGACCCACAAAATGTTCCCACGGTACATACAATTTTCCCACGCTCCATCAACGTCTGAACTTGCCAGGAAGGAGAGGATACGATAAACAAAAGCAATCATACAAAATATAAATACACCGGCTCTCAGAAACACATAGGCCTTAGGTCAAGGAAAAGTTATAGCAACTACGAATCAAAGTTTATGAGCAAAGTCTACGCTATACTATTGATTTTATTGATGTAGGCTATATACAATCAACTCGTTTAATCCGCATATTCTCAGAAATTGTAGTTATGCCATTTAAGTATTTTATATTGCTGTAGGAAACCGTATCGCTTATATAATTCTTGATTCATCCGTTTTCAATTGTATACATTACAAATTGATCACATACATTAACTTTAAAGCTGCTAATAAGCCTAAATAATATTCGGAGACTCTGCAGATTAAACGAGTTGAATGTACAAACAAAAGAAACAAGCCATCAAATTTACTCTAGATACCAAATTTACCCTACATATAGTTCTTCACCAAAGTCCACATACAGTACACCAGGTGTCTTGCTACTGTCTGGTAAACAAAATCCTCACCTGCTGCTCCAGAATCAACCCCAAAATCCTGGACCATCTTTTCTTCTTGGCTTTTTACCGTCGACATTATAATTATACATTCGCATAACCAACAAAAAATAAAAACAAATCAAAACTATACACAAATAATAATAATAATAATAATAATAATAATAAAAATAATAATAATAATAATAATAATAATAATAATAATAATAATAATAATAATAATAATAATATAATAATAACAATAATAATAATAATAATAATAATAAATATGAAAAATCTAATAAAAAATCTCCAGACCACCTGCTGCCGCCACCCCCCCCCCCCCCCCCACCCTCCCCCCGTCCAAACACCCCCGCCCGCCCCCCTCCAGCTTCCGAAAAATAGCGGATATTTTGCGTAAATTACGAGATGATTGCCCGTCAGTGGTGGGCGGGTTGCGCGATAATGGAACAGCTTTACATAAACCCGACGTGGAAGCCCCCCTCCTTCCGGCCGTCTTCGGATGCCCGACCCATTACCGACCGACCGTAGAAGTTTAGTTTTTGTTCAACCTACTTCTGATTTGAGTCCCTATACTCTCCGCAAATCTCACAACTAATGGGGCTAAACATGAGGGATAAGGGACCGTATAGCGGGTTCGTTTTTGTTCAAGCTACTTCTGATATGAAACCCTATACTGTCAAGAAATGAAACCCTATACTGTCAACAAATGAAACCCTATACTGTCAACAAATGAAACCCTATACTGTCAACAAATGAAACCCTATACTGTCAACAAATGAAACCCTATACTGTCAACAAATGAAACCCTATACTGTCAACAAATGAAACCCTATACTGTCAACAAATGAAACCCTATACTGTCAACAAATGAAACCCTATACTGTCAACAAACCCTATACTGTCAACAAACCCTATACTGTCAACAAACCCTATACTGTCAACAAATGAAACCTTATACTGTCAACAAATGAAACCCTATACTGTCAACAAATCTCAAAACTAATGGGGCTAAGCATGAGGCGGAAGGGGGTCCAGAAAAGACACCTTCTTAATTCTAGCGCCTGCTATAATTATACAAAATGCTGAGGGGCACAGGGCCCTGGGTGGGGCTTTGGTTTCCCGGGCGTTTCCGCACCCTCCTCAGCCCCCCGCCATGGAGTGGCTTCGGTCACCCAGGCTTTATTGTGGTCGGCGGGGAGGGTTCTGTGGGGGCACTCGGTTATGGCCTTGGAATTGCTCGGGGCCTTGGGGCTGTTCGGCCAGGCAGCTTGGGGAACAACAACAACAACAACAACAACTGGCTATTATGCACTGTAAAATATCAAGGGTATAATAAGGGTGTGAAAAAGGTATATATTATCATAGGGTATATTGATGGTGGTTTACTTTTATATGCTTTTATAAGATGGGTTTATTGCCACTAATATACCTTAAAATGGATAGATTATTATTGACACTTTAACTACTCATTTCATTCCCATTTTATTTAAAGTACATAGTAACGTAGATCGGTCCAAATCCGTTATAATGCTGCCACTTTTGTCATGTACAGTTGACCACATAAGTTTTGTCCCTCGTCGTGAGCTTATGTATGAAAGTAAAATAGTATGAATTAATTGCGTGTGGTTGCTTTTAATTATCAGTTGACTAGTCAGATGAGTCAACCACTGCATAGGAAACTACACACCCAATTTCCTTGTCAAATGTAAAACCTCTCGTGCCATTTAAGTGTTGAAATTTTCCTGGCGAGCTATAGCGAGCCTGTAATTTAGGACATTTTTCTACACAAACAAATGTACATATTTATCTCGAAAGGGGGTCTTGGGGGTATATTTTTGTTTCAACTTGATGAAGGTGTAGGGAGCAAGCCAGCAAAAATAGTAATACAAAATAATGAATAACACTTAATGTCCCTCTGTCTAGATTGCGTACCAATCATCACCAAGGAATTGATCGAACTATTGATTTTGACTGTACAGTTGCCTAGACATAAACGTGGGACAACTGTTGTAGAGACTTAGCTGCATTTAGCCACCACAACAGATGACACGGTAATGCATACAAATAACGAGAATATGAAAAAAAAAAAAAAATATATATATATGTATAGAAACATATAATATATCCACCTTTAAACTATATATAAACCTGTACAAGTAATACATCCTGCCAATAAGTATATTGATAAATCAAACATATACATTAATAATAATATTATGCATAAATGAATAAATACAAAATATAATAAATGTATATATATAAATAAGTAAATGTATGCAATACATGAATGAATAAATAAATAAATAAATACATGAATACTGTCACTCATTCACAGTTCTTGTCCCAGATTTATGTCTTGGCAATTGTCGACATAAGTGGGTTGCAGGAACTGAACTCACGACCCGCTTTGCCTGCCCGAAAACAAAATAAGAATTTCCCGGCGAGGCGAATCCCGAACCCGTGCAAGGCAGGGAAGGAGGTCTTGGAAAATAGATTTTGGACAGCATCTTACTAATTCACCATCTTAGACAATCTACTCGTGTACAGTCGACCACATGAATTTGTATATAAACTGTCTTGATGGTGTAATGGTTAGATAGTGTATGTTCTGTATGTGATATCCTAGGTTCGAGTCCTAGGAGAATCACATGCTTTCATTAATTTAATTTGGGGTGATTGATGTTAAGAACGATGTTTGCTCCATGATTTTATGTATGGAAGGAAAACTATACCCTGTTCCAAGTAGGTAGGCCAGAAATCGTGAACCCTAGCCTCTGTAACTCAATAATGGCTAGAGCAAATGGACTGTAACTATCCACACCTATTCCCTGTTCCCATAAACCACAACATTTCCCCATGATCCATACAAATTTCTCACGACCCACAAAATGTTCCCACAATCCACAAAACTTTCCCACTATCCACAAAAATTCCCCTAATCCACAAAATCATCCTACGATCGAAAAAATGTTCCCATGCCTTACAAAATGTTCCCACAATCAACAAAATTTAACCAACGATCAACAAACTTTTCCCACGATCCGCAAATGTTTCCCTCGATTCACATACAGTAATACATCTACGAACCGCAAAATTTTCCCACGATCCACAAAGTATTCCCACGCTCCACAAAATATTCCCACGAACCGCAATATTTTCCCCACGATCCACAAAGTATTCCCACGTTCCACAAAATATTCCCACGAACCACAAATTTTCCCCACGATCCGAAAAAAATTCCCACGCTCCATTACATTTTCCCAAGATCCCCCAGCACTTTCTCACGACCTCAACTTTTCTCGGTGGTGGGAATGCCGGTGGTGGTGGGGGTGGTAGTGGTGGTGGTGGTGGTGCTATTCCCAACACACACAGCCTGGAAAAGAGAATATTTTGCCGCATCGTCAGCTTTGGCCGGACATGTTCAGGTGAGGCTGGGGGGTTGGGGTTGAAACTTTCTCGGATTTACACGGGCAACTCTTGATCATCAGCGGTACCCTGTCTACATTTCGGAGACTATTCGACACAGGTATCGACGACTAAATTGAAGGTAGTTTACAGGTATCGACGACTAAGTTGAAGGTAGTTTACAGGTATCGACGACTAAGTTGAAGGTAATTTATCTTAAAAGACAAATTATGTATGGAATTTTAGTTGAGAAGTTACGAGACAAGAGGTACCGACGAATGTAGCTGGAAACAAAATCTTTGTGCAAAGGCGACGTCACACGAGCCTTCAACAGACTAATTAAAGTCTGTATTTCTTCCCAGCACCCCTCCCTCTCCCCTCTCTCCCTCTCTCTCTCTCTCTCTCTCTCAGGTCTGGCCACAATACCCTCCTCTACCTCTTTATCCAAGTTTTCTCTCGTTCCCACGCACACACACACACACACACACAGACACCCCCCCCCCCCCCCCCCCCCCCACACACACAGTTACACCGAGAGACACGCTCGTCTGCACCCACCACTCACTCCGACCACACTCCAATACCAAGTCACATTTTCTCTACGATATGTTTTCTTTCTCGTATTCTGGTTTTCATGACACGATATTTTGTAGAGTCCATACTTTTTTGACAACGATAATTTGATGTCTTTCTTTTATTCTGGGTTTCATTAGACGATTTAGTAAGAAAGATGTATGGGTAAGAGTTGATTGATTGATTTTTTTTTTTTTTTTTTTTTGTATGAGGTCATTCCTGCACCTACCACTCCCTCCGAACACACCTCAATACCTAGTCACTCTTTCACTTCGATATGTTTTCTTTCTATTCTCCAGGTTCGCATTAGACGACTTTATGTAGAAAGATGTATGGGGCCAGAGTTAATTGAGCTACATACATCCCCTCTGAACACCATGTCACTCTCCCTATGATAGCTTCTGGCATACTGCTTCAAAATAACCCCTCATTTCCACATGCTCTTCTACAAACACACCCACCCACATGTTCTACCTTACATCCACCCACATTATATCCTCCAACATACCCACCCACATACTGTACCACCTACCCACCAACACACACATCCAACAATACACCCACCCACATATCCACCCACCCACATATTCTCCCACATACTCACCCACAAACTTTCCCCCCTACCTCCACCCCCCCCCCCCCCCCCCCCCACCCACATACCCCATCACATCCACCCACATACTCCAACCCCCACACATACGCCTCTCCCACCACCACCACCAACTTGAGGAACGTTGTCTGGTCGGCCCAACAAGCCGTCAATTAGATTACTGATGAAAATTGACGCGTTTATTTGACGTAGCCCCGCCGACGTACGTGATTCTTCGGCCGCTACCAACGTAAACAGCCCACCTACTCGATATACTTTAGGCACACACACACTCTCTCTCTCTCTCTTTCTCTCTCCCAGTAGAAGTTTTTCTCATTCTGCTGGTTGACTTTTTTACCCCAAATGAATTTCATAACGACCAACGGTCGGAGGGAGAGGTGGGTGGGGAGAGAGCCTTCTGCTTTGCTATCCTTGCCTTCCACTTTGTAGCAAATTCTATTTTAGCATTAAGTCCGGACTACCTAGTAGGAACCGCAAGGTCTGTGTAGTCTCTGTATCTATGTAACTCTCTCTCTCTCTAAAAGTTTATCAGTAATACACAATTTTGTTTATAATATTATAATTAACCAACAGTGCCCTAATTAGCCCAAATGACGAGAGCTTGGGAGTAACTTTATTTATCCCACCGACATCAGGCATTTTTATACGGAAAAGGGTCCAAATGACCCATATGGTCACAGTATAAACGGCCACTATCCTACACGGCCACACTCTTATACGGTCACAACCCAAACGACCACACTCTTAAATGGCCGCAAACCAAATGGCAATACTCCTATCCGGCCACACTCCTACACGACCACACTCTTAAATGACCACAACCCAAACGGTCACACTCCTAAACGACAACAAACTCAAACGGCCACAATCTAAACGGCCACAATCCTAAACGGCCACTCTCTTAAACGTCCGCAACCTAAACGACCACACTCCTAACCGGCCACACTCTTAAATGACCACAACCCAAACGGCAACACTCCTAACCGGCCACACTCCTAAACGGTCAGAACCAAAACGGCTACATTCTTAAATGGCCACAACCCAAACGGCCATACTCCAAAACCGTTTCAATCCCAAACAACCCCACTCCTAAACGGCTATACTCCAAAACGGTTACAATCCCAAACAACCCCACTCCTAAACGGCCATACTCCAAAACGGTTACAATCCCAAACAACCCAACTCCTAAACGGCCATACTCCAAAACGGTTACAATCCCAAACAACCCCACTCCTAAACGGCCATACTCCAAAACGGTTACAATCCCAAACAAACCCACTCCTAAACGGCCATACTCCAAAACGGAACAAATTCTAAACGGCCACAACCAAAATAGCCGCAAGGGTATAGTTTACATTAGAGTTGACTTGGCTAGGTTAAGTTAGTTAATGCGTATCTAATGCACTATCGGTATCTACGGTATATTTAACCGTCCAATCACCCTACACAACAACCCTGATCCCCTCCCCCTTCCAAACACACACAGTCTCTCTCCCTTGCCCCCCCCCCCCCCCCTATCCCCTCCCTCTCACACACACACACACACACTCACTCCCCCCCCCCCCCCCCTTGTGAACCCATACATTTATATACCTCATCTACGCTATCAATAAAACTCATGAATGCAGGATTTTTGGGGTGGTCTTTTTTCGCCGAATACTAATTAATTGAAAGCCTCCATGGTAGTGTGTGTGTGTGTGTGTGTGTGTGTGTGTGTGTGTGTGTGTGTGTGTGTGTGTGTTATGTGTGTGTGTGTTGTGTGTTATGTGTGTGTGTGTTGTGTGTTGTCCTATTGGCTATAATGTAGGGCAGTAAGGTTTCAGGCCCGTTCAGAATACGAGGACGCATTTCATTTGTAGATATTGGCTATTATTATTAGGTGATTTTATTCAGATTAGGAAGGTTCTTTGTTTGTCAGTGAGTTAATTGACATAGTCTTTAACCTCACAACTGCCAAAGATCCTTCCTAAGTTGCATAACATCGTTAAATGACAACCAGAGTAAACTGTTAAACGCCTCAGAATTCTCTCTCTCTCTCTCTCTCTCTCTCACTTTAAAAGTATCTTAAAAGTAGATTAAGGAACAAGTCAAGACGCTCTGAATCGCATGACCTTTGCAGTGTGTTTGTGTGTGTTTGTATGAGAGAGAGAGAGAGAGAGAATGTGTGTGTGTGTGTGTTTGAGTGAGAGTGAGAGTGAGAGTGAGAGTGAGAACAAGAGAGAGTATGTGTGTGTGTGTGTGTGTGTGTGTATGTGTGTGTGTGTGTGTTTTTTGGTTAATGCTAATACTAATAAATACTAATATGTACTGTACGTGTCTGCGTCGCTCCCCCTCCCCATTTTTTCACACTTAAATCCATTCCGTCCTTCAATAACAGAAAACACGCTTATTTTTCCCCCACCCCAGCGACACATAACGTCTCCCCTGTCAATCATCTCACATCAGCGCTTCTCATAGTCCCTCCAAATTAACCAAATCAGTGTCATTCCGTATTTTTTAATAGTTTTTTTTATCAGTTTCCGCCGGGGCAATTTAATACGGTGCTGAGTTTAATATGAGTTGGTCTTGTTGTATTATTTATGATTCGAAATATTTATGTTGTTTTCAAGCGTGACTGATTATGCAGAGAATGCTAATTATGCAGAGAATGCTAATTATATATAACTTGCTTACCTTTTTACACGTTAATTATCCTTTTTATACCGTATTTAAGGCCATAATTATTTGTAGTGCTGTCATTTTATCGTTAACCTATGATCCTAAAGAGCTTTTCCAGTTGATTAACTAAAATGCTTGGTTTCTTTTCGTTGGAAACGCATATAGACTACGAGGTCAGTTCATCGATGTCTTTGAAATACTTAATGGGTTTGATAACGTGGCATAGTCAGTAGAGCGGATCGAGCCCGCACTGTCTAATTGTTATTGGTAGAGTCAAGCCCAGGCAACTTGACCTAGCGATTCGTGACAAACGCCAAATATTCATGGCCACCCATTCTCGAAAATAAAATCGTCTGGGAAAAAAAAAAAAAAAAAAATCATAACAACTAAAACCCATGACTAGAAGTTAGAATTGAAGAGGTTCATCACTAGTGTATGTGAAATGTTTTTACATTTGTTCACATATATGTTCTACTTGGAAAAAAACTTCCCTCAGAAGATGCAAGTAGTTCTTCAGTAGAGCAATTCAAGAAGAGCGTGGACAGTATTTTGCACCTTCTGCAATGAGTGCAGTGCTCTAAACAATATATATATTTTCACTTCGAATATCTTCCCGGAAAAGACAGCAAGGGCTTTGAAATACTAACTATTCCTTGTAACTTCTTGTGACTCTCTCTCCTAGACCCTTGTCCCTGAACACCCTCTCCCTCGCTCGCGCGGATTCTCTCTCTCTCTCTGCCTTAATCTCCTTATTCCCCACTTTATCAACTGTATCTATCTTCCCTCTGCTGTCCTTCCTTCACCCTTGTGCCTTCTCCCTCTCATACACTCTCTATTCCATACATTATTCAGTTATGCATTCGCGACTCATGCATTTTCCTTTCATGCATTCTACGTCTCATGTATTTTCTTTTTACATATTTTTACTTCATCCAACTTTGACATAACATTATACATTTTCCCTCGTAACTCTCTGATACATGTTATATTGATACATTGTCCCCTTATGCATGCTTACCTCATACATTCTTCTGCCCATACAGTTGCCTTCATACATTGTCACTTATACAATCTCACTACATTCACATATCACTCATATATTCTGTCTCAAACATTATCATTGTATACATTCACCCAATTCTAGTTTCGCCATAAAATAGCGCTCTTATACAATATACATTCTATCCCAATCCATTCTTAATTTATACATTTATACATTTTCTACTCTCATGCATTTTTCTGTCATACATTTTCCACTCTCATGCATTTTTCTTTCATACATTATCTTCTCGTTCATTCTTCTTTCATACATTATCTTCTCGTTCATTCTTCTTTCATACATTATCTTCTCGTTCATTCTTCTTTCATACATTATCTTCTCGTTCATTCTTCTTTCATACATTATCTTCTCGTTCATTCTTCTTTCATACATTATCTTCTCGTTCATTCTTCTTTCATACATTATCTTCTCGTTCATTCTTCTTTCATACATTCTTCTCTATCCCGTTATAAGATTTTACTCTCCTGCAATATTCCGGGATACATGTGTCACTCATACTTTCAGATTTCGTGCATCCCTTCTCACAGCCTTTAAGGGGGGATATGGGCCGGTTTTCTGGACCACTTTCTCCCTCATGTTTAGCCCCATTAGTTTTCAGATGTTAAGATGTTTGCCCCATTTGTTAGTCGATTATAAGAACTTTCGCCCCATTTCTTCGTCAATGTTTAGACCTTTCGTGCAATTTAGGTGTCGATTTTTTCCCTGGCTAGCGATAGCGAGCCTGTTATTTGTTGATTTCATTAAATTTAAGAGGAACCGGCCTTCGGCCGAGACATTTTTCTACCGAAAAATGTACAAATTTATCTTGAAAGGGAGTCAAGGAGGTGTAACTTTAAGCTTGATGGAGGTCTAGGGAACCAACTAAAAACCTCCCCTTAATTTCCTTCATATATCTCTGACCCATTTAATACTGATAGTTTCCGTGGATGTTTTTAACTTTAGTTTCCTTAATGTTTTTTCGTTTCATAATTTACTTATTTATATTACTACAACTATTGCATGACTTGAACTAAACATATGTCTTCACTTGTCACCCTCACACAGCTGTCACCTACACAACTCTCATCTACGCACCTGTCAGTTTTACGTACCTATCACCCTAACATTTATTACCTACACACCTATCACCCTAAATCTTATCACCTGTCTCCCTCATACTTATCACCCACACACTTGTCATCCTCATACTTGTCACCCTAAATCTTATATCACCTGTCTCCTTCATACTTATCACCCACACACTTATCACCTACACACCACCTGTCTCCCTCATACTTATCACCCGCACTCTTGTCACCCTCATACTTATCATCCATACACTTGTCACCCTCAAACTTATCACCCACACACCTCCTGTCACCCTCACCCTATTTCCATTATGCCCTTCGTGTCACCCTTTGCTAAGCAGCCCGTCGCGCTATGCATATCATTAATCCTGTTCACTATACGATAAATTCGGAAGGGAAAATTCGGAGGCGCTCTCTCTCTCTCTCTCTGTTTCTCCCCCCCCCCCCCCCCCCTATCTCTCTCGCGCGCTCTCTCTCTCTCTCTCTCTAAGCTTGTAAAATAAGGTTTGGCTCGGTCTTTTGAATTATTAAGTTTGATAACACTGTCAGTATTTTATCTCTATATCTCACGGGCTTACATTAAAGTTTGACTCGAAAATGTTACGTTTCTAAAAGACTTGAATCACTGTTGGGTTCTGATACGTTTATTGTCTGATTTTAAACGTTTATTGTCTGATTCCAAACGTTCATTGTCTGATTTTAAACGTTTATTGTCTGATTTTAAGCGTTTATTGTCTGATTCTAAATGTTTATTGTCTGATTTTAAAAATGTATTGCCTGCTTTTAAATGTTTATTGTCTGATTTCGTTTTTTGTCTGATTTTAAAAATGTATTGCCTGATTTTAAACGTTTATTGTCTGATTTCGTTTATTGTGTGATTGTAAACGTTTATTGACTGATTTCAAACGTTTATTGTCTTATTTTAAACGTTTATTGTCTGATTTCAAACGTTTATTGTCTGATTTCAAACGTTTATTGTCTGATTTTAAAAGTGTTTTGTCTGATTTTAAACGGTTATTGTCTGATTTTAAGCGTTTATTGTCTGATTTTAAACGTTTATTGTCTGATTTTAAGCGTTTATTGTCCGATTTTAAACGTTTATTTTCTGATTTTTAACGTGCATTGTCTGATTATAAAATGTTGCGTATTGTAGCTTGATACACCTTGTTGGGATTATAATTATGGATTGAGACGGAGGGTGGGGAGAGAGCCTTCTTCTTTGCTATACTTTCCTTCCAATGCACCTTACTCTCGGGTTAGCTATCTCTACTATAATTAAGTCCTGACTACCGCGCTGGGATCGTAAGGTCTATGCGGTCAGTGTATCTATGTAAAGCTATGTAAATCTCTCCACCAACCACAGCCTCCCTCATTTCTTCCGGCATGTCCCACCATTATTTCTTGACTGTCCTCTCTTAAAGTTTCCTCGTCTCAGTCTGGCTTTTTCTGTGTCTGCTTCCAAGTGAGCAGTCTTAGGTCTTCATAATAAAATAGAAATGCTGTCTTTACCTTTATTATTTTGCCTTTGTTTGTTTAATCTTTAGTGCCTCGGCTATTCTTTTCTTTTCTTTTCGTTCAGAATTTCCATCAACTGATTCTCCCTTATATTTCCTTTGTCTCGTCCAAGTATATTATCTTTGTTTACCTTCAAGTGAGCAGTCTTAAGGGGGGGGGGGGAAGGTTAATTTATTGGTCGATTTATTCATTTATTTATTATTTTTTGAGTTTTCTCCCTAGTCCTCCATCAAGCTTAAAACACTTCCCCAAGATCCCCCTTCTAGATAATTTTGTACGTTTTCCGGTAGAAAATTGTCCCGGCTGAAGGCCGATTACTTCCAAATTACAGGCTCGCTGTCGCTCGCCAGGAAAGATCCAACACTTAAATAGCACGAAAGGTCTTATTAGTGACAAACAAATATGGCAAAAAGTCTTAAAATCACCAAACTAATGGTGTGAAGTGAACGTCTTAAAATCTGAAAACTAATGGGGCTGAACATGAGGGAGAAAGGGTCCAGAAAACCCCCCATCTCCCCTCACCTTAATTATTATTAATATTATTAATATTATTACTAATCTATATTTTTTATCACATTTATAAAAGTTCTACTGCGTTGGTGGTGTTACATCAGATGTCACTACCGGGGGAAGGCGCCTCACAGCTCGCCTCACCGACCTCATGAATAAATTTTCCAGGCAGCTTGACCCGGGGGCGCGTCACATTGTTGGCGGGGGATGGGGCCTTTAAAAACTGTCCCCCCTCCCCCTTTCTCCCCTCTCCTGCCCCCTTTGCCTTCCTCTCCCCCCCCCCCCCCCCCCCCCCCAAAAGCAGCCCCTATATCTTCTCTGCCAAGGACACCCTGAAAGTATAGTTTATATTGCTGGACGGAGGAGAGGGAAAATTTAAGCCCCCCCGCCTCCCCCTCCTTCCCCACCTTCCAGCCATTACCTCGCAACCCCCCCCCCCCTAAAAGCAGCCCCCTGTTCCCTCTGCCAAGCTCACCCGAATAATATTCTCCTCTACCTTAGTGTTTCCTTCCGAAAAATGTATATATTCAAATTGAAAGGGATCTGGGGAATCAGTTTTCTTTTTCTAAGGGGCAAAGAAAAAATACATTGGTCGAAAATGGTAAAAGAATTACAAAACTTCATTATTATCTTCAATGTATGATGACGCTATGCATCCTCATAATTTTGTTCCGATGTGTATAAAGGCGAATAAAGGCAAAGCTGCCTGTAGCAACTATCTCTCAGAGTTGAACAAGTGACAAACAAACAGTATTTGGTGTATTGGAAAGAAGTGTGGTGTGCTTAATTATTTAGTGTAGTGAAATACATAGGAGGAGGTGTTTGTGAGAGCTAGCTGGATTACTCTCTGTGTATAGGTGAAGCATAAACAGAGAAAGAGAGAGAAGCCAGACAAATGAAACAGGAATTCCAGAAACTCCTTATCAATTGGTGTCTATAATCACCCCATGGTCAAATTACCGTCATTAGTCTATCTCTCTCTCTCTCTCTCTCTCTCTCTCTCTCTCTCTATATATATATATATATATATATATATATATATATATATATATATATATATATATATATATATATATATATAGAGAGAGAGAGAGAGAGAGAGAGAGAGAGAAAGATAATTGTAATTATACAAATATATATACGATGATATATTTAGAGTGCCTCACCTGTTGATTAAATCTATACTATTTAGTTCAATTACCGCGATTAAACTGGTACTCTCTGTAAGGCTGCACCAATTAACACGCGTCCCAATCAAGTGATGAGTTATATGGAATGAGGCGACAAATACAGACTGAGAAATTGGAAGCCCGGATTTATATGTATAGGTGAATTGGAAGGAAGGACGAGGAGGAATACAGAAATATTAAGGGAGCCCACCTCGCTTTTTTTCTCTTTCTTTCCCGCTCTCTTTGGCTTGTATCTATTCGGCCCCATTCAGCCTACTGTTTTAAGACGTTTACCCCATCCAGGTGTCAATATTTTCCTGGCGAGCGGTAGCGAACATCATATATATATTTTAGTTTTGACAGCAAGCTAAATTTGTACATTTTTCGATAAGAGACAGATAGAAACGGCTAAGGTTGGGTAGAGGATGCCAAACCTCACTCTGGATAGGACACCCAATGTTGTGTATCATTTATAATAAATATGTACCTCTTATATCTGTACAGTCGCGGTAATTAAAGCTGACATATATATTTTTGAAGCTGTCTTTGGCTGAAATGAAGCATCATATTAATGTTGTACAGTCGCGCTAATAAGTCATGTCTCAGCTGTCATTACGTTTGGCTCCCTCTGTGCTGTATTAATGTCTGTCAGATGTTGAATAGGGTGGGTAAGTGTATAAACATGTTTGTATGTCTCACTCAAAAATATTGCTGATACCCATTATCGATCAAAACATAATTGGTGCCGAGACATGACTTATTAGGCCGACTGTACCTGGTATTTGTATTTCACAGATGCCATTAAATTCTTCGAGGCTTCAAAATATATCAGAATTAATGACCAAAACTGTACAGTCACGAGCATAAATACTGCGACACCAACCAGATAATGTTCGCCCCTTTGTCTCCGAAGGTATGTCTAAACTTGTTATTCAAACTCACAATGATTTATTTATTTCATTCTAGCTACCGATAGATGATTTTATTCAGCTTAATATAAACCTCTCGTGATGAAGGACTTTATGTTATCTGGTTGATGGCGCAGCATTTATGCTCGTGACTGTACATACACAACCGTCACAACCGTATTCTTAGATGTGTGGGGTGGGTGTCATCCAGCCCATACTGAACAAAGATATTGGAACTGAGTGTTAATTAATGAAAGAGAACTTGAAATCCCCCAAGTTATAAAAGCTAACAATTTATCTCGTCGTATTTCGTTCATTAAGGAATAGGGGTTCACGGTGGGAAGGTTTAAGAATACGGCTGGAGGGGGATAGACAGGTTGGGGAAGTGAGAGGTCTTTAACCCTTACAGTACCAGTGACTATTATACGATTTTATTCAGCTTAGGAAGGACCTCTAACAATAAATAAGGCTTCACACTTTCTCAACCAACCCTTTTAACTACCAAAAGTCCTTCCCAAGCTTCATAATATCGTCTAAAATATAACTAGAATTAAATATTACGCACGTCGCTGGTACTCAACGGGTTAAGAATGAGAGAGAATATTACGCACGTCGCTGGTACTCAACGGGTTAATATTACGCACGTCGCTGGTACTCAACGGGTTAATATTACGCACGTCGCTGGTACTCAACGGGTTAATATTACGCACATCGCTGGTACTCAACGGGTTAATATTACGCACGTCGCTGGTACTCAACGGGTTAAGAATGAGAGAGAATATTACGCACGTCGCTGGTACTCAACGGGTTAATATTACGCACGTCGCTGGTACTCAACGGATTAAGAATGAGAGAGAATATTACGCACGTCGCTGGTACTCAACGGGTTAATATTACGCACATCGCTGGTACTCAACGGGTTAAGAATGAGAGAGAATTTAGGAAGAAAGAAAAAACAAGTAGAAGAGTAATCGGTGGAGGGTTGTTCTCATTTCAGATAATTTAGGCCCAAATCATTTGATAATTATGCACTGAAATGTCATCAGGCAGGAATGATAAAAACTTGTATATTTATTTCTGCAATAAATTAATGAGGGGGAATATAAAAATATATATTTACAGCAGCGATGAATTAATCATCGTAAGTTAACATATTTTGACAAGTCAATTATATACAACTAATTAGCTTCGGTCATGCAAAATATACACAAAAAAAATGCAAAAAAAAATAAAAAAAATAAACCAATAATTATGTCATTAAATTTGCATAAGATGTTTTGGTGTGTGCGGTTTGAAATAAATATGTAATGATATTCCTACCTTTCGAAAACTATCTTTATCACATATATATAGAAACCATATAATATTAAATGTATAAATAATCATCATCAATCTGAATTAGTCTACTGCAGAGCAAAGGCATCTCTCTCTCTCTCTCTCTCTCTCTCTCTCTCTCTCTCTCTCTCTCTCTCTCTCTCTCTCTCTCAAAAATAAAATAAAAATAAATAAATGAGTATTTAATTTTTCATAATAATCTGCCCATGTAAAAGTATATTGATGGTAATACATTCTTCATATTCCAAAGACAGAAAAGTAAATCACTATTAACATGACATGACATAACATTAATATAGGAAAGGTGACACAAGTAGTCAAATCTAAATTTGTATAACTGTTTTTGACTGCAGGCTAAATTTGCAAATTTATTGATAGAAAAATGCCTCCGGCAAAGCCGGATTTCTCCATACAATGCTGGCTCGCTATCGCTCGCCAGGAAGAAATCGACACCTGGATGGAGATAAACGTCTTAAAACTGTAGGATGAATAGGAGTGATTGAAGAGAGAAAGAGAGAAAAATAGAGAAAAAAATAAGTCAGAGGGAGTTAGGGCGCCGTAAATGTTCTGGTACCTGGCCCCTGTTCTGGTATAGCTATCTGATGACATTGACAGAGTGAACATTATTTAACCATTCAGGATACCAGGACGTATTTAATATATAAGCCTACTTGCTGGCTATTATTAGACGATTTTATTCAGATTAGGAAGGGAATATGAAAGTCAGAGAATGATTTAAGAATGTTGTTGCCCTTTTAATTCCCACAGGTCCATCCTAAAGCAGGCGTCACACCATGCCGACTTGAGCCAAGACTGACCACGACCTTTAGTCGTGGTCAGGAGTGCCGACCTTCGGCGGAGAGCTTAAGGATTTGGGGGGGGTGAGTTTTGGACGGGACGCAGTATGGATGGCCACGTCATCTGACCTGACGGGGTAGAGCGGCGCCCATGCAGGACTGATGGTGAGACCTAGGTCGCCGCTGGAGTGCCGATCTGCGGTGTAGCGCGTTGACAACGACCCGACGAACGGCGTCGACAGGAGGTAGGGCGGCGTCAATATGCATTACTGTGCCGATGGACGGCGACCCCTTCAGTATGGACGGCTGATTATTAACTGATTATTTCAGTTAATTCTGTTATTTTATTATTATTATTTATTTTATTATGTATTGAATGTTGTTATTTTCATTTTTTTCTGTAATTTATATACCTAATCTTATATTTTGATGGTTATTGATAATATATTTATTATTTAATTATTTAATTATGTCGTTTATTTATATATTGACCGTTAGGGCATCGTTGGGTCGCCGCAAGCCACCGCTGATCCCCGCAGGTTGTTATGGTGACGCCGCCTGACGCAGACCTCATTTATGGTGCCGTGTGCCGCCGCACTGATGCCTATCTTTTCCCGTCAAGCGCCGTCAAGCGCCGTCACACGCCATCAGCCTCCCGTCCCCTTCCCGTCCCATTTTTTGACCTCACTCCACGCCGACTTGATTTTCAATGTTGTGCATGTAAAACTTTTGAGGGGGTATGTGAAGACCCATCCCGACCTGTTGGTTATGTTGGCGACGGCCCATGATGCGCGGCGACGTAGACCAAGACTGTCCACGACCCTTAGGTCGCGGACAGTCTTGGCCTAAAATCGGCTAGGTGTGACGGGTGCTTAAGATGCATAAAATCGTCTAATGATAAGCAGAATGAAATGTCAAAACTTAAAATTTGACTAAAATTGTTATCCTTTTAATTCCCACAGATTCTTCCTAAGCTGCATAAAATCGTCTAATGATAGGCAGAATAAACGGTTAAAACCGGTTATAATCTTCTAGGAGTAGGAACAACTATAATTCGGTTAAACATTTTTACTTTAGTTATACTGCCGTTCGTGAATATTGATTAAGAGAAAACGACGAGTCTCGAATTATTAAGGGTTAACTCGTGCAAAAACTAAATTCCTCGCTCTGGGGTGAAGAGAAGGAGAGAAAGGCAGATTAACCCCTCTTGTACCGGAAACGTCTTTTAAATGTGATCCTGGCTACTATTAGACGATTTTATTCAGTTTAAAAAGGGCCTCCAGCAATTAACAGACTTCGAACTATCTCACTTAACCCTTTTTACTACCACAGATCCTTTTTAAACTGCACAAAATCGTCTAAATATAGCTAGAATTTTTTTTTTAAAACGTCGCCGGCACAAAAGGGGTTAAATGGAATAAATCAGGGTACATAATGACATTATCTAAGATAGTATGATGTGAGATATAATAATATGTACACTTTCTGGCACATGATAATTCTGGATCTCTCCCTCAATCCATCTTTCCCTCATCCTATGGCTGCACTGGCTTCAGCCTCCGTGTGTCCAGACAGTTCGACTCCAATGTAGGCTACCATGAATGTGGCTCTCTGTCACTCTTTCAATTGGAGTGTGTGTGTGTGTGTGTGTGTGTGTGTGTGTGTGTGTGTGTGTGTGTGTTTTAATCTCACACAAAGAGAGTGAGAACAGTAAGCCGTGCCTGAGTGTGTGTTTACATAACCATATCAAAGTAACTTGATGGAACAGGGTGACGACAACTTTAACCTTTGAATGTCATCTTGAAGCCATCTTGACGCCATCTTGACTCTCACTTGCACTGTCAGCCTTATTCTTAACCCCTTATGTACCGGCGACGTCTTTTTCATTTTGTTCTAGTTATATTTAAACGATTATGGGCAGTTTAAGAAGGATCTGTGGTAGTAAAAAGGGTTAAGTGAGATAGTTTAAAGTCCGTTAACTGTTGGAGGCCCTTTTTAAACTCCACAAAATCGTCTAAATTTGCCTAGAATATAATGAAAAGGACGTCGCCGGTACAGAAGGGGTTAAACGTGTAATATAGGCATTGTAGGTACACTCGGACAGAGAGAGAGAGAGAGAGAGAGATGACCCTAACTATGATAACCGCTTGTACTGCCTAACGAACGATTCCAATGCTACCAAAATTCGATAACTAGATGGACTCCTTCAAGACTATCTCGACACATTACATGAATGGTGCACTACAGACTCAATTTAGCCCCAGCTAAATCCACTGCAACCCTCCTCACAAGCTGGACAGGAGAGCACGATTATGTCCCGGGATTCAACATAAACAACACACCCCTAACACACACACACACACACACACACAAAATCCTAGGAGTAACATACGACACCCAAATGACATTCAAACAGCACACCACAAACACGAAAAAGAAACTGACACCCAGACTAAACACCCTCAGATCACTTGCCCACACGAAATTTGGACACAGCAAAGAAACCACCACCACAGTCTACAAACAATACATAACATCAGTTATGGAATACGCAAGCCCGGCCTGGGCTTCTAACCTAGCTGAAACACATCATAAGACCTTACAGACTATTCAAAATAAAGCCCTGAAAATCATCACAGGATGCACAGCTACGACACCCACAGATCACCTACATCAAGAAACCAAAGTCCTCAAAGTCAAAGATCATCTAGACATGAGAGGCACACAATTCCTGGCAGCAGCCTCCACGAATCAACACCACCCACTACACTACATGGCAACACACCCACAGACACCAAGAAATATCAAAACAACACCCAGCACACGCTATCACACACAAATACTGTCTTCTCTCCCTCCCTGCCCACCCCAAACCAACTTCCGGAAGCACATCCATAGTCATATCACTCGCCGTTCCATCCACTCACTCATAGACAACACGCAGCTGCAAGCACGACCTCCCAAAATCCATCCTTCTGAATCTCCCTTCCTCGCGAGGACAGAGTTCACCTGGCCAGGCTGAGATGCGGACACCATCCAGCTCTTCTGAGCTATCAGAAGAGACTGGATGACTCCGTCGTCGACACCTGCCCGGGTTGTAACACAGCACCCCATACCATTAAACACATCATAGAAGACTGCATTTCACACAACCACTTACGCCAACAACACAATTTACACTCTTTGAGAGCTCTGTGGGAAAGCCCGACCATGGCCATGGCCTTCCTTAAGGACTCGGGGCTGTTCGGCCAGGCAGCTTAGGGAACAACAACAACAACAACTAGATTGAAAACAAAAAACACTCCCCACAAAAAAACAAAAAAATTATAAATTAAAAAATAAAATAAAATAATACTATCCATGTGAAGCCCCCTTTCCTTATCTCACAGGGACTCTTTCTTATTATTATTTTTATTGTTTTCTTCTTCGTTTTCTTCTTCTTCTTCTACTACTACTACTACTACTACTACTACTACTACTACTTCTTCATATGCTTCTTCTTCTTCTTCTTCATCTTCTTCCTCCTCTCTTTTTCTTCTTCTTCTTCTTCTTCTTCTACTACTACTACTTTATCGTCTTCTTTTTCTTCTTCATATTCTTCTTATTCTACTACTACTACTACTACTACTACTACTACTTTTTTTTTTTTTTTTTTTTTTTTTTTTAAACCACTCAGTCTGTGCATCCCCTCTTTGGACCCTAAACCAGGTCAGAACAGTCATCAAAGCGTCCGACTTGGTAGTCATTCAGCTACTTACTATTCCGGGGTCAGCACTCAGACTCATCATCGTGGATTACTACTACTACATTGATTTTTATTTAATATTGTTTATACATTACTACTACTCTCTACTCTCTACTACTACTCTACTCTACTCTACTACTACTCTACTACTACTACTACTACTACTACTACTACTACTACTACTTATCATCTTCTTCTGCCGTCTCTCTTCTTCTTCTTCTACTACTTCCTCTTCTTCTTCTTCTTCTTCTTCTTCTTCTTCTTCTTCTTCTTCTTCTTCTTCTTCTTCTTCTTCTTTTTCTTCTTTTTCTTCTTCTTCTTCTACTTACAACAATACAAATTTCTCCCCCGACTTATTTCCCTAACACCGGGCTAGATAAAATAAACAAGGCAGCGTGTTCCAAGGCGTGTTCTTTAGGCCGACCACTGACTTTGTGGCAAATTTGTAGCTAGGGAACAGCTAGTGTGCTAGTAGGAGGCGAAGGGGGCGATCGTCAGCCGCTCCACAACTATCCAGGTCTTAACTTACGACAGCGGTGAGAGTCGTAACTTAATCTACAGGTTGTGATTATGCATACAACACAATTGTAACTAATAACCCGATCCTCAACCCACCCCCAGGTCTTAACGTACGACGGTGGTGAGAGTCGTAACTTAATTTACAGGTTATTATATGCATACGACACTCTTTAAACAATAACCCGATCCTCAGCCACTACAGAACCCGCCCAGGTCTTTACTTACGACAGTGGTGAGAGTCGTAACAGAATCTACAGGCTGTAATTAAGCATACGACACCCTTTTAACCCTTTCACGCATTTATGTCGCAGAGGTTGCCAGATTAGCAATAAGAAATAGAGTTCTCTCTCTCTTATAATTACCTCTCCAAAATAAGTGTTCTGCCCACAGCTAACTCAAAGACAACTGCAGAGGTTGAAGTAACTAAACTAAAGGTTTCTAAATACCCCTGATGGTAACAAAGGCTTTAAAGTATCCCCAATAGGCTCAAAATCGCGTCATATGTCGGAGAGGGTTAACCAATAACCCGATTATCAATAGCTCCAGAACCCACCGTGATCTAAACTTACGACAGTGGTGAGAGTCGTAACAGATAATACGGTTCGTAATTATGCATACGACAACACAATGTTACCCAATATCCCGATCCTCAGCAACCCAGAACCCTCCCAGGTCTTAACTTACGAAGGTGGTGAAATTTGTAGCATAACTTAACCCTCTAGGACTCAAAGGGGTAATTACATTATCTCAAACACCCTTTAAATAACACAGGCTCTTCTTAAACTGCATAAAATCGTCTGATTTTAACCAGAATAATAGGTAAAAAAAAAAAAAAAAAAATCATAGTGCTGAAGGGGTTAGCCTACCTGACTGGCTCGTGCTGAAGGGCTTAGCCTACCTGACTGGCTCGTGCTGAAGGGGTTAGCCTACCTGACTGGCTAGTGCTGAAGGGGTTAGCCTACCTGACTGGCTCGTGCTGAAGGGGTTAGCCTACCTGACTGGCTCGTCCTGAAGGGGTTAGCCTACCTGACTGGCTAGTGCTGAAGGGGTTAGCCTACCTGACTGGCTAGTGCTGAAGGGGTTAGCCTACCTGACTGGCTCGTGCTGAAGGGGTTAGCCTAGCTGACTGGCTCGTGCTGAAGGGGTTAGCCTACCTGACTGGCTCGTGCTGAAGGGGTTAGCCTACCTGACTGGCTCGTGCTGAAGGGGTTAGCCTACCTGACTGGCTCGCTTTGGACTAGAGAACCTTATTATTATTATTATTATTATTATTATTATTATTATTATTATTTTATTCCATTCGGCCCCATTCAGCCAACTGTTTTAAGACGTTTATCCCCATCCAGGTGTCGATTTCTTCCTGGCGAGCGATAGCGAGCCAGCATTGTATGGAGAAATCCGGCTTCGCCGGTGACATTTTTCTATCGAAAAATGTACAAATTTAGCTTGATGTCAAAAAATAAATAAATACTGTATATATGCTGGCTCACTACCGCTCGCCAGGAAAATATTGACACTTGAATGGGGGTAAACGTCAGTGATCTTCTGATCACTGTCTGATACAGGCCACCTGTCTATCACCTACCACACCTTCCCACTCTGAACCTGTTTTGGTGACTAAATGGCATTACGATAGGGCAGACTGGGAGGGTCTTCAAGGTTTCTGTATTGATATTCCCTGGACCTCTTTCTTTTCTAATGATGCACACTCCACCTTGAGCCACATACAAGATTTTGTAAAAATTGGAATGGAAACTTTTATTCCTCATCAAAAGTACAGTAAAAGATCTAATTCACCTAAATGGTTTGACCATAATTGTGCTAGAGTAACTGAACAAAAAGCAATAGCCTACAATGCATACACAAGATCAAAAACACATGAAGCCTTTAATTACTTTAGAAACATCAGAAATCATGCCAAAACTGTATTAAACCTAACTAAATCAAACTTTCTCCATAAGAGGCAAATAAACTTCTAAATAATCCAAATGATAACAAAATATTTTGGTCTACTCTTAACTCATTCAAATCCAACTTCACTACTGCTTCATCCATTCCACCATTAAAATCTCCGACTGGCAATCTTGTAAGTGACCCACGAGGTAAAGCTAACCTTCTTGCAGATATTTTCTCCACCAACTCAACCTTAGATGACATAAATCAAGATGTCCCTGTACTTAATTTTAATTCACCTGAAATTCCCTCACTTAAGATCCACACCAGACATGTCAAAACTATTTTGCAGAATCTCTCAGTAGATAAGGCTCCTGGTCCAGATGAAATTCCTCCAATAGTACTTAAGAATTGCTCCTTGGTGCTCGCTCCTGTATTGGCAAAAATTTTCCGTCTGTGTACTCATACCTCATGCTTCCCAGTACCCTGGAAAGAAGCAAACATCCATCCAGTTCCTAAAAAAGGTGCCTCTTCAGATCCATCAAACTACAGACCAATAGCTATAACTTCCACTCTTGGCAAAGTTTTTGAAATTATATTAAATAATCACATAATTAAGCATCTGGAGAATAATAAATTAATCAGTGATAGGCAATATGGGTTTAGACGATGTCGATCAACTGCAGACATTCTTTGCCTTCTTACGCATCAAATCAACCAAGCTACAGACCAACATGGTGAAACACATACAATAGCACTGGATATATCAAAGGCATTTGATAGAGTCTGGCATCAATCCTTATTGTCGAAGATGTCACACTACGGCCTTGCATCATTAGTTCCACTAATTTCTTCTTATCTTCATAACAGAAAAATATGTGTAATGGTAGATGGCCTTTATTCTCAATTTCACTCAATAAATGCTGGTGTTCCCCAGGGATCAGTTTTGGCCCCAACTCTGTTCCTCATTCATATCAATGATCTCATATCTACCACTCATAATCCAATACATTCCTACGCAGATGACTCAACACTCCACAGTTCCTTCACATTTACCAATTCTTTCACCCAACCCGATCTTATAAATTCAAAATTAAACACTGCAATTTCTCTGAACCAGGACCTTTCTAGAATTAATGAATGGGGACAAGAGAATCTAGTTTCCTTTAATGCACAGAAAACCAAGTACATTCAATTTTCTAACCGACAGAATCTCACTGACTCCCATATATTTTTTAATGATGTAAATATTCCCACTTCCCCTAGTATTGACATTCTCGGTGTAACATTAACTACTAACTTGAGCTGGACACATTATGTTAGGAGCATTGCTAAGAATGTCTCTAAAAAACTGGGACTCCTGTACAGAGTTCGAGAATTCTTCACTGACGAGCAGTTGGCCGTAATATATAAAAGTCATGTGCGCTCTCAGATGGATTACTGTTCACCTCTGTGGGGTGGAAGTGGAGTGGTTGCATTGAGGCAGTTGGACAAAATTCAAAATAAAGCTATTAGATTAATCAATAACCCTGCAATCACACAGGACCTTCCTACATTAGCCATACGAAGAAACGTTGCATCCCTTGCATTATTCTACAGATATTTTCACAGCAATTGTTCCGAGGAACTTGCTTCAATTGTGCCGCCTCTCCACATCTTTCCCCGTAGAACTAGGGCAGCTGAGAGCGCCCATGAATTTACACTTTCTCCTCCACAATGCAGAACTTCTGCTTATCAGAATTCATTTATCCCCAGAGCTACTACTCTTTGGAATTCACTTCCCTCGAATTGCTTTCCACAAACTTACAATCAACAAATGTTTAAATCCAGTTGTTACAAACATTTTATGAATGGAGGATGCCTTTAGGCACATGGACCTTTTTGTTTTATCTGTGTTTTTCCTTCCTCCGTTCATTGTCTCTTAAAAAAAAAAAAAAAAAAAAAAAACAGTAGGCTGAATGGGGCCGAATGGATACAAGCCAAAGAGAGAGGGAGAGACAGAGAAAAAAAAGCGAGGTGGGCTCCCTTAATTGTTTATATAATAAGGAGGTGAGTTTATACAGAATTACCTAGAATACAATCATACAAAAAGTTGCACATTTGCCAGGGGGGAGGGGGGGGGGGGGAGGGGGGTGCAGAAAATAACCCTTTAATTGATATCGGAACTCAATGACCAAGGTTACCATATTATCCCCACAACAATAAACCAAGGGTAATGTACACTCGGTCCAAAAAGTATCTGCACCCCTACCCTGATAATCTGGTGAGTACAGCTTGGTAGGGTTTGCATGTCTACCTGTAGCTATATCCAGCTATACTACGATCTACCTATACTACCTAAGACCTACTACCTACGACCTACGACCTATACTACCAAGCTGTGCACGCCAGATTTTCAAGGTAGGGGCGCAGATACTTTTTTGACCGAGTGTACGGCAAGCCAAATAAGTCGTGTCTCCAATGTCATTACGTTTTGCTCGCTGTGTGCTGTATTAATGTCTGTCAGATGCTGAATAGGGTGGGTAGAGATAGGAAATTGTTTGTATATCCCACTCGAAACGATGAACTAATGCTTAAATAGTGCTGACGCCAATTATATCGAAATATACTTGGTGCCGCAACGTGACTTATTTGGCCGACTTTATATTATAGTTGCAGACTAGCTAAATTCCCTGTCTTGTGGAATCGATGTTCTTTACCGACCCATGGACTATTTGGGTGACACATGGGGGTAGACACATACAGTAAAGTAACACCCCGTTCTTAACATTAATCATCAATTACAAACCCCAATGTACTTGAATAAACTAATGAAAGCATAATGGTCCTCCCGGGATTCGAACTCGGGACACCAAACTCAGAACATATGCACCTAAGCCATTACACCACCAACACAGTTAAAGGTTGAGTACACGATCACGATTAATATCCATTTAATAATTTTGGATGAAAGCCAAGTATAACCAGGTATATACAATCACGGTGAGACAAGCAATATATGTGTTGGGTCAAGCCCCGATGCCTTTATCTCATCCTCCAGTTCCCTTCCTCGCCCCCTACGACAGTTAGTACCAAATCCGTGTATATGACTTTTATATCAGAATTACTGCTGGTTACCAGACAAACCAACACACACAAGAACGATCACATGATATCCGCCATTTTGTTTTAGCTTTTGTGAGATAAAATATACTAATTAATATAAGTGAGATAAATTACCCACTCCAACACGATGACGTAATTGTTATCATTCTCTGGTTACCATTAGACGATTTTGTAAAGCTTATAATCTATCTCTAGGACTCATGAGGTATACACGATCTCAATAAACCCTCTGAAAAGAAAAACAAAATCCTTCTTAACCCTTTGAGTACCAGCGACGTGTGCTATGATATATTCTAGCTATAGTTAGACGATATTTTGCAGCTTAGGAAGGATCTGTGGTAATCAAAAGGGTTGGTTGAGATCGTTTGAAGTCTTACTATTGCTAGAGGTCCTTCCTAAGCTGAATAAAACTCGTCTTATAGTTGCCAGAATATGATCCAATGGGCGCCCCTGGTACTGTATGGGTTTAACTGCCTAAAGTCGTCTAGTTTCAGCCAGAATCAAAGGTAACAAGACGTCATCGTGCTAAGTTATACTCTATTGTATTCTATATACTCAGGCCCAATACCCACTTTTCCTATTTTTTTATTTTTTTCCTCTTTTTTTTTTTTTTTTTTTTTTTTTGGGGGGGGGGGGGGCCGACTCAAGACAGAACAAACACGAATACAAAATCCACTACCATTCTTCTAATTCCAGATCATACTCTACAACTTCATGGATCAAGGCTAGAGGCAGATCCCTTACCCGACCAGTCAGACCAACACCACGCTACCATGGAGAAAGCTGTAAGTGTGCCAAGATGTTTGCAAATGATTTAAGGTGGGATGGGCGGTAGTTTTTGCTCATTTCTGTATCTTATTATCAAGTTTTTAGTTTCCTCCCTAGACTTCCATCAAGCTTAAAAAAAAACACGCCCCCAAGACCCTCCTTCAAGATAAAACGGTTCCTCTTAAATTACAGGTTCGCTATCGCTCGCCAGGAAAAAATCAACAACTAAATGACACGACAATTCTTAATATTGACAAAGAAATGGGGGCGAAAGGTCTTAAAATATCCAAAATCATGGGCTGAACGTCTTAAAATCTCAAAACTAATGGGGCTAAACATGAGGAAGAGGGGGGACCAGAAAAACGGCCCATCACCCCTTAAATCCTTTGTCATACCACCACTGTTTCCTCCCTGTATATATATATATATATATATATATATATATATATATATATATATATATATATATATATATATATATATATATATATATATATATATATATATATATATATATATATATATATATATATATATATATATATATATATATATATATTATATATAAATATATATATATATATATTTCAGAAACATGGAATATAACAAAGTGTCTAGAACCTAAACTTAAGAGTGCCCAAAGAGGAATGGAGAGGATAATGTTAGGTATAACTTGGAGAAACTAAAAAGATAGCTTCTTGGATAAGAGAACAAACAAAAGTAGAAGACATTCTCAGTACTATAAAAAAGAGGATATGGTCCTGGGCAGGTCATATATTTAGAAGAGATGATAACAGATGGACATCTAGAGCAACAGACTGGGAACCTAGAGATGGAGCCAGAGGAAGTGGTAGACAGAAAACCAGACAGAGGGATGAGAAGCAAAGGTTTGCTGGGGTAGGATGGAACAGGATAACATCTGACCAGTTAGAGGCCTTTTTTTTGCGATTTTGACAAATTTATTCTGGCTATTAGTAGACGATTTTATTCAGATTAGGAGAGGTTTATGGAAGTCAGAGGGTTAATTGGGATATAGTATTTACCCTTTTATTCGTAGACGATTTTATTAAGATTAGGAGAGGTATATAGAAGTCAGAGGGTTAATTGAGATAGTATTTACCCTATAATTCCCACAGATCCTTCCTAGGCTGTACACACTCGTCTAATGATAGCCAGAATAAACTGTCGAAAGGCGTCATAATCTTCAAAGGTTTAATATGAACGGACTATAGTGCCAACTATTTATGTCTTGCAGGTTGTGGTGTTGTTGGTGGCCCTGAGTCTCTCCCTGGCACTCCCTCAGAGCCTGGCGGTCTCCCCCAACCCTCGTCATCAGCCTTACTTCCCAGGACAAGCCTCAACTCAACCTGTAGCTCCTGGACACACCTCAAGTCGAGCTCCTCTTAATCCCTCGTTGCTGTCAGTTTCTCATAGACTGGAATCTCAACATGTATCCCCAGTTTCTGTCTTCAAGATGACAGACCAGAGTGACGGAGCTACGACAGAGCCCCGTATGAAGAGATATGAGCTGCAAACCCTCCTCGTCTCCCCGGCCTATACCATCAAGATGACAGACCAGAGTGACGGAGCTACAACAGAGCCCCGTATGAAGAGCCATGAGCCACAAACCCTCTTTGCATCCCTGACCCATACCCTCAAGATGACATACCAGAATGACGGAGGTACCACAGAGCCCCGTATGAAGAGCCATGAACCACAAACCCTCCTCGTCTCCCCAGCCCATACCCTCAAGATGGCAGACCAGTTTGATGGCACACCTGAGCCCCGCCTCACACCTTCTCCTGTAGGTCATCTGAAACGCATGAAGAGACACAACAGCGCCTGTAACAGTCATTCAGGTTACACTGGATATTTAGGAAGTCATTGTTACCCTCAATATTCAGTAAATCATTGTTACCATGGTTATTCAGGAAGTCAGTGTCCCCCTAGATATACAGGAGGTCATTGTTCCCCTAGATATTCAGGAAGTCATTGTTATCATGGATATTCTGGAAGTCCGGGATACCCTGGTTACCCGGGTTATTCTGGGAACCCTGGTTACCCTGCAAATACTGGAAACCCTGCAAATACTGGGTACCCTGGATACCCTGCATATACTGGGAACCTTGGATACCCTGGTTACCCTGCAAATACTGGGAACCCTGGATACCCTGCAAATACTGGGAACCCTGGATACCCTGCATATACTGGGAACCCTGGATACCCTGGATACCCTGCATATACTGGATACCCTGGTTACCCTGCAAATACTGGGAACCCTGGATACCCTGCATATACTGGGAATCCTGGATACCCTGGTTACCCTGCATATACTGGGAACCCTGGATACCCTGCATATACTGGGAACCCTGGTTACCCTGGTTACCCAGGATACTCTGGCAATCCTGGACCCCCTGAATATTCTATCAAACCTTGGACTTACATGATGAATGAGACTCCAACCAGTAATACAGCTAAGAGGAAACGAAGTATTGAATCATCAGGGGAGTACACAAAGAAATACTCCATCAATGAATCAACCCTGTCTTCCAACAGGCAATCTTTTAAAAATCATGAAAACCTAACTACCCCAAGCATAAGGCACTCGTACATCGGTTCTATGTTGAAACAGACATCTGACCTTGAGACTCCAAACTTTGAGCGCACAATGCAGCAAAATAGGAATGTGCAGCCATTATCTGTACACAGTTCAATTGGGTCAGACTCAAATCAAACAGCTTTGGCATCCGTTCCCTTCATGTCTTCTCCTCACAGAAACATCCGAGCCATTAGATCCAATAAACCAAGGAATCGAAAACACAGATTCTTAGGTACGCATTCCAGATACCATAATTCGTCAGTCAAGTTACCATCACCTATTGCATCCATGCGAAATAAACCAGTCGGTACTTTTTCCTTCGGAGCCATATGGCCAAAGAAAAAGTTCCCTGTAGCCGACCGGACAAATCATACCTCACCCGTAACCAAAAAGAAGAAGAGATCTAACAAAAACACTAATGCACTTCGGCGTCAGCTAACAAGAGGAAATTATCAAAGAAAACGAGATGTCACACTTCGGTATCAACCAGAAAACAAAGACGATTAAAGAAAACGAAATGTTGCACTTCAGTTTCGACTGCACGATCAAAGACTAAGAAGAACTGTACATTAATCTCAATTGTACACAGGAAGCGATCGGAAAACAATAACAATGGTAATTCAACCTCAACCGATCAAGGAAATCAATCAAAGAAAAAGGGAAATCGAACCTCAAACTCAATAAAACAGCGGAGACGACCCAAAAGCAAGAAACAGAGGAGGCGCAACAGCAAGAAAACCAAAGCCAGTTCAGAGTAACCATCTACCCTAAACTAGAGACATGTCTCAGCTGTCATTACGTTTGGCTCGTTCTGTGCTGTATAAATGTCTGTCAGATGTTGAATAGGGTTGATAAGTGTAGGAGCATGGTTTTCTATCTCACTCAAAAAGAAGAAATCATGTGTAAATGTTGCTGATACCAATTATTGATCAAAACATAATTGGTGCCGAAACATCACTTATTAGGCCGACTACATCAGCATCAACCACTGGGATGAATGGAAAATTGAAATATCTGTATGTTACTCTACATGAGGTTATTTTGTTATTGTTTAAGTCTGCTCCCTAGACCTCTATCAAGCTTTAAAAAAAAAAAAAATCCAAGACCCCCTTCCGAGATAAGTTTGTACATTTGTCGGTAGGATAATCTCCCTCCTAAATTTCAAGACCCCCTCCGAGATAAGTTTGTACATTTGTCGGTAAGATATTGTCCCGTTCCCCCTAAATTACAAACTCCGTACCACTCACCAGGAAATATCGACACTTATATTTATCCTCTATATCCTCTTCTAAGTATTTATCCTCTATATCCTCTTCTAAGTATTTATCCTCTATATCCTCTTCTAAGTATTTATCCTCTATATCCTCTTCTGAGTATTTATCCTCTATATCCTCTTCTAAGTATTTATCCTCTATATCCTCTTCTGAGTATTATCCTCTATATCCTCTTCTAAGTATTTATCCTCTATATCCTCTTCTAAGTATTTATCCTCTATATCCTCTTCTAAGTATTTATCCTCTATATCCTCTTCTAAGTATTTATCCTCTATATCCTCTTCTAAGTATTTATCCTCTATATCCTCTTCTGAGTATTTATCCTCTATATCCTCTTCTAAGTATTTATCCTCTATATCCTCTTCTAAGTATTTATCCTCTATCCTCTTCTAAGTATTTATCCTCTATATCCTCTTCTAAGTATTTATCCTCTATATCCTCTTCTAAGTATTTATCCTCTATATCCTCTTCTGAGTATTTATCCTCTATATCCTCTTCTAAGTATTTATCCTCTATATCCTCTTCTAAGTATTTATCCTCTATATCCTCTTCTAAGTATTTATCCTCTATATCCTCTTCTGAGTATTTATCCTCTATATCCTCTTCTAAGTATTTATCCTCTATATCCTCTTCTAAGTATTTTGAGTGAATATTGTTTTAGGCCTACTCCTACTTAGGGTGTCATTGTTTTGTGTTAACCATTAGTATAGTTTGCATGTAGAATTGTAGATGTATAAAAATTGAAACTGAAATTGTGTTTTGTTTTATATTTAGCTGAGACACATTATTATTATTTGTTTTGTTTTGTCTCAATTCGGGCTCTGTCTCGAGTCGGCCACCCCCAGTAAAAAAAAAAATGGGGAATGAGCCTGAGTAAATAGATAAATATAGAGACATTACACGAAGATCGTATATTCACAAAAATGTAAACAACAAATAATAAACTGGGTGAGCATCTTTGAGAAGAAAACAAAACTCATAAATAGTGTATAGTTCCTCACATCATGACGAATAATAGTTTATACTGGACTCGGTTTCATTTATTCTGACGCTAAATTTCAATGCTCTTATATTAACCCCTTGAAGCTCTGACGCGTTTTAGCAGTATATTTTGGCTATCATTAGACGATGTTATGCAGTTTAGGAAGGATCTGTGAGTGTTAAAAGGGTAAAGCATCTCTCAATCAACCCTCTGACTTCCATATACCCTTCCTTATCTGAATAAAATCGTCTAATAATTACCAGAAAACAAAACAGAAATACGTTTTGGAGCTTGAAAGGGTTAATTACTCAACTATAACGAGCAATTTAAATAGAAGTATGGAGATAATTATGAACACTTGGTAATTATAGGATACAGGAGTATAATAGTTGCACATAGTTCCAATAATTATAATAGTTGCACATAGTTCCAATAATTATAATAGTTCCAATAATTATAATAGTTGCACATAGTTTCAATAATTATCGAGAAAACAGTTGGTAAGAGATTCAATTTGTCGTCAGATGAATTGAAACCGACTATAGTAACCAATGGCAACTTAACCCCTTCACCAGCAGTACGTAATTGGCATCATATTATGGTTACCATTAGACGATTGTGTTTAGTTTGTAATGTACCTGAACGACTCAAATGGGTAAATACGTTCTTAGTTAATCCTCTTAGTAACATAGGTCCTTGTTAAACTGTATAGAATGATCTAATACTAGCCAGAACCAAAGGTAAAAAGGTGTTGAAGGGGTGAATAAAGTCGTAGGACCCATTTTTAGTACGGAGCAGAATATTGTCTTCAAGTAGGACTTCCCCATCTTCAAGTAGGACTTCCCCATCTCCTAAATATAAATACTCAATGATTAGCATGGTTTTATCACACCGTGGTAGAGAGGGTTAAAGAATGGACTCTCATTCTGACTGTCCCTGGTTCGATCGTAGGTGAGGGTAGAAACATTTATTCATGTAACTCATATACATTTGTGAGATCTATATTAGACGTCTTTATTCAGGATAAATGTAGAAACATTTCTAGCACTTTGAAATGTCTTAATATATTAAATAATTGTACTATTAATATATGAATTGACAAGGAACTTATGCAGGGAACTATACCTTAGCACGCTATACACTGTCTGGGCAGTCTTAAGCCGGTATCACACGAGGGTTTTTTCCCGCAACATTTATCCTCAACACTGGTCTGGCAGCTTATGAGATCAAGTTTTAAAATATTCCTGCCACCTAAATTCATCTATCATCAGTCTAGTTTCCGATACCAGTGCAAAATATTCCAGAATTGTTACCAGGAAAATGTTGATAATCGAATGTTGAGTATAAAAGCTCTCGTGTGATACCAGCTTTACAGTCAACAGAGGAAACCAATACCAACACATTCACCGGAACAGTCTCTGGAAGCATAAACCAATACCAACACATTCACCGGAACAGTCTCTGGAAGCATAAACCAATACCAACACATTCACCGGAACAGTCTCTGGAAGCATAAACCAATACCAACACATTCACCGGAACAGTCTCTGGAAGCATAAACCAATACCAACACATTCACCGGAACAGTCTCTGGAAGCATAAACCAATACCAACACATTCACCGGAACAGTCTCTGGAAGCATAAACCAATACCAACACATTCACCGGAACAGTCTCTGGAAGCATAAAGCCGCTGTCACACGAGCGCTTTTTCCGTTAATTTTCCATGAGAAAGTTTTTTCTCGTATTATTTTGGGACATTTTCGCACTAGTATCGGTAAGTAGACTGAAGCTAGATTAGGTTAGACGGCTGAATTCTGATAAAGTGTAATTTTTGAAGCTTCCAGACCATAATTGCTCGTAAAAATTGCTCTAAAAAGGGTTCGTATGACTCCGGCATAACAACAGTGTGACACTCCTTCATGCACAGTTGCCCACATAAATTATATTACTCGTCGTTATCTTATGCATGAACGTAAAGTTAGTATGAATGAATTAAGAGAGTGGTTTCTTTTAATTATCAGTTGACTTATCAGATGAGTTAACCACTGACAAAAAGAAACAACACTCGTAATTCAATCATGTGCATTATATTTCCATGCACAGATCACGAAGAGGAGCATAACTTATGTGGGAAACTAAACGGTGACCCTTTCACACACTAATCACATGTACTTTGCATGGAGATTTTAAGTCACTCACGAATTTCACTAGTTCCGATAGACCAGAGACACTTCTGCTCGTTAGATTAACCCCTTCTGTACCGGCGACATCCGTTTAATTTTATTCTAGCTATATTTAGTCGATCTTGTGCAGCTTAGGAAAGATCTATGGTAGCTGAAAGGTTTCAGCGAGTCATATTGTACCCTTTTAATGGTTAGAGGTACTTCCTAAACTTAATGAAACCATCTAATAGTTGCCAGAATATAATGAAAAGAACGTCATCGTTACTGGATGGGTTAACTTAGGACCTCATCACAGGCACACATGAGTCCTCTTCACACCTACGATAAATCCAAGTTAACCCTTTCTACAAGACATTGAGCCACTTCTTCAACCCTTTGAGTACCAGCGACGTGTTATATTATATTCTGGCTATACTTGGACGATATTATGCAGCTTAGGAAGGATCTGTGGTAGCTAAAGGGGTTGGCTGAGAGAGTTTGAAGCCTTATTAATGGCTATAGGTTCCTAAGCTGAATGAAATCGTCTAATATTTGCCAGAATATGATGAAAAGGACGTCTCTGGTGCTGAATGTGTAAAGAATAAGCATATAATGATTGTTCCCGTGTTCCGGTTATACAAGTTACTTATCAATAAACTGGTTCTCTCTTCTAAAAGTGTTTTATCTACAATACCTATAGATTTAAGGTATATTCTCCGAGATAAACATCGGGATTCGAACCCGGGACCATTGGATTACCAGTCCAGTGGCATGACCACTCCACCACCACACCTCCCCTATATATATATATATATATATATATATATATATATATACAGTATGTATATATCTATATATATATATATATATATATAATATTATATATACACACTGTATATATACTGTATATATATATATATATATAAATATATATATATATATATATATATATATATATATATATATATATATATAATATATATATAACCATTTGTTCGAGTTCTTTCGCTATCACTGAGCTTCAGCACATCTTTCATGTCCCCTTTATTAATCCCACTAACCCACTTGAACACCTCTATCATATCACCTCTAACTCTGCGTCTTTTTAACGAATGTAAGCCTAATTTCTTCACAGATTCTTCATATGGAAGATTTCTAATGTTGTAAATTTCATTAATCGATTTTAGGAGTATGGTTGGTTGTTGGAAGGAACATAATAATTATGGATTTTTTTTTTTTTTTTTTTTAGTTGTACTCTCTCCAAAGGATTCTATGTCCATTCTGAAATTAGGACACCAAAATTGAACAGCATTATCCATATGGGGGTATCACTAACGACAAGTAAAGTTTTAAGATAACATTTGCAGTTCTGCTACTGACACTCCTTGAGATGAACCCGATAATTATGTTTGCCTTGTTACGAACGCTTATACATCGTTTTCTAGGCTTCAGATCAATGCTAATAAACACACCCAGATCTTTCTCACAGCCTTAGTTATCTAATGTTAACAAGTTAACAAGAGGGTGACATTTCTGAAGGGCGTGTGTGGCAAAACGTCTTATAATCGCCACACTACTTAATGAGCCGATCGTCTGGAGGAGGGGTCACGCAAGAGATTTTCCCAGGTCATACTGATACGATAAATAAATAGATAAAAGAAAATGTGTATTGCCATTTCAGTCATTATATACATGTCGAAGGTGGACCGTTATGCTGAGGAGAGGTTTGCCTTCTGACAGGGGAAAGAGCCGCTTGAGGGCATTTTGTTCTTAATCGTTCGATTACGAGAAATTATTTGTTATGGAACTAATGCGGGGTCATTTTATATAGACATAAGCTACCTGGCGGAATGTAGATTATTTACGGTGGTTGAATCAAAA
Organism: Paralithodes platypus; assembly: GCA_032716605.1. NCBI lineage: Eukaryota > Metazoa > Arthropoda > Malacostraca > Decapoda > Lithodidae > Paralithodes > Paralithodes platypus. Next base: position 8,689,092 of record CM064521.1, read on the forward strand.
TAGCACTTTAATTCTGACGTTGCAAGATCACTAAGCCATATTTATTGATAAAAAAAGGTGTGTGTCTGTGTGTGTGTGTGTTTGGGTTCATCTCCAGGACAGCGCACACACACACACACACACACACAAGTCTAAATAGTTAGTCTAAAATAGCCAATAGGACGTTCACCCTCATAGAGCTATAATTACGAATTATTGTGGCCATATATAGACGGTATACTGTACATATTTATTATTATTGTGGCCATATATAGACGGTATACTGTACATATTTATTATTGTGGCCATATATAGACGGTATACTGTACATATTTATTATTATTGTGGCCATATATAGACGGTATACTGTACATATTTATTATTATTGTGGCCATATATAGACGGTATACTGTACATATATATTATTATTGTGGCCATATATAGACGGTATACTGTACATATTTATTATTATTGTGGCCATATATAGACGGTATACTGTACATATTTATTATGTAATCTTCCACTCTACTATCCCTTACTCTTCAATATTATACAAATCAACCCTAAATATTCTCTTATTATTCTTGGTGTTTTGTTTTTTCTGACCTTTCTTGGAAAGATCATATTACCATTCTTGATAAAACAACTTCCCAGAAGTTAGGTGCGCTCAACCGTCTCCGTGGGTTCCCCACCTCCACACAGCTTCTTGACCTGTACAGGGGCACAGTGCACCCATGTATTGAGTATTGTTCGCATGTGTGGGGAGGTTCCACCCATATCGCACATCTCGAAAGGGTAGAGTCAAAAACCTTTTGTCTCATCAACTCACCTCCTACAACTCTCTCTCTAATGTTGCATCTCTCTCACTCTTTTACCACTGTTACAAAAATCAATGTTCTTCAGAGCTTTCTCAGTGTATACCTCCTCCCTTACGGAGAGTAAGGGGCACCCACCTTTCAACACATTTCAACTTCAATTTTGTCCAAATCTTTAAGCCAAGAATGAACCGATTTTCCCAGTCTTTCTTCCACTCAACAAGTAAGCTCTGGAACTCTCGTTCAAACTGTATTTCCTCATCCTACGACTTTAAAGGGCATAGCACACAAGGTCAGCTATCCTCATTATCATAAATGTTAGTGTACAATATATCTCCTATGTGCAATAGACAGATTGTTAGCTACCTGTTGAAATGGTCTACTGGTTGAGAGTTATTGGTTGAAACAGTCTACTGGTTAAGATCGACGCGTTTAGATCTACCTGTTGAAATGGTCTACTGGTTGAGAGTTATTGGTTGAAACAGTCTACTGGTTAAGATCGACGCGTTTAGATCTACCTGTTGAAATGGTCTACTGGTTGAGAGTTATTGGTTGAAACAGTCTACTGGTTAAGATCGACGCGTTTAGATCTACCTGTTGAAATGGTCTACTGGTTGAGAGTTATTGGTTGAAACAGTCTACTGGTTAAGATCGACGCGTTTAGATCTACCGGTTGAAATGGCCTACTGGTTGAGAGCTACAGGTTGAAATGGTATGCTTTTCTTCTGTTTCTATTTTATGTTGATAAGGGAGACAAAAGGCAAAACTGCATGTGACGAGTGCTTCCCCCAGAGTTGAAATAGTGACAGGGCCTAAATCAAGGAATGTACGAGCCAAAATGCCTGGACACACGTAGTATGAAGCAATTTAAGTTATAGGATGAAGAAATATGGATTCAGGGAGAGAGTTGAGAGCTACCGGTCCAAACACTTCCCCGGTCGAGTTATCCCCGCTCTGTTTACATTCTCCATTCACGTTAAATGGAAGGGTTCGTTTTTCAGGACCCCCTTTCTCTCTCATGTTTAGCTCTATTACTTTTGAGATTTTAAGACTTTCGTTCCATTAGTTTGGCGATTTTGAGACCTTTCGCCCCAATTCTGTCAATATTTTGTTTCAATATATTTAGGTGTCGATTTTTTTCCTGGCGAGCGAAAGTGAACCTGTAATTTTAGGAGGAACCAGCCTTCGGTTCGGCCGGGACATTTGTTCTACCGATAAATGTAGGCTGCACATTATTTTCATTTTTTTTTTTTTTTTTCTTTTTTTTTAAGCTTGATCGAGGTCTAGCGAGGAAACTAAAAAATATGTAAATAGATATATAAATAGACCAAACAATACCCTATCTATCTATCTATCTATCTATATGCTCAGGCCCAATCCCCACTTTTCCTATTTTTATTTTTTATTTTCTATTTAATTCTATTTTATTATTTTTGCTTTTCTTGGGGGTGGCCGCCTCAAGACAGAGCAAGAACAGGGAAAACACAAAACACAACGTAAAACAACGAACAAACACAGACAAAACACAAATTCACACACATCTAGGTCACCCAGGAGAAAACCCAGAGACAAACAATACGGTCCGGACGCTATCTACTGTTCTCTCTCCGTTGCTTGTATATTTATCCGCGGCCAAGCAAACCCCGAACAGCTCTTGCATGTGTGTGTGTCAGTGTACCCGTACGTAGCTGGGTGCTCATAAATTAGGAGGCAGGGTAAACTTTCTCACGCCATACCCCCAAGCAGATGTTTATACTCTCTCTCTCTCTCTCTCTCTCTCTCTCTCTCTCTCTCTCTCTCTCTCTCTCTCTCTCTCTCTCTCTCTTTTTGAGGGGTCAACTTATTGAGTGCTTTAAGATACTGAAAGGCTTCGACAAAGTCAATAGAAATGCGCTATTCACATTAAACAATATTACTCAAACTCAAAACTGGTGATGGGCTGGTCTATCAGAGTGAGACCTGAGCGATCTCTGCCATACCCATAGCTTACTCTGACTGTTCCTTTTACTTATATATTTTCTAGATCTCGAGTGACGGCGTCTCTTCCGTGGATTGACCTCCCAATCTACCAAGATTGGAAGCTAAAGCGTCACATTATTCCTTTGCCCCTCAACTTTCTCTTCATAATTGCTGAGGGGCACAGGGCCCTGGGTGGGGCTTTGGTTTCCCGGGCGTTTACGCACCCTCTCAGCCCCCCGCCATGGAGTGGCTTTGGTCACCCAGGCTTTATTGTGGTCGGCAGGGAGGGTTCTGTGGGGGCGCTCGTTTATGGCCTTGGCCTTACTCGGGGCCTTAGGGCTGTTCGGCCAGGCAGCTTGGGGAACAACAACAACAACTCAAACTCGCGGAAATGGAATGAAATTAAAAACCAAAAAGGCAAACCTAGATGTCAAAAAGAGTTTCTTCACCTACAGTGTGGTGACAGAGTGGAATAAACTACCAGCGAGAGTGGTGGAGAGCGACACAATAAACGCTTTCAAGGGAAGGCTTGACCTCTATCTAGAGGGGGCTGGGGTGATATGAAAAACAAAACAAAAAACAAAATAGTTTGTAAGGCCGGACTGCCTAGTAGGGACCTCGAGGTCTGTGTGGTCTGTGTATCTATGTAGCTCTATCTCTCTCTCTCTCTCTCTATATATATATATATATATATATATATATATATATATATATATATATATATATATATATATATATAATATATATATTATTATTTTTATTTTTATTTTTATTTTTTTTTCCAACTAGGTAGGTTCCGTTTGCAGATTTTGTTTCCCTATATGTATGAAGGAGACAAGCTGCAATTCTGCCTGTAACAAGTGTCCCCCCACAAGTTGAAAGAGTGACAGGGAGGCTGAGGGATCCAAATTCAAGCTACACAGAGCTTGAAGCAGTTAAGGGGGGATGGTTAACTTTTTGGGCCATTTGTGCATGTATTCATTATTTGTGCATGTATTCATTATTTGTGCATGTATTCATTATTTGTGCATGTATTCATTATTTGTGCATGTATTCATTATTTGTGCATGTATTCATTATTTGTGCATGTATTCATTATTTGTGCATGTATTCATTATTTTTCTAGTTTCCTCCCTAGACCTCCATCAAATTTAAAAAAACATCCATCAGATCCCCCTTCTAGATTAATTTGTACATTTTTCGGTAGAAAAATTTCCCGGCCGAAGGGCGGTTCTTCGAATATTACAGGCTCACTATCGTTCGCCAGGGAAAAAATCGACACCTAAATAGCACGAAAGGTCTAAATATTGACGAAGAAATGGGGCGAAAGGTCTTAAAATCGTCCAACTAATGGGGGCAAACATCTTAAAGTCTGTTATAGCTAGTTACTCTGATAAATATCGATGAATACAGCTTCAACTTCCTTATAGAATGAAACTCGCAAGTAGTCAATTGGTTGGTTCATAACCCCTTCAGCACGATGACGTAATATTCATGAATTTAACCCCTTTCCAGATCCAATACGAATTTATTTTCCGTTTTCTGGTAATTATTAGACAATTTTATTCAGATTAGGAAGGGTATGTGGAAGTCAGAGGGTTGATTGAGATAGTCTTTAGCCTTTTAATACCCACATATCTTTCCTAAGCTGCATAAAATCGTCTAATGATAGCCAAAATAAACTGCTATAACGCGTCAGAGCTTCAAGGGGTTAATGGAGGTCTAGGGACCAAACTAAAAATATATAAAACAAAGGTATAAATCAACAATTACATACAATGAAATTACAGTTTATGAATAAGTTTCTCAGCAAACTAAAGATTTTTTTTTTTTTTTTTAGGGTAGATGAGTCGTTTTTCTGGACCCCCTTCTTCCTCATGCTTAGTCCCATTACGTTTCAGATTTTAAGACGTTCGACTGTAATTTTAAGAGAAACCGCACTTTGGCCGGGAAATGTTTCCATCGAAAAATGTACTAATTTATCTTGAAGGGGATCTGGGGAGTGAAGGTCTAGCGAGGAAATTAAAAAAATAAATGAACATATTAATAAATAGACCCCTCCCCCCACCCCCCACCCCCCCAAAAAAAAAACACTGTCCCCTTAACCTCTTCAGCACGATGACGTAATTTCCGTCTGCTTCTGGTTACCATTAGACGATTTCCTTTACCTTATAATCTACCTCTAGGACTGAAAAGGGTACATACGATCTCCATAATATACCCTCAGAATAATATTGGTCCTTCTTAAGGGGAGATGGTTCCATTTTTGGTTGATTTTTTTTGTTTATGTATAAATTATTTTTCTAGTTACCTTCCTAGACCTCTATCAAACTTAAAACAAAAACATCCATTAGATCCCCCTTCTACATTAATTTGTACATTTTCCGGTAGAAAAATTTACCGGCCGAGGGCCGGTTCTTCCAAAATTACAGGTTCACTATCGTCCGCCAGGAAAAAAATCGACACCTAAATGGCACGAAAAGTCTTAATATTGACAAGGAAATAGGGCGGAAGGTCTTAAAATCTGAAAACTAATGGGGCTAAACATGAGGGAGAAGGAGATATAGAAAACGACCCATCTCCCCTTAACCCCTTCAGTATGTTGACGTAATTTTCATCATGTTCTGGTTACCATTAGGCGATATTCGTTAGCTTAATAATTATGCTCTACCTCTAGGACTGAAAGGGGTATATACAACCTCAACACAACCCTAGGAATGAAATAGGTCCTTCTTAACCGGCTTAGTACCGGTGATATCCTTATAATTATATTCTGGCAATGATTAAACGATTTTATTCAGCTTAGGAAGGACCTCTAGCAATAATAAAGCTTCAAACTATCTCACCCAACCATTTTAACTACCGCAGATCCTTCTTAAGCTGCCTAATATCGTCTAAATATAGCTACACTAAAATATAGCACACGTCGCTGGTACTCAAAGGGTTAAACTCTATAAAATATTATAATTTTAGTCAGTATTAAAGGTAAGTAAGGCGTCATCGTACTGAAGGGGTTAAAGAGTGGGGTGGGGGGGGGGGGGGAGTTTCTGGACCCCCTACTCCCTCATGCTTAGCCCCACTAATATTGATATTATAAGACGCTCGCGCCATTAGTTTAGCGATTGTAAGACCTTTCACCCCATTTCTTAGTAGTCAATTGTAGGATCTTTCGTGCCATTTAGGTATCAGGGTTTTTTCCTGGCTGGAGGAACCGGCCTTCAGCCACCGCATTATTCTACCGAAAATGCACAAATTGATCTCGAACGGGGGTCTTAGGGGTACTTTCTCTCTCTCTCTCTCTCTCTCTCTCTCTCTCTCTCTCTCTCTCTCTCTCTCTCTCTCATACACATAATCACTCGCACACACTCACATAGAGAAAGGAAACATATACTGTACACACATCCTCCCGAGTTCACACACACACACACACACGCACACGCGCACGCACGCACACGCACACGCACACACACGCGCACACACGCACACACACACACGCACGCACGCACGCACACACACACACACACATGCACACACACACACACACACACACACACACACACGCACACACACACACACACACACACACTAGCTATTCACTAAATATTTTGACTGCCAGTGTCTGACTTATCAACAATATTCCTATGTGTACGTTAACACGAAGATCTAATTACGCACATGGGTTTAAGTGTGTGTGTGTGTGTGTGTGTGTGTGTGTGTGTGTTATTGTTGTTGTTGTTGTTGTTCCCCAAGCTGCCTGGCCGAACAGCCCCAAGGCCCCGAGCAAGGCCAAGGCCATAACTGAGCGCCCCCACAGAACCCTCTCTGCCTACCACAATAAAGCCTGGGTGACCGAAGCCACTCCATGGCGGGGAGCTGAGGAGGGTGCGGAAACGCCCGGGAAACCAAAGTCCCACCCAGGGCCCTGTGCGCCTCAGCAATTATGAAGAGAAAGTTGAGGGGCAAAGGAAAAATGTGACGCTTTGGCTTCCAATCTTGGTAGATTGGGAGGTCAATCCACGGAAAAGACGACGTCACTTGAGATCTAGGAAATACATAAGTAAAAGGAACAGTCGGAGTAAGCTATGGGTATGGCAGAGATCGCTCAGTTCTCACTCTGATAGACCAGCCCATCACCATATGACTAGAACCCAATCCTCTCAGCATCAGCTAGGAAAGGCCCTAGAAAGCCGCCTTTGGCGGGGGGATAGCTCCCCTATTTCAACCCCTTTCGGGGTTGGGCACCCGCCCGGGTGTGTGTGTGTGTGTGTGTGTATATTGTGTGTGTGTGTGAGTGTATGAGAGAGAGAGAGAGAGAGAGAGAGAGAGAGAGAGAGAGAGAGAGAGAGAGAGAGAGAGAGAGAGAGAGAGAGAGAGAGGGGGGGGGGGGGGGAGGGAGCAAGATCAAGAGCGAGTTACAAGGAGTTACTAGAAATATAATTATCGTAAATATCGTAAACTTTGCGGTTCAAGCCTCAGCTAGGATTCAAACCGTGGTCTAATCACAATAATATCCAACCCTTCCACCAACCCGACCACAGCATGATATTAAACAGTGGCCGAGTTGGTTAAAACATGGGTTATCATCCTGATTGACCACAGTTCGATTCTTGGCTGAGGATTAAACATTTATATACTTATCCATGTAACTTCCTGCCTGCAATGGTTCGAACCCTCGCCCTAGCTATTATATGTGTCATCAAATGAACATACTGTCAGTCCCCCACTCGAGTTGAGATTGGAGGGGAACACAGGTAGAAGTAACAAATTCCTCCTCTTAACCCTTTCAAGCTCCAATACGCGTTTCTGTTCTGTTTCTGGCTACTATTAGACGATTTTATTCAGATTAGTAACGGTATATGGAAGTCAGAGGGTTGATTGAGATAGTATTTACCCTTTTAATACCCACAGATCCTTCCCAAGCTGCATAAAATCGCCTTATGATAGCCAAAATAAACTGCTAAAACGCGCTAAGGGAATAGTGGGTATTTTTGGGGGTCTATTTATTTTGGGGGTCTATTTATTTTGGGGGTCTATTTATTTTGGGGGTCTATTTATTTTGGGGGTCTATTTATTTGGGGTCTATTTATTTGGGGTCTATTTATTTGGGGTCTATTTATTTGGGGTCTATTTATTTTGGGGTCTATTTATTTTGGGGTCTATTTATTTGGGGTCTATTTATTTTGGGGGTCTATTTATTTTGGGGGTCTATTTATTTATATATTTATATATTTTTGGCTTCCTCCCTTGACCTACATTAAACTTTATAAAACATCCGTCAGATCCCCCTACTAGATTAATTTGTACATTTTTCGGTCGAAAAATGTCACGCCCGAAGGCTGCTTCCTTCACAATTACAGGCTCGCTATTGCTCGCCAGGAATAATAACGACACCTAAAGGGTACGAAAGGTTTTAATATTGACAAAGAAATGGGACAAAAGGTCTAAAGATCAACAAACTATTGGGGCAAACGTATTAAAATCTCAAAGCTAAATGGGGATAAGCATGAGGAAGAAAGGAGACCCGAAAAACGGTCCACCTCCCCTTAACCTCCGTAGAGATATTGGTAGTGACAGACCTCCTGCCTGCATTGGTTCGAATCCTAGCCCTAGCTATTACTTCAAGCTATCTCCACCAACCATTTTAACTACCACAGATCCTTCTTAAGCTGCATAATATCTTCTCAATGTAGCTAGAACACAATATATCACACGTCGCTAGTACTGAAAGGGTTAAGAGATTAAGGGGAGATTTCCACTTGAGGGATTTTTTTCTTGACCCCTTTCTCCCTCATGTTTAGCTCCATTGCTTTTGGGATTTTAAGACGTGTGCTTCATTGGTTTGGCGATTTTAAGACCTTTCGCCTCATTATGGTCCATTTTAAGACCTTTTGTGCCATTTAGGAGTCGTTTTTGTCCTGGCGAGCGATAGCAAGCCTATAATTTAAGAAGAACCAGCCTTTGGCCGAAAAATGTAAAATTCTATCTTGGAGGGGGTCTAGGGGGTGTTTTTTACAGGTTGATGGAGGTCTAGGGGGGAAAGAAACAGGTTGATGGAGGTCTAGGGGGGAAAGAAACAAAATAAAAATAAAACAATAACCAAAAATATACACCCATCTTCCCTTAAGGCAGTGTCACACGAGCGATTTTTCCGTCAATTTTTACGGGCAATTGTTGTCTGGCAGCTTCAAAATACAAGTTCCATAAGAATTAAACTAGCTAACATAATCTACCTTCGATCTTCGGCGGGTGCCCAACCCCGAAAGGAGTTGAAATAGGGGAGCTATCCCCCCGCCAAAGGCGGCTTTATAGGGCCTTTCCTATCTGATGCTGAGAGGATTGGGTTCTAGTCATGTGGTGATGGGCTGATCTATCCGAGTGAGAACTGAGCGATCTCTGCCATACCCATAGCTTACTCTGACTGTTCCTTTTACTTATATATCTTCTAGATCTCAAGTGGCGGCGTCTTTTCCGTGGATTGACCTCCCTACTGCCAACCTAGAAGTTGGCAGATTGGGAGCCAAAGCGTCACATTTTTCCCTTGCCCCTCAACTTTCCCTTCATAATTGCTGAGGGGCACAGGGCCTTGGGTGGAGCTTTGGTTTCCCGGGCATTTCCGCACCTTCCTCAGCTCCCTGCCTCGGAGTGGCTTCGGTCACCCGGGCTTTGTTAGTGGTAAGCAGGGAGGATTTTGTGGGGGCGCTCGTTTATGGCCTTGGCCTTGCTCGAGACCTTGGGGCTGTTCGGCCAGACAGCCTGGGGAACAACAACAACAACAACAACCTTCGATCTAGTTTCCGATTCCAATGCAAAGCTAAATCTAAATATCACCAGAAAAAAACTTGTTCATGGAAAATTGAAGGAAAAACGCTCGTGTGACAGTGGCTTCAAGGGGTTAAAACCTCTGTACAATGACAACAAAAGAGTGCAATAACAATTGTGGTTCTACCAGTTATCAAAATGCTTCGTCAGTATATCAAAAATGTGCCACCAATGAGTGTCCAGAAATGTATGACCGTGACTGTGTGGTAGCGTTAATAAGTAATGTCTCGGCTTTCATTACGTTTGGCTCCCTCTGTGTATTAATGTCTGTCAGATGTTCAATAGAGTGTGTAAGTGTAGTAACATGTTTGTATATCTCACTCGAAATAAACAAAAAATTCTGTTTAGATATTGCTGATACAAATTATAGAACAAACGATACTTGGTGCCGAGACATCACAATTATTAGGCCGACTGTACCTTTTTGTTTAACAATTATTAGGCCGACTGTACCTTTTTGTTTAACGATTATTAGGCCGACTGTACCTTTTTGTTTAACGATTAACCCTTCCAAGATAACAAGGGGCTGGAGTTCTAGAAAAGGGGCTCCAGTACTGACACTATTCTTGACTTACAGTGGGCTGGCTTAATAATCCAGAAGGGTTGATAGCCTCTGAAGTCCTATTTTAACTAACTAACTAACTTTCAAGCTCCGGTGAGCCATTTCCTTGCTGTTTACTGGCTACCACTAGAATACTAGATGATCATATATTCAGGTTAGGAAGGGTATATTAGGGAAGTCAGAGGGTTAAGGGGAGATTTCCACTTGAGGGATTTTTTTTCTTGACGCCTTTCTCCCTCATGTTTAGCCCCATTGTTTTTCTAATCTTAAGACGTTTGCCCCATTATTTTTACGATTTTAAGAACGTTCAACCCATTTCTGTCAAATTTAAGACCTTTCGTGCCATTTAGGTGTCGATTTTATCCTGGCGAGCGATAGCGAGCCTGTAATTTAAGAGGAACCGGCTTTCAGCCGGGAAATTTTTCTACCGAAAAATGTACAAATTTATCTTGAAAGGGGCTCAAGGGGGTGACATTTTAAGATTGCTGGAGGAGTAGGAAACAAACTAGAAACCTCCCCTTAATTGAGATAGTCTTTACCCTCAGATCCTTCCCTGCTTGTATAAAATCGTCTAATAATAGCCAGTATAGGGCTGGTCCTATCCAGAGTGAGGTTTGGCATCCTCTACCCAACCTTAGCCGTTTCTGTCTGTCTCTTTTCCTGTACTACTTTCCTTACTTCGGGGGCGGGAGGCTAGGAATCCTCCTCCCCTTGTAAAATGCACCTACTAGACGAGACAGAGAAAGGGGCGAGGGAACGCGAAAGTGGTCCCAAACCCTAAGAATTGGAACTTTACATTTTGTTTCTGTTCGAGCTCTGTCACTAGTCGGCCACCCCCAGCAATGGGGTATGTGCCTGAGTAGATACATACATACATACATACATACATACATACATACATACATTAAGGGGAGACTGGCCGTTTGTTTGGTCTATTAATTAATTTATTCATATTTTTTTTAGTTTCCTCCCTAGACCTCCATCAAGCTTAGAAGAAGAAAAAAACTAGACTCCCCTTCAAGAAGTACATTTTTCGGTAGAAAAATGTACCGGCCGAATGCCGGTGCCTCTTAAAATTGCAGGCTCGCTAACGCTCGCCAAGAATAAATCGACACCTAAATGGCACGAAAGGTCTTAAAATTGACAACGAAATGGGGCGAAAGGTCTGAAAATCGCCAAACTAATGGGCCGAACGTCTTATAATCTCAAAACTAGTGGGGCTAAACATGAGGCAGAAGGGGGTCCAGGAAAACGGTCTGCCTCCCCTTAACTCTCAAAATACGTCACGATCGTTAAGGAGTTGACCCCTACACCACCATTACGTCATATGCAGTTACCGTTAGACGATTTTCTTTAGCTTATAATCTACCTGTACGACTCAAAGGGGTAAATATAATCTGTATAAACCCTCTGAATAACATAGGTCCTTCGTCAACTGCATAAAATCGTCTACTCTTAGCCAGCATCAAAGGTCAAAAGGCGTCATGGCGGTGAAGGGGTTAAGGGAGCTCAGATGATATTGTGCAGCATAATTTACTGGTTCGGCTCAATGGTTTAAGGAGGGGGTTTAGTTTGCTCTCTAAACCTCTATCAAACTTTTTTTTAAAACACCCACAAGACACCACAAAACACCCCTTCAATATAAATTTGTACATTTTTCGGTGGGAAAATGTCCCGGCCGAAGGCCGATTTCTCTTCAAATACAGGCTCGCTATCGCTCGCCAGGAAAAAAATCGACACCTAAATGGCACGAAAGGTCTTAATATTGGCAAAGAAATAGGGCAAAATTTCAGAAAATCGCCAAACTAATGGGGCGAATGTCTTAAAATCTCAAAACTAGTGGAGCTAAACATGAGGGAGGAGGAGGACTCGAAAAACCGCCTGCCTCCCCTTAACCCCTTCTGTACCGGTGACATCCCTTTCATTCTATTATGGCAACTATTAGACGATTTTATTAAGTTTAAAATGGGTAACCAGCAATCAAGAAGCTTGGAACTATCTCACTTAACCCTTTGTACTGCCACAGATCCTTCTTAAACTCCACCAACTCGTCTAAATAATAGCTAGAATAAAAGCAAAAAGCCATCTCGGTAAAGAAGGGGTTAAGTGTTCATGTTCCCAGTGTCCTTTGCCTGGACACAGTATAATATAGACAGTTTATCAAGCGGGTTTATTGACAGGGAGGGAACGTGACCAAGCAGAGACAAGCAGATTAAAGTGAGTCACCGGCTTTTGTTTCTCTTTCTCTCCTTTTTCTCTCTTTCTCTGGCTTGTATTCATTGGGCCCCATTCAGCCAACTGTTTTTAAGACGTTTATACCCATCCAGGTGTCGATAGCGAGCAATCATTGTATGGAGAAATCCGGCTTCGCCGGAGACATTTTTCTATCGAAAAATGTATAAATTTAGCTTGCTGTCAAAACAAAAAAATATATGCATGCTGGCTCGCTACCGCTCACCAGGAAAATAATGACACCTGGAAGGGGGTAAACGTCTTAAAACCGTAGGCTGAATGGGGCCTAATGGATACAAGCCAAAGAGAGAGGGAGAGAAAGAGAAGAAAAAAAGCGAGGTGGGCTCCCTTTAAGTCGAAGCCAGCGGAACCAGCCGGAAGTAGGCTAGGGGGAGGAAGACCGTTTTTCTGGACCCCCTTCTCCCTCATGTTTAGCCCCACTAGATTTGAGACTATAAGACGTTCGGCCCATTAGTTTGGCGATTTTAACACCTTTCGCCCCATTTCGTTGTCAATTTTAAGCCCTTTCGTGCCATTTAGGTGTTGATTAATTCCTGGCGAGCGAAAGCGAGCCTGTATTTTTAATAAGAATCGGCCTTCGGCCGGGACATTTTTCTACCGAAAAATTTACAAATTTATCTTGAAGGGGGGTCTATGGGGTGTTTTTCTAAGCATGATGGAGGTCTAGGGAGGAAGCTAAACAAATATATAAATAAATGAATTAATAGACCAAACAAACGGTGAGTCTCCCCTTATATAGGCAGGATATTTGGCCTTGGGTTTGGCTTAGGAAGGCTTTAATAAGAGAGGTGGTAGGCGCCCAAACGTGGCAGTCTGGTGGTGGGCGTGCAAGCTGTGGGTGTGCAGGCCGAGGAGTCATGAATAGGGTGAGTAGCGTGGGCGTGGGCGTGGGCGTGTAGGCCATAGAACTCGTACATTCTGATCTAAATACTATCTCCAATTGGGGCAGAGAAAACCTTGTTACCTTTAATGCTTCCAAACCCCAATTTCTCCATCTATCTACCCGTAAGGAACTCCCAGCGGACTATCACTTATTCTTCAACAATACAAAAATCAATCCTTCATCTTCTCTCAATATTCTTGGTGTCTCTTTTTCTTCTGCTCTCAATTGGAAGGACCATATTACCAGTCTTGCTAAGGCAGCCTCCCAGAAGCTGGGTGTGCTCAACCGCCTTAGGGGGTTCTTTTCCCCTGCACAGCTTCTTGCTCTGTACAGGGGCATAGTGCGCCCTTGTATTGAGTATTGTTCACATGTGTGGGGAGGTTCCTCTCACACCGCTCTCCTAGACAAAGTTGAAAGGAAGGCCTTTCGTATCATTAGGGGAGGTGTGGTGGAGTGGTCTTGCCACTTGCCTGGTAATCCAAAGGTCCCGGGTTCAAATCCCGATGTATCAATGGGAAGATATTATTGGGATGGAATTTGTGCTGTACCTAGTATCAGTGCATTACCACAAGCCCACCGAAACGTCTATAAAATACCCTCATTGTTCCCTGATTAAATAGCAGTGTATGAATATTCCCATATTCAAAATATGCTATAGGGGTGCAATGCCTGGTGAGTTATCTGCTCAACAGGTGGCGTTGTGTGTGTGTGTAAGTGTGAGAGTCCGAGTGTAGGGGGTGAAATAGTGAAGCACGGGAACGAGATGGCTTCAGAGATGGGGTCGTTTCGGGCCATGAGTGAGCACCGTGCCTCATGTGAAGGCAAGATGGCAGGTGCTCGTTGTACTCTACGTGCTTCACATGTCTCACTCCCTAGACTGGAACAAGACCTCACGGGCTTCACTGTTCATTATAAAGCGGTGAATGTTAAGGCTCTCAGCCTATGCCCGAGAGGAAGTAAGTTGGAATATAGAAAAAAAAAAAAAAAAAAAAAAAAAAAAAAAATTAACTTCCGTCCACTCACCAACTCTCTGTAATCTCTCTCTCTCCGCCGCAATGCTGCATCTCTCTTGCTATTCTATCGCTACTATAATAATCAGTGTTCCTCAGAGCTTTCCCAGTGTATACCACCTCCTTTACGTAGGGCACGTGGTACCCGTCTTGCAACTCAATCCCACCCCTACTCTGTGCAACTCTCCAACCCAAGAGTGAAACGTTACTCTCAAACTTTCTTCTACTCAACAGCTGAGCTCTGGAACTCTCTCCCAGAATCAGTCTTTCCCTCTTCCTATGACTTAAATTGCTTCAAACTCCGTGTGTCCAGGCATTTTGGCTCGAACGTCCCTTGATTTTGGCCCTGTCACTCTTTCAACTATGGGGGAGGCACTCGCTATAGGCAGTTTTGCCTTTTGCCTCTCTCAATCACATAGAAGAAAAAAAGGCGTGTGTGGGTGGCTGTGTGTGGGTGTGGTGGGCGTGCAAGCTGTGGGTGGATGTTTCAGGCCGAGGAGTCATGAATAGGGTGAGTACCGTGGGCGTGGGGGCGTGTGTGGGTGGATGGGTGTGTGTGGGCGGCTGTGAGTGGCTGTGGGCGTGGTGTGTGTGGAAGCTATGGGTATGCAGGTCTATGGTTCAGGCCAAGAAGTCATGAATAGGGTGAGTAGCATGGCCGTGGGCGTGTAGACGTGTGTGGGTGGCTGTGGGCGTGGTGTGTGTGGAAGCTGTGGGCGCGGGTGTGTGTTAATGTGGGTAGCATGGGCATGGGTGTGTAGACGTGTGTGGGTGGCTGTGTGTAGGTGTGGGTGGCTGTGGGCGTGGTGTGTGTGGAAGCTGTGGGTGTGGGTGTGTAGGCTGGTGTGTGTGAGTGTGGGTAGCATGGGTGCGGGTGTGTGTGAATGTGGGTAACATGGGCGTGGGTGTGTAGACGTGTGTGGGTGGGCCTGGGTGGCTGTGTGTGTGTCTATTATTGAGGCCAAGGTATTATACACTAAGTCACTAATGGCTCGAACGTCATACAATCTGAATACTTATGGGGCTTAACATGAGGAAGAAGGGGAACCACAAATATTACCCATCTCCCCTTAACCCCTTCAGACTCATATGACACAGAGGTTGCCAGATTAGCAATAAGAAATAGAGTTCTCTCGCTCTTATAATTACCTCTCCAAAATTAGTTTTCTGCCCACAGCTAACTCAAAGACAACTGCAGAGGTTGAAGTAACTAAACTAAAGGTTTCTAAATACCCCTGATGGTAACAAAGGCTTTAAAGTATCCCTAATCGGCTCAAAATCGCGTCATATGTCGGAGAGGGTTAAGAGGGTTCAAGATGGGACGAAACTGTTGTGTCTTTATACACTATAAGCTGTTTTCATTCCAGTATTGACTTGAGCTAATTTAACCCTTTCAACGACATGTGTAAACTTGTGACGTATTTTCTGTTGTCATCCGGCGATTATATTCAACTAAAGCCGGTGTCACACGAGCACTTTTGCACTTAACATTTATCCTCAACACTGGTCTGGCAGCTTATGTGGTCAACATATAAAATATTTCGGTTGCCTAAATTCATCTATCATCAGTCTACTTTCCGATACCAGTGCAAAATATTCTAAAAATGTTGCCAGAAAAATGGTGATTGTTTTAGTCTTTAGGGGTTAGTGCTTAGTTTTAGTCTTTAGGGGGCAGTGCTTAGTTTTAGTCTTTAGGGGTTAGTGCTTAGTTTTAGTCTTTAGGGGCAGTGCTTAGTTTTAGTCTTTAGGGGGCAGTGCTTAGTTTTAGTCTTTAGGGGGTAGTGCTTAGTTTTAGTCTTTAGGGGGTAGTGCTTAGTTTTAGTCTTAGGGGGCAGTGCTTAGTTTTTGGTCTATATATTTAATTATTAATTTGTTTTGAGTTTCCTCGCTCGACCTCCATCAATTATAGAAAAACACCCCCTAGACCCCATTTCAAGATACATTTGTACATTTGTCGTTAGAAAAATGTCCCGGCATAAGGCCGGTTCCGTCTAAAATTAGAGGCTCGCTAACGTTCGCCAGGAAATAAATCGACACCTGAAGGGCACGAAAGGTCTTAATATTGACAAAAATGAGGCGAAAAGTATCAAAATCGCCAAACTAACGGAACGAACGTCTTAAAACCTCAAAACTAATATGCTAAATATGAGGGAGAAGGTGGTCCAGAAAAGGTGAGTAATATCCCTTTAACCTTTTGGATGCTGAAAGTTACTTCCTACGCCGAATAAAATTGTCTGCAGGTAGCTATAATTAAACAATATTGGCAGCATCTGATTGAAAGGATACAAGCTTGTTATACACCCTTTAGTTAGTTAAAGTAGGATTTCAGAGGCAACCAACCATTCTAGATTATTAAGCCAGCACACTGTAAGTCAAGAATAGTGTTAGGACTGGAGACCCTTTTCGAGAATTCCAGTCCCTTGCTATTCAACCTTTTTTCTAGAACTTTCATATATATTTCAGGTTACTGAGGTACTGCTGTTGGGGGTCTTGGCCCTGGTTGGCACTGTGGCACTCCCCCAAGGCCACCCACACAAACCCACATCCTCTCATCTACCAATGGTACCTTCCCTGGGACCAGAAGTACCTCCCCTGGGACCAGAAGTACTTCCCCTGGGACCAGAAGTACCTTCCCTGGGACCAGAAGCACCTCCCCTGGGACCAGAAGCACCTCCCCTGGGACTTAAAGCAACTCGTATGGAACCTAAGCTGCCTCCCATGGGACCGAAAACAACTCCCCCGGGAGCAATGACTATCAACATTACCACAGAAGAGGTCACCTATCTTGGCACCTTGATGCCACACCTCTCGCGGAGGAAGAGACATCATAATCTCTGTGTTAATAATGGTTGGGTCCCTCCATATATGTGTCCTCGTCCTACCTATCCTACATGTATTCCTCCTACATGTATTCCTCCTACATGTATTTCTCCTACATGTATTCCTCCTACATGTATGTCTCCTACATGTATTCCTCCTACCTGTATTCCTCATAATCTGCCCACCTATCCTTCTACATGTAATCCTTCCCATACTACCTGTCATACCCCTCCTCCTAGACATACCCCTCCTCCTAGACATACCCCTCCTCCCACCCCCATAACCCGTCCTCCACCAACAACCCTTCCTTGCTGGGTACGTAAGCCTCCGGGGTATGAATACTCTGTATATGTGTATAATATGTACTATGCAACGATGCAGCGACCACCAACAGTACAGCCAAGCCACTGCTGGCTACCGAAGCCCCCCGGCTATCCATACCGGGTCAAGCGGAGCGTGAATGGAACGGAGGAGGAGAGGAATGTGACCTTAGACCTCACAACAGCCGATCTTGAAACCAAACTGACTGCTCAAGAACGCATCACACAACCAAGCGACCGGGATCATAACTTTGAAATACCTTCACAACCGGGGTCGGTAATAGAGAGAGTTCGTTCAGTCATATGGTCAAGCAAGGAGGCAAGCTTAGCCAATGCAGTGAGGCCAACTGACAAGCTCAAAGGAGTGGCTAGTGACAGGGAACAATACAATGTCTTCGCCCCGTCAGATTCTTCGCCTCCGACGCTTGCTCTCCAGAATACGATTCCAGAAGCCCCAACAAGAACAGACAGTCAAGAAAAAGAGGAGGCCACTAAGGAAGATCCCCGGAAGACCCAACTTTACGGCAACTCCTTCAGAATTCCATTTGATAATAGAAACAGAGGTAAGTGAACTTGACACACTCGACATTAGTAAAACTTTTTATGCCATCCCCCGCCACAACCTAACAAACAAAATCTACAACACAAACATGCACAACAATACAAAAAGGTGGCTGGCCAACTACCTAGCAGGCAGATATTCACATGTATCATTTGCTGGTCAGTCATCTAACATCAGAAACTTCACAAACAGTTTCCCGCAAGGATCCGTCTTATCGCCCTCACTCTTCAATCTATACATGCATACCCACACCCCACACCCCACGCACCCCAAATTAATATAGCTTCCTACGCAGACGACGTAACACTCAAATGTACACACCAAGACTCTGACACAGCAACACGTCTTCTTCAACCCTATCTCAACACATTACATGACTGGTGCAATACAAACAGACTCAAATTAGCCCCATCCAAATCCACAGCAACCCTCCTCACAAGCTGGACAACCGAATACAAAAATGCCCCACTCCTCACCATAAACAACACCCCCTTAACACACACACACACACACACACACAAGAAATCCTAGGGGTAACATATGATACTTCAATGACATTCAAACATCATATCACAAACATAAAAAACAAACTGACACCCAGACTTAACGCTCTCAGGTCACTTGCCCACACAAAATGTGGACACAACAGAGAAACTACCACCACAATATACAAACAATATATAAGATCATTGATGGAATATGCAAGCCATGCCTGGGCCTCTAACCTAGCTGAAACACATCACATGAACTTACAGACCATTCAAAACAAACCCTAAATATCATCACCGGCTGCACAGCTACTACACCTAATGATCATCTACATCAAGAAACCAAAGTCCTCAAATTCAAAGACCACCTGGACATGAGAGGCACTCAATTCCTGGCTGCAGCCTCCACAAACCAACACCATCCACTACACTACATGGCAGCACACCCACAGACACCAAGGAACATCAAAACAACACCCAGCACACGCTATCACACACAAATACTGTCATCTCTCCCTCCCTGCCCACCCCAAACCAGCTTCCAGAAGCACATCCATATTCATATCACTCGCCGTTCCATCCAGTCACTCAAACACAACACACAGCTACATGCACGACCTCCCGAAATCCCCCTTCTGAGTCCTCCCTTCCTCGCGAGGACAAATTCACCTGGCCAGGCTAAGATGTGGACACCATCCAGCTCTTCTGAGCTATCAGAAGAGACTGGATGATTCCGTCGTCGACACTTGCCCAGGATGCAACACAGTACTATTAAACACATCATAGAAGACTGCATTCCACACAATCACTTACACCAACAACATAATATGCACTCCTTGAGAGCCTTGGGGGAAAGCCCGATCTCGGCCATGGCCTTCCTTAGGAACTCGGGGGTGTTAGGCCAGGCAGTCTAGGGAACGACAACACCAACAACAACAACAACAGAGGTAAGGGCGATCTCACAGGCGCTTTTTCCGGCAATTCTCGATGAGCAAGTTTGTTCTCGTAATATTTTGAAGCCCTTTCACACTGACATCGAAAACAAGACCAAAAGTAGATTATGCTAGGTGCCAGATTTATGATAAGACTTGAATTTTGATGATCCCAGACTACAATTGCCTGTAAAAATTGACTGAACAATCGTTCGTGTGACACCAGCTTAACCCATTCAGTACCCGTGACGTCCTTTTAACTTTATTCTGGCTACCATTAGACGATTATATTCAGTTTAAGAAGGCCTCCAACAATTTTGCATTTATTTATTATTTTTCTAGTTTCCTCGCTAGACCTCCATTAAACTTAAAATGAAGCCCCCTAGACCCCCTTTCAAGATAAATTTGTACATTTTTCGGTAGAAAAATGTCCTGGCCGAAGGCCGATTCCTCTTAAATTACAGGCTCGCTATCGCTCGCCAGGAAAAAATCGAGACCTAATTGACAGGAAAGGTCTTAAAATTGACAGAAATGGGGCGAAAGTTCATAAAATCGCCAAACTAATGGGTCTAAAGATGAGGGAGAAGGTGGTCTAGAAAAGCGACTCGTCTCCCCTTAAGAGTGGTGATAATGGAATGTACAGTCATGGTCATAGTTAGGAGACTTTAAGACGTTCACCTCATTAGTTTGACGATTTAAAAACCTTTCGTTCCATTTTTTTTGTTAGTATTAAAACTTTTCGTGCCATTTAGGTGTCGATTTTTGTTCCTGGCGAGCGATAGCGAGCCTGTCATTTTAAGAGGAGCCGGCCGGGCTATTTTTCTACCAAACAAATGTACAAATTTATCTGTGCTTCAACCCCTTCAGCACCATGAGGCCTTTTTGCCTTTGATTCTGGCTAAAATTAGATGATTTTATGCAGTTTACGAAGGACCTGTGTTACTAAGAGGGTTTATTGAGATCGTCTTTACCCACTTGAGTCGTAAAGGGTAGACTACAAACTAAAGAAAATCGTCTAAGGGTAACCAGAATAGGATGAACATTACGTCATGGTGGTGAAGGGGTAAAAGTGTTTGGGAGACCTATAGCGAGGAAACTAAAATATACAGTATATGATTAATTTGATAAATATATATATAGACCAAAACATAACATAACATCTCCACCGTTTTGTTTTTTTATCTTTCTTTCCTTTTCTCTCTTTCCCTGGCTTGTATCCATTCGGCCCCATTCAGCTAACTGTTTTAAGACGTTTATCCCCATCCAGATGTTGATTTCTTCCTGGCGAGCGATAGCGAGCCAGCATTGTATTGAGAAATCCGGCTTCGCCGGAAATATATTTCTATCGAAAAATGTACAAATTTAGCTTGCCGTCAAAACAAAAATATATATATGCTGGCTCGCTACCGCTAGCCAGGAAAATATTGACACCTGGATGGGGGTAAACGTCTTAAAACAGTAGGCTGAATGGGGCCGAATGGATACAAGCCAAAGAGAGGGAGAGAAAGAGAAAACAAGTGAGGTGGGCTCCCTTAACAGTAATGTTTTCAGGTCTTTCTGAATTCCTAGACTACATAAATTCCTAGACAACATAAATTCCTAGACTGCATAAATTCCTAGACTACATAAATTCCTAGGCAACATAATTACCTAGACTACATAAATTCCTAGATTGCATAAATTCCTAGACTACATAAATTCCTAGTAAATTCCTAGGCAACATAAATTCTTTGACTGCATAAATTCCTAGACTACATAAATTCCTAGACTACATAAATTCCTAGACTACATAAATTCCTTGACTTCATAAATTCCTAGACTACATAAATTCCTAGACTACATAAATTCACCCTTTCAAGATACAACACGCATTTATTTTCTGTTTCCTGGTAATTATTAGACGATTTTTATTCAGATTAGGAAGGGTATATGGAAGTCAGAGGGTTATTGGAGATAGTCTTTACCCTTATAATACCCACAGGTCCTTCCTAGGCTGCACAAAATCGTCTAATGATAGCCAAATAAACTGCTACAACGCGCCAGAGCTTCAAGGGGTTAATCAGAACTGACCACTATAAGGAAGTTGGAGCCGTGAACATCGCTATTAAACAGAAATGCAATAATAATTTAAGTTTCTGATGGATAAATGGTACGGTGACTTGGGTTTTATGTAATTATAAATGTACTACGACTGTATTTTAGCTGTAAATTCTGTTAAATATCGATGTCTACAGCTCCAACTTCCTTATAGAACGAAAGTCGCGGCAATTGTCCTTCTTATAGATTGTTTTCATTATTTGTTATAGACAGACCCAAGTTGACCTCTACTTCTGATTTAAAGCAAGCTTGGTTGTCTAGTTGATCTGCTCTGTTATGGTTTTTGTTGTTATTATTATTATTATTATTATTATTATTATTAGTAGTAGTAGTAGTAGTAGTAATAGTAGTAGTAGTAATCCACGATGATGAGTGTAGCTGAATGACTACCAAGTCGGACGCTTTGATGACTGTTCTGACCTGGTTTAGGGTCCAAAGAGGGGATGCACAGGCTGAGTGGTTAATAAATTGTAAAAAAAAAAAAAAAAAAAAAAAAAATTGTAGTAGTAGTAGTAATAGTAGTAGTAGTAGTAGTAGTAGTAGTAGTTTTATTTATTGTATTATTATTATTATTATTATTATTATTATTATTATTATTATTATTATTATTATTATTATTATTATTATTATTATTATTTTTATTACACAGGTGTATGGGAGTGTCCCGCCCCGCCAGTGAGTTGCCTGGGACCACTACACCACAGCCAACACTTCCAGGTAACAATACTATAGTCGCTTCATTTTCTATCTATCTATCTATCTATCTATCTATCTATCTATCTATCTATCTATTATATCTATTATATCTATCTATCTATCTATCTATCTATCTATCTATTATATCTATCTATCTATCTATCTATTATATCTATTATATCTATCTATCTATCTATCTATCTATCTATCTATTATATCTATCTATCTATCTATCTATTATATCTATTTACTCAGGCCCAATCCCCACTTTTCCTATTTTTTTTCTTCTATTTTCCTTCTTTTTTTTTTTTGGGGGGGGGCCGACTCAAGACAGAGCCAGAACAGGGAAGTATAACAGAAAACAACGAACACACACAGACAAAACACAAATTCACACACATCCAGGTTCATTTTCAGTTGATGGTAAATTGAAAAGTCGTCTCCTTGATTAAGGGAGTCCACCTCGGGTTTTTTTTTATCTCTCTCTCCCTCTCTCTCTGGGTTATATCCATTCGGCCCCATTCAGCCTACTGTTTTAAGACGTTTACCCCATCCAGGTGTCAATATTATCCTGGCGAGCGGTAGCGAGCCAGCATATATATATATATATGTTTTACAGCAAGCTAAATTTGTTAATTTTTCGATAGAAAAATGTCCCCGGTGAAGCAGGATTTCTCCATACAATACTGGCTCGCTATCGCTCGCCAGGAAGAAATCGACACCTGGATGGGTATAAACGTCTTAAAACAGTTGGCTGAATGGGGCCGAATGGATACAAGCGAGGGAAAGAGAGAAAAGGAGAGAAAGATAAAACAAAAAAACGATGACCCCCCTTAAGAGTAAGAATCTGGTATATATATGGGGTGTATAGAGACAAAGTATCTCCATGTTATTATTAGATGTGTGTGAATTTTTGTTTTTGTTTTTGTGTGTTCATTGTTTTCTGTTGTGTTGTCCCTATTCTGGCTCTGTCTTGAGTCGGCCATCCCCCCCCCCCTCCAAAAAAAAAGAGGGAAAAAAATGAAAACAATCGGAAAACTGGGGATTGGGCCTGAGTATATAGATAGATAGATAGATAGATAGATAGATAGATAGATAGATAGGTATCGTCAAATAAGCTGCTACGAGTTTCAACTAACCATCATCTGGAAAAAATAGACCTTCCGCCCCATTTTCTTGTCAATATTAAGACCTTTCATACAATTAAGGTGTCGATTTTTGTCCTGGCGTGCGATAGCAAGCCTGTAATTTAGGAGGAACCTCCCTTCGGCCGGGACATTTTTCTACCGAAAAATGTACACATTTATATCGAAGGGGGGTCTTGGGGGTATTTTTTTAAAGCTTGATGGAGGTCTAGGGAGGAAACTAAAAAATACATGAATACAATTAATTAACCCCTTCTGTACCGCGAAGTCCGTTTTATTTCATTCTAGCTTTATATTTAGACGATTTTATGCAGCTTAAAAAGGATCTGTGACAGTAAAAAGGATCTGTGACAGTAAAAAGGATCTGTGGCAGTAAAAAGGATCTGTGGCAGTAAAAAGGATCTGTGGCAGTAAAAAGGATCTGTGGCAGTAAAGGATCTGTGGCAGTAAAAAGGATCTGTGGCAGTAAAAAGGATCTGTGGCAGTAAAAAGGATCTGTGGCAGTAAAAAGGATCTGTGGCAGTAAAAAGGATCTGTGGCAGTAAAAAGGATCTGTGGCAGTAAAAAGGATCTGTGACAGTAAAAAGGGTTGATTAAGATAGTTTGAAGCCTGTTATTTGCTGGAGGCCATTCTTAAACTGAATACAATTGTCTAAATATAGCTAGAATAGAATTAAAAATACATCGCCAGTACGGAAGGGGTTAATAGACCAAAAATACAGCCACTTGCCCCTTAACACAACCGCACTGTTTCAGGGAATGGCGGACCAGCGGGGTGCTGTGGAATGTACGGCTCACCCCCAGTGTGGACCACTAGGCCTCTGCTGCTACGATGCGTGTCGCGAGGTCTTCTACTGTGTCGGGTAGTTGGAGACAAGTTAACCCTTTATGTACCAGCGACGGCCTTTCAAGGGGGGTCACCTGCCTTTTTGTTCTCTCATTTTCTCCCTTTCTCCGGCTTGTAACCATTTGGCCCCATTCAGCCTACTGTTTCAAGACTTTTCTCCCGATCCAGGTTTCTATTTTTTTCTGGTAAGCGATAGCGAGCCAGCATTGTATGAAGAAATCCGGCGTCGCCGGAGAAATTTTTCTATCGAAAAGTGTACAAAATTAGACTGCTGTAAAAAAAAAAATTGTTTTAAATATGCTGGCTCGCGACACCTGGATGGGGATAAATGTCTTAAAACAGTAGGCTGAATGGGGCCGAATGGATACAACCCAGAGAGAGAGAGAGAAACAAAAATACGAGGTGGGCCCCCTTAACTTTATTCTGGCTACTATTAGACGATTGTCTTCAGTTTAAAAAGGGCTTCCAGCAATGATCAGGTTTCGAACTACCTCACTGAACCATTTTTACTACCACAGATCCTTCAAAAGCTGACAAAATCGTCTAAATGTAGTTAGAATAAAATGTAGTTAGAATAAAATATAAAAGAGGTCACCGGTACAGAAGGATTTACCCCTGTCTGTACCGGCGACGTATTTACCCCTTCTGTACCGGCGACGTATTTACCCCTTCTGTACCGGCGACGTATTTACCCCTTCTGTACCGGCGACGTATTTACCCCTTCTGTACCGGCGACGTATTTACCCCTTCTGTACCGGCGACGTATTTACCCCTTCTGTACCGGCGACGTAGTATGTATTATATTCTAGTTGTATTTAAACGATTTAGTGCAGCTTATGAATCATCTGCGGTAGTAAGAAGGGTTAATTATGATAGATCGAAGCCTGGTAACTGCTGGAGGCCCATCTTAAACTGAATAAAATCGTCTAATAGTAGCCAGCATATAATGAAAAGGACGGCACTGGTACTGAATGGGTTAAAATAGTTCAAATAGGACTTCGGAGGCTATCAACCCATCTGCCCAACTCCCCTGAAACCGTAAACAACTCCCCTGGGACCCAAAACAACTCCCCTGAGACCAAAAACAACTCCCCTGAGACCAAACCCAACTCCCCTGGGACCAAAACCAACTCCCCTGGGACCAAAACCAACTCTCCTGGGACCAAAAACAACTCCCCTGAGACCATAGTCAACTCTCCTGGGACTAAAAACAAAGTTTTTACTGCCGACGTTTTTACTGCCAACGTTTTCACTGCCAATGTTTTTACTGCCGACGTTTTCACTGCAAATGTTTTTAATGTCAATGTTTTCACTGCCAACGTTTTTACTGCCGACATTTGTACTGCCAACGTATATATTGCCAACGTTTTTACTGCCAACGTTTATAATGCCAACGTTTTACTGACAATGTTTTTACTGCCAACGGTTTTACTATCAACGTTTTACTGACAACATTTTATTGACAACGTTTTCATTGCCAACACTTTAATTGCTAACGTTTTCCTGCCAACAATTTCATTGACAACGTATTAAAACCACTGCCAACGTTTTCACAAAGCTATGTTTACATGTGTACACTCAACGTCTAGGAATTTAAGGCAGTTCCAAAAAAATTAATGCAACTCCAATAAATGTACTCTACTTTTTGCTCTAAATATACAGTGTCATAAGTTACGGGTTTAAAAAATGGTAATTTAAGGGTAACTAAGGGTAATTAAGGGGTAATTAAGGTCAATTAACGCGTAATTAAGGGTAGTTAGCGGGTAATTCAGGGGTAATTAAGGGTAGTTAAGGGTAATTAAAGTGTTCATAATAATATACCCTAACAAAGGTATATTGGTAGTAATAAACCCTTCTAATAGAAGGCGAGAAGGGTGAATCACTATCAATATACCCAATGATTATAATATACCTTTTATGAGCCGGTGTCACACGAGCGCTTTTTTCGGCAATTACTTCAGGAAATTTTGGTCTGGCATCTTCTTAAGTAAAGGTATATACTATTTCAGTCTCTTAACATCATAATTATACAGTCAGTCAAGTTGTCGATTCCAATGCAAACAATACCAAGAAACTAGGAGAATAAACTTGCTCATCGAAATATTGACGCAAAAATCGCTTGTGTGACACCGGTTTTATTTTATGTACAGTCTCGTGCAAACATCGTGTCCCTCCCTCACCACTTCAACCTTATCAGCCTTTTTTTTATATAGCCAAATTATACTTCTTAACCCCTTCAGCACGATGAGACAATTTTCACCGTATTCTGGTTACCTTTAGGCAACTTTCTTTAGCTTATGATCTACCTCTAAGACTCGAAGGGGTGAATGCAATCAAAACACACCCGGTAAGTAGAGTAGATCCTTCTTAAGCTGAATACAATCGTCATCGTGCTTAAGGGGTTAATAACAACACAAATAGTCCAGTCCTTAATAGCCCATCCCTAATAGCCCAGCCCTTAATAGCCCAGCCCTTAATAGCCCATCCCTAATAGCCCAGCCCTTAATAGCCCAGCCCTTAATAGCCCAGCCCTTAATAGTCCATCCCCTAATAGCCCAGCCCTTAATAGTCCATCCCTAATAGCCCAGCCCTTAATAGTCCAGCCCTTAATAGTCCGGCCCTTAATAGTCCAGACCAAATAGCCCAGCCCTTAATAGTCCAGCCCTTAATAGCCCAGCCCTTAATAGTCCAGCCCTTAATAGCCCAGCCCTTAATAGTCCAGCCCTTAATATTCCAGCCCTTATTAGCCCAGCCCTTAATAGTCCAGCCCTTAATAGTCCAGCCCTTAATAGCCCAGCCCGAAGGGTGAAGGCCGATTCCTCCTAGATTACAGGCTTGCTATCGCTCGCCAGAAAGAAATCGACACCTAAATGGCACGAAAGGTTTTAAGTTTGACAGAAATGGGGCGAAAGGTTTTAAAATCATCAAACTAATGGGGCGAACGTCATAACATCTGAAAACTTATGTGGCTTATGATAAGGCAGAAGGGGGTCCAGAAAAAATCCCTCTTAAGTAAAAATCTCCCTTTAAGGGGAGATGGGCCGGTTTTCTGGACCACTTCCTCCTTCGTGTTTATCCCCATTAGTTTTGAGATTTTAAGACGTTTGCCCCATTATTATGTCGATTTTATGACCTTTCACCACATTTCTTTGTCATATTTAGACATTTCGTGCTATTTAGGTGTCGATTTTTTTTCCTGGCGAACGATAGTGAGCCTGTAATATTGGAAGAATCGGCTTTCGGTCGGGAAATTTTTCTACCGAAAAATGTACAAATTAATCTAGAAGGGGAATCTAATGGATGTGTTATTAAGTTTGATAGAGGTCTAGCGAGGAAACTAAAAATTATATGAATAACTGAGTAAATAGACCAAAATAACAGCCACTATCCCCTTAAGGTGGAGCTGTTGGAGTGGCTTTGTTGTGTGTGTTAGTCTGTATATCGCAGTAATGATGTGCTGATTATGACGCCAAGGGAACGCTGGCGAATGTAAAAAGAGGTGTGGACATTTACTACCCATTTGCTCTAGCCCGCTCATGGTGGTAGAGTGGATACGGTGCCCAACTCTCGCAAAAGTATCTGGAAAGAGTGGGTTCGAATCCTGGTCAGCATACCTGTCTTCCAACCTGTCTGACATTATCTATATTAAATATTTTTGGTGTCTAGTATTTCTATTAGTGTTATATATTTAATAATATATATATATATTTTTTTTTTTATTGTGACTTTTGGTTTTGTGTTATTTATTTGATTATTTATTTGATTATTTATTTGATTATTTATTTGATTATTTATTTGATTATTTGATTATTTATTTGATTATTTATTTGATTATTTGATTATTTATTTGTTTATTATTTTTGCTTCTTATGACTTTTGGATTTATCTTATTTATTTGATCATTTATTTGTTTATTAATTACTTTTGTTTCTCATGGCTTTGGGTCTTGGGGCAACTGGATACTAAGTGTAGAGAGAAGCTTTAGGATCTAGAATAATACAATTAGTTTGTTGTATTGAGCTCTATACAATCTATCAATATTGCATGAACAATAAAGCGTGAGAATAAAGCATTGCACTGTGTTACGTGTTTATATTTATAGAATCTATCAATATTGCATGAACAATAAAGTGTGAGAATAAAGCATTGCACTGTGTTACGTGTTTATATTTATACAATCTATCAATATTGCATGAACAATAAAGCGTGAGAATAAAGCATTGCACTGTGTTACGTGTTTATATTTATAGACCCTAATTTATATACCCTCATTTTCTTTCATAGTAAATAGTCAAACGATCAATATTGTACCCACCCAGTACCAATGACGTCCCTTTTATCATATGCTGGCAACTATTAGCCGATAATATTCAAGATAGGAAGGACCTCTAGCAATAATAAGGCTTCAATCTATCTCAACCAACCCTTTTAACTACCACAGATCCTTCTTAAGCTGCATAATATCGACTAAATCTAGCTACAATATAACCCTCGTCGCTGGTACTCAAAGGGTTAAATATATTTTTGTTTTATTTTAAGGGGAGAATTTTATTATTATTATTATTATTATTATTATTATTATTATTATTATTATTATAAGCATAAAGAAATACCCCCTAGATAATATCAATACCAATGATATTAAAGATAATAAATAAATATATATTAAACAAATATACCAAAGATAATACCAACGATAATAAATCCATAAATAAATAAAATGAATACCAAAGATCGGGCAGGTGCCCAACCCCGAAAGCGGCTGAAATAGGAGAGCTATCCCCCCGCCAAAGGTGGCTTTCTAGGGCCTTTCCTAGCTGATGCTGAGAGGATTGAGTTCTATTCATGTGGTGATGGGCTGGTCTATCAGAGTGAGAGTTGAGCGTTCTCTGCCATCTATCTATCTATCTATTGCCGGACGCCTTACTCCCCTTAATGGGGGTGGCCATACACAAAATGCCCCCAAGCGGACCTATCACCAGTAAGAGGGACAACCCATGCCAGTTTACTGAAGGACTTAAATGATTGACCACTCAATTTAGGGTCTGTCCGACTCAGAAGCCTTTTATGTATTTGTTAGCACTATTTTTCTACAGTGGTGTGCGGCTAATCCATCCACTAACCTGCTTCACCCTAAGGTGGCAGTATGGATTTGTATAAGGTTTACTCCCCAAGACAGGTTGCCAACCAAGGCTGACAAGTCCCATCCATCGGGATTGTATAAGGTTATCTCCCCTAGATGGGTTGCCGACCAAGGCTAACGAGTCCCATCCACCCCATAGCTTACTCTGACTGTTCCTTTTACTTATATATTTTCTATATCTCAACTGGCAGCGTCTATTCCGTGAATTGACCTCCCTACTGCCAACCTAGAAGTTGGCAGACTGGGAGCCAAAGCGTCACATTTTTCCTTTGCCCCTCAACTTTCCCTTCATAATTGCTGAGGGGCACATGGCCTTGGGTGGGGCTTCGGTGTCCCGGGCGTTTCCGCACCCACCTCAGCTCCTCGCCTGGGAGCGGCTTCGGTCACCTGGGCATTCTTAGTGGTAAAGCAGGGAGGATTTTGTGGGGGCGCTCGTTAATGGCCTTGGCCTTGCTCGAGACCTTGGGGCTGTTCGGCCAGACAGCCTGGGGAACAACAACAACAAGCAGGACGGGTTCTGTGGGGGCTCTCGGTTATGGCCTTTTCCTTGCTCGGGACATTGGGGCTGTTCGGTCAGACAACCTGTGGAACAACAACAACAACAACTAAACAGCCAACAAAATTATTATGAAAAATAATTTGAGGACATAATTATATACCTTAGGTATCAGTTTTCATTGTCATAACATTTCTAATGTATATTATATTTTGTAAGCATTGTATTGAATTGTAAATATTGCATGGCAATAAATGTTTTAAATTGAATTTTGAATTGAATTGAATAAATAATACAAAGGATAATACACACATAGTAGCTATTGCTAACCATTTTTGCTATTTTTTCACTTAGACATTAAGGGTAATTATTCTGAACCCCCATCTCCCTCATGTTTAGCCCCATTTGTTTTGAATTCTTAAGACATTCACTCCATTAGTTTGGCGATATTAAGACCTTTCGCCCAATTTGTTTGTCATTTTTAAGACTTTTGGAGCCATTTAGGTGTCGATTATTTCCTAGCGAGAGATAGTGAGCTTGCAATTTAGGAGGTCTAACCAAAAAATTACAAATGTATCTCGAAAGTAGTTCGTGAGGTTATTGTTGTAAGCTTGATGTAGGTTAGGGAGCAAAAAATAAATAAATAAATAAATATTAAATAAAATAAAAACACATTGAATAGGAATCGTGTTTCATTTTTCTATTTTACTATTATGTTTATTATTATTATATGGTATTGTTTTTTTTAGCTATGTGTATCTAGAATTATTGCGAATGCATGATGATTATATCAGTACTTCAGTATCTAAGGCTACTCTTCAGTCATATCGATAGAAGGTATTATTTAGCCACCTGAGTGACACCATGGCTTTCAAAGGGCCTCAATTAAGGGGAAATTTTACTTTGTTCCCTAGACCTCCATCAAGTTAAAATTACACCCCCTAGACCCCATTTCAAGATATTTTTTTCATTTTTCGGTAGAAAAATTTCCCTGCCAAAGACTGGTTCCTCTTAAATTTCAGGCTCGGTATCGCTCGCCATGAAAAATCGAGACCTAAATGGCACGATAGGTCTTTTGGAAAAAATGGGGAGAAAGTTCTTAAAATCGCCAAACTAATCGGTCGAACGTCTCAAAAGCAATGAGGCTAAACATGAGGGAGAAAGGAGCCCAGCAAAAAATACCTCAAGTGGAAATCTCCCCTTAAGTGATTATAACTATTATAATAATGCAAGTTCTAATGTTTATCTTTATCATATTCATACTTATAGTATATTAAAGAAAATGTCTATGTAAAATGTCTATGTAAAATGTCTATGTAAAATGTCTATGTAAAATGTCTATGTAAAATGTATATGTAAAATGTCTATGTAAAATGTCTATGTAAAATACTCAAGAAATAAATTATTGATTTATTTATTGATTGATCGAATACTCCCAAATACCCACTTGCGAGTTTCAGGCTATAATGAAGTTGGAGCTGTTGGCCAATTGTTATAGAATTGGCACATAACAATATTAAAATTAACCCCCTTGAGGATCATGACGCATTTTGGCAGTTTATTTTGGTTATCTGTCGACTAGTATATTCAACCAAGGAAGGATCTGCGGTCACCACAAGGGTAAAGACTATATCAATTAACCCCTCTGGCTACCATAAAGACTATATCAATTAACCCCTCTGGCTACCATAAAGACTATATCAATTAACCCCTCTGGCTACCATAAAGACTATATCAATTAACCCCTCTGGCTACCATAAAGACTATATCAATTAACCCCTCTGGCTACCATATTCCTTTATCAATTAACCCCTCTGGCTACCATATTAACCCCTCTGGCTACCATATTAACCCCTCTGGCTACCATATTAACCCCTCTGGCTACCATATTCCTTTCCTAATCTCAATATAATCGTCTAACAATAACCAGAATAAACTGTCAAAAGGGGTTACGCATTCCAATGATTCCAATTAATTGTCATTGCTGTATTCAAAGTTTACTAAACCTAGTAAACCTGCATGCATAATATTTAGTGTGTAACAGCTGTACTTATGAACAACTGTACCTCGTCACCCCAACTGTGTACGTCTGTGGGTATTGTTTCATGTGTGTGTATGTGTACCCCTCTAACTGTGTACGTCTGTGGGTATTGTTTCATGTGTGTATACTGTACCTTCAGGGTACGCCGTAGGACCCGGGTATTGTTTCAATAACGTACTCAATGTTTACCCCGAGGAGGGAGTACTGGAAGTCGCGGATTCGAGACAGTAGGGGTCAATTGCAGTGTGGCCAATATAGCTCCTTTACCGCTAGATCTAGAGGTATTTATGGCAATCTAGCGGCCATTTCTCCCATCTACCGTCATCATTCCTAGCGATATTTTAGAGATATCGGGCATTTTCGAGAGTTGCTAGAGATTGTGGCATTATTCCTAGCGATATTCTAG
This sequence comes from Paralithodes platypus, assembly GCA_032716605.1. Taxonomy (NCBI): domain Eukaryota; kingdom Metazoa; phylum Arthropoda; class Malacostraca; order Decapoda; family Lithodidae; genus Paralithodes; species Paralithodes platypus. The sequence goes on from CM064521.1 coordinate 8,721,365, forward strand.
AGATTTCAGGCATTATAGAGCCGTTGCTAGAAATTGTGGCCTTATTCTAGCGATTGTTTACATTTACTTCCTACCTAGCGACATTCTAGCGACTTTCGAGCACGGAGCTAGCGGTATTCTGTGTTTACGTGTGTACCCCTGGTGAATGGTAGCAGTATTAATAGTAAGGTGGAGGTGCAGCGTCATGTCATTCTACGGCCGGACAATGGCGGTGAAGGGTGTGTGGTATTGAAGCTGAAGGCCGCCATCTTGCTCGGTCTGCACTCCACGCCATCATGAGAAGTGTGAGTCTTAAGAGGAGAATTGTATTTACTTCTTCATTTGTTCTTATATTTATTGATTTATTATGTTTAATTTCCTCCCTAGACCTCCAACAAGCTTAGTGAAATACCACCAAGACCTTTTTATGTTGTTTCCTCCCTAGACCTCCATCAAGCTTAAAGAAACACCCTCAAAAGACGTCCTTCAAGATAAATTTGTACATTTTTCGATAGAAAAATTTCCCGGCCAAAGGCCGGTTTCTCTTAAATTACAGGCTCGATATCGCTCGCCAGGATAAAATCGACACCTAAGTGGCACAAAAGGTCTAAAAATCGCCAAACTAATGGGGCGAACGTACGGTGTGTGTTGAAGTTAGGTCTCCAGTCCACGCCGTCATGAGGAGTGTCGGTATTTAACTCTTTGAGTACCAGCGACGTGTTATATTTCTTTCTAGCCATAATTAGACGATGTAATGCAGCTTAAGAAGGATCTGTGGTAGCTATAAGGGTTGGTTGAGATAGTTTGAAGTCTTATTATGGCTAGACGTCCTTCCTAAGCTGAATACAATTGTCTAATAGTTGCCAGAATATGATGAAATGACGTCCCTGGTACTGAATGGGTTAATATATATATATATATATATATATATATATATATATATATTTTATTTTTTATTATTTTTTTTTTTTATACCCTAGATGGGTCTCAGAGGGGAAAGAAGAGGCTTAATATTAATGTTTGCCATATATAACATAATACTGAAACAAAAAATATATATGCATAATAAGTGTGTAACAACCGCTTAGTGTAATCATTAAAACCATATTTCATTTTTTTTGTATGTAATATATAGTAAAAATTGATAATGTGATCTATAATGAATGCCAAGTTTGTGGAGCTTTCTAAAAATGAGTTCGAATTCATACTCTTAACCCTTCCAAGATCCGATGACGCATTTCCTATCTGTTTTCTGGTTATTAGTAGATGATTTTGTTCAGTTTAAGAAGGATATATGGATGTCGGAGGGTTAATTGAGATAGTCTTTACCCGTGTAAGTCCCACAGATCCTTCCAAAGCTGTATGAGATCGTCTAGCCTAATGATATTCGGAATATACTGGCAAAGTGCGTCATAATCTTCAAAGGGTTATCATTCGTATGTATGTATGTATGTATGCATGTATATACTCAGGCACATGCCACATACCTGGGGGTGGCCGACTCGAGACAGAGCCCGAACAGAAACAACATACAATATTTGTATTGTACTTCATTGGGGGTCCCCAATCGCAGAGGGCTCTTCTTGGTTAAGGGGAGGTTTTTAGTTTGCTCCTTAGACCTCCATCAATCTTAAAACATTACCGCCAAGACCCCCCTTCGAAATATATGTTGGTCAGGATTTTTGGCCTATCTATATTGAATGGACTTTATGATCATATAAATTCATATTATCAACAACCCACCAATTAACTTACAAATATTCCTAATTAATGAAATCAATGCAACTAATGAATACATGTGGTACTCCAAGGATTCGAACATAGGATATTCACACCTAAATTCCGCCCACTAACCATTGCTCCATCAAGACAGCGTTCTTATTGTCTACAGGTTGTTGTTCTGGTGGTGGTGTCGTTGGTGGCGCTGAGTCTCACCTGGGCACTCCCCCAGGGCCAGTCGGACTCCCCCAGCAAGGACCCCCAGCGTCATCAACCCCTCTACCCCAGGAGCAGGTCCCCCCCAGTTCGACCCCTTCGCCAGTACCATTCACCAGGAGGAGCATCCAATAAACGCAGAAGATGGCGCTCTAAAGCAGGCCGGAGTCGTACCACTCCGAAGCCGCTGGACCACAATTTGGGACTTCAATCCACTTTCAATTCAGGGCCAGGTTTCCCTGCTAACTCAGGGCTTGAATCGTTTCATAACTCTGTACCCGATTCTAGAATAGGATCAGTGCCTCGTTACGTTGCTAACTCAGTACCTGGATCAATTCAAAACTCAGTGCCCGGATCAATTCATATTTCGGTGCCGGGATTGATTGACAATTCAGTGCCTGGATCAATGCAAAATTCGATGCCGGGACCGATTTATAATTCGTTGCCTGGATCATTTCAAAATTCGGTGCCGGGATCCTATCACAATTCAGTGCCGGGATCCATTCAAAATTCGGTGCTTGGATTGATTCATAGCTCAATGCCCGGATCGATTCAGGCTTTTCCCACACTCCACTCCAGACCAAGGCACCCACCTCCAAGATGGTTCAATCGCACATGTCGAATCTTTCGGAGGAAGCGACAGACTTATCGGTGTCCGTTCCCCGTGCCCCCAATTGCGCCAACCTGTACACCTCCACCTACACTACCACCCTACCCCACCTGCACCCCTCCATTCCCAGTACCACCCACCCCAACCTCCTGTATCCCTCCTTGCATCCCAGTACCACCCCAGCCCCCCTGTATCCCTCCAAGACTACCAGTACCACCCTGCATACCTCCCTCAATACTACCCACTCCTCCATGTACCCCTCCTCCTACAATAACTCCACCGCCTTGCCCAACACCACCAATTCCAACACCACCATGCCCGCACCCTGGCCCTAATCCACATTGTCAAATCTTTCGGAGGAAGCGACAGACTTATCGGTGTCCGTTCCCCGTGTCCCCAATTGCGCCAACCTGTACACCTCCACCTACACTACCACCCTACCCCACCTGCACCCCAACCTGTACTCCTCCAGCCCTGATACCACCAGTCCCACCCTGCACCCCTCGCCCTCCGATACCTCCCACACCTCCCTGTATACCGCCTTGCCCAACACCACCATGCTCGCACCCTGGCCCTAATCCACATTGTCCATGCGTTCCTGTAACACCTCCGCCATGCCCACACCTGCCAGGAACACCTCCTCCTTGCCCGCACCTGCCAGGAACACCTCCTCCTCCATCTTGCCCGTACCTCCCCGTTACAACCCCACCATGCCCATATCCCACAGTGCCACCAATTCCACCATATTCACACTCTCCTTGTTCGCGCTTCCCGTGGGGTAATATAACTCCCACAACACTGAAACCCTGGCAAAACCAGAAAAGTCCCACCCGAATGTCCGACCAAGAGGGTAAGAGGATAACCAAAAGACCCAACTCAAAAGCTCAACGCAAAACCACCACCACCCCAAGTGCCTATGACATCTACTACAAATCGCTGCTGATGTGGACACCGGAAAGCGAGGTCTTCGGAGCCATCAATATGTTGCCGACTGAAGACACCCAAATGGACGCTTCAACTGATGATGAGATGAGGCCGACTACGGGACGACAATCGCCCAGTGACCACGACGATCCAATGGAGCTGTACAGGGAAGCACTGACCGCCAAACCACCTGGGCCAATGGAGCCGATGGAGGAAACAGATATCAATGTCAACTGGCCAACCAACCCATCACCGGGTAAAACCCAGCTGGTTGTATATTGGCCGACAACAAAATCCCCGACCAAGAATAGCATTCCAGCCAAATCGACACAGGGAGCGAGCTTAAGCGCGTCTATCTCAAGAGGAGGTCACACTACCCCAGATGTCCCGGAGTGGCCGACTACTAGACAGCCAATGACCACAGTTTTTCCAGAATGGCCGACTTCCCGGCCGGTAGCTCCAGGTGGAACTAACAACGATGAAGCAGAAGAAATTAAGCCGTTGAAGAGGGATACATCAAGTTCCTTAGTCTCAATGTGGAAGTCATCACGGGTCTCAAGTCCTACATCTATGCAGAGGAGGTAAGGTTCAAATATATATATTTTTTCAAGAGTGACGAGGTGTCCTGAAATTGAAATAGGTGAAGGGAACCAATAGAAATTCTTGCAATCTGAACTGTGCTTCTTATATTTACAGCAGTCTCTCTCTTTTCAACACAATTATTATTTTGATCACTTAGTCGTGGCAAGAGTTAAGCAACGAAATACTGTACTATTTTTTTATTTTTCTGGATTCCTTCTCCCTAATGCATAGCTCCATTAGTTTTGACATTCTAAGACATTCGCCTCATTAGTTTGGCGAATTTAAGATCGTTTGCCCTATTTCCTTGCCAGTAATAATCGCCAACCTGCAAATAATTATCTTGCTAAATACAATGTCACTGAAATAATTATTAACAATGGTATAAAGGATTTTGTGTATCGTCTACAACGGACCTGTGACGGCATATTGACGTCACAGGAGTATCCTCATCCTGGACTGGATGGTGGACTTGCACTCCTATGACGTCACAGGTCCGTTGTAGACGATCCACAAAATCCTATATTCCATTGTTAATCATTATTTCGGTGCCATTGCATTTTGCAAGATAATTATGAGCAGGTTGGCGATTTTTTTTTTTTTTTTTTTTTTAAGAGACAATGAACGGAGGAAGGAAAAACACAGATAAAACAAAAAGGTCCATGTGCCTAAAGGCATCCTCCATTCATAAAATGTTTGTAACAACTGGATTTAAACATTTGTAGATTGTAAGTTTGTGGAAAGCAATTCGAGGGAAGTGAATTCCAAAGAGTAGTAGCTCTGGGGATAAATGAATTCTGATATGCAGAAGTTCTGCATTGTGGAGGAGAAAGTGTAAATTCATGGGCGCTCTCAGCTGCCCTAGTTCTACGGGGAAAGATGTGGAGAGGCGGCACAATTGAAGCAAGTTCCTCGGAACAATTGCTGTGAAAATATCTGTAGAATAATGCAAGGGATGCAACGTTTCTTCGTATGGATAATGTAGGAAGGTCCTGTGTGATTGCAGGGTTATTGATTAATCTAATAGCTTTATTTTGAATTTTGTCCAACTGCCTCAATGCAACCACTCCACTTCCACCCCACAGAGGTGAACAGTAATCCATCTGAGAACGCACATGACTTTTATATATTACGGTCAACTGCTCGTCAGTGAAGAATTCTCGAACTCTGTACAGGAGTCCCAGTTTTTTAGAGGCATTCTTAGCAATGCTTCTAACATAATGTGTCCAGCTCAAGTTAGTAGTTAATGTTACACCGAGAATGTCAATACTAGGGGAAGTGGGAATATTTACATCATTAAAAAATATAAGGGAGTCAGTGAGATTCTGTCGGTTAGAAAATTGAATGTACTTGGTTTTCTGTGCATTAAAGGAAACTAGATTCTTTTGTCCCCATCCATTAATTCTAGAAAGGTCCTGGTTCAGAGAAATTGCAGTGTTTATTTTTGAATTTGTAAGATCGGGTTGGGTGAAAGAATTGGTAAATGTGAAGGAACTGTGGAGTGTTGAGTCATCTGCGTAGGAATGTATTATTATTCCATGTTTATCGCAACCCATGCACCACCACCTTTAAAACCTTTTGTGCCATTTAGGTGTCAATTTTTTCCTGTCGAGCGATAGCGAGCCTATAATTTAGGATGAAACGGCCTCTGCCGGGACAATATTCTTACCGAAATGTGTACCAATTTATCTCGATGGGGGTTTTCGGGGTACTTTTTTTAACACCTAAAGAGCGGCCTAGGCGGTATATAATATGTAGCCACCAGCAGGGTGTTTTTACCCAAAATAGGGCTGTTTACGTGATCATTTTCATGCCTAAATAAGACCCAGAGCGTAAAACAAGTATCTATCCCTGAAAGGGCATAAACAGAGCTTTCCAATGACACCACAACGATCCTTGTATGACCGCTAGTTTTCTTGCAACAACCGCGCAAAACGAGCAAAAAAAACATGTAATTCGGTACTTTCCCCATACAATTCACTATGTAGCGAGTGTGAGAGGGTGGAGGAGGGTGGGATTCATGTCAGTTGGTCCACCGCGGTGGTCTGGAGCAGTCATACGCTCGCTACTCTCCTGCCACCACTTGTCTCTCTCTCTCAGCAACATTACGTGCTGAAATTGCCACACGACCTATGTCGCGTGCCGCCACATAGTCCAAATGTATTTCACTCGACTTATGTTGGGCGCCGCCAGTTAAGGGTTAAAGCATGATAGAGGTCTAGGGAACAAACTTTAAAAAAAAAAAAAAAAAAAAAAAAAAAATAATAATAATAATAATATAAATAATAAAAACGATACTGAAAGCAGGAAAGCTATGATATGTTCCTCTTCTTTGTTAAATATCAACACATTTACTATGCAAAAGAGGGTATACCTTTGCCTACTTAAAATGAACAAATCAAAATTTAGTATTGTTATACCGCAGTCATCTTTGGGGGGGGGGACACTTGTTATATACAGTTTTGCCTTTTGTCTCCTTCATACACATAGAAATAATAGATTAACTCCTTCTGCACCAGCGACGTAATTTGTATTTGATTTCAGCTATATTTACCCCTTTGAGTACCAGCGACGTGTGTTATATTTTATTATAGCTATATTTAGACGATAGTACCGGTATGCAGCTTGGGAAGGATCTGTGGTAGTTAAAAGGGTTGGTTGAGATAGTTTGAAGCCTTATCATTGCTAGAGGTCATTTCCAAGCCGAAGAAAATCGTCTAATAGTCGCCAGAATATGATGGAAAGGACGTCTCTGGTACTGAATAGGTTAGACAATATTATGCAGCTTAGGAACGATACATGGCAGCTAAAAGGATTAACTGAGAGAGTTCGTAACCTTTTAATGGGTAGACGTACTTCCTAACCTGAATAAAATCATCCTATAGTTGTAAGTGTATAATGTAAAGGATGTTACTGGTACTGAATGGGTTAACCTTTCCAGTACCGGTGCCGTCCATTTAACTTTATTCTGGCTACTATTACACGATTTTATTCAGTTTACAAAGGGTCTCCAGCAATTAAAAGGCTTCCAACTACCTAACTTAACCCTTTTTACTACCACAAATACTTCTTAAGCTGCTCAAAATCGTCTATTTACAGCTAGAATATATTTAAATAGACGTCGCCGGTACGGTAGGGGTAAATAAACAACATTGCCAACCTGATTTTTATTTTATTTTCTATGTGTATGGAGGAGACAAAAGGTAGGTTGTCTGTAACGAGTGTCTCCCCCAAAGTTAAAAGAGTGTCAGAGCCAAATTCAAGGGACGTTGGAGTCAAAATGCCTGGACACACGAAGTTTAAAGCAGTCTAAGTCACAGGATGAAGGAAAGATTGATTGAAGAAGAGAATTATCAGAGAGATTATCGCCCTATTTCCCTGCAGGTGCCTGAAGGAGTGTGTAACCGAGGAAGGGGAACGCTACTGCTGCCAAACAGGTGAGGCTTGGCTACACTTTCCAACATTAACCTCTATAACTCACTAACGACAAGAGTAATCGAGCTAATATTTCTACCATTTGGGAAGGGTCAGTCAGGGAATAGGTGAGGAAGTTTATTTATTTTTATTTTTTATATGTGGATGAGGGAGACAAAAGGCAAAATTGCCTGTGACGAGTGCCTCCCCCAGAGTTGAAAGAGTGACAGGGCCAAAATCAAGGAATGTTCGAGCTAAAATGCCTGGATACACGGATTATGAAGCAATTTAAGTCATATAATGAGGGGAAGATGGATTCAGGGAGAGAGTTCCAGAGCTCAGCTGTTGAATAGAAGAAAGATTGGGAATATCGTTTCACTCTTGGGTTGGAGAGTTGCACAGAGTGGGATTGTGTTGCAAGACGGGTGCTACGTTCTCTACATAGAGGAGGTGGTATATACTGAGAGAACTATGAGGAACATTGATTATTGTAATAGCGGTAGAATAATGAGAGCGATGCAACACTGCAGTGAAGAGAGAGAGATTGCAAAGAGTCGGTGAGTGAACGTGAGTTAATGAGACGAAAGGCATTTGTACTTCGTCGAGAAGTGCTGTGTGAGAGGATCCTTCCCACACATGCGAACAATACTCAATACATGGATGTACTGTGGCCCTGTACAGAGCCTGTTTTAAGTTATAGAGGTTTGGCATCACGATATCTGGTCTACGCGTTTAGAACAGGGAATATAGCCTGTATGTATCTCAATTAATGATGTTATCTTGTTTCGCCCCACCAGCCCAAGCCCAGTGTCCCGCTCAGCCCAAGTCCTGCCCTAAGCACCTCTACCCCAATCATTACGCACAGGTAAGTTAAGGAAAGATTTTTAATTATTTATATATTTATTTTTCTTTATTTTTTAAATTACGAATCCATTTATTTTTCCGTACTTGACCATATAGCTAAATCAGAGTCCTACTAATCCCTAAACAAAACCAATACACCTTGACCTGATCATATAGCTAACTCAGTCCTACCAATCACTAAATAGATCCATTACATCTTAAACTGACATTATAGCTAACTTAGAACCCAATCTATCTCTTCTTAGATCCACCATACCTTAACCTGACCTTATAACTATCTTACAAGCTTACCAATCATTGAACAAGTCCATTACACCTTAACCTGACCTTATAGCTAACAGAGAACCCTACCAATTAATTAAACAGGTTCATTACAACTTAACCTGACCTTATAGCTAACTCAGAACCTAACCACTCCTTAAGCAGCTCCATTACACTTAACCTGACCTTGTAACTAACCCAGGAACCCTCACTGCTTTCCACAGATCCTGCAGAGTTCGTGTACGGTATTCGGTGGAGAATGCATGACGGACGAGCAGTTTGGTCTGGTTCTCTTTTATATAGCTAGCCTGAAACCTAACGAATCATTAAACATATCCATTGCACATTATCCTCACCTTTTTGCTAACTCAGAATCCTACCAATCACCAAATATATTAACTATACCTTAACCTGACCTTATAAATAACTCAGAACCCCCTTCACTACTCTCCATAGATCCTGCAGAGTTCGCGTACGGTGTTCGGCGGACAGTGCGTGACACACGAGCAGTGTGGTGGCCCCTCCGGCAAGTGCTGCTATGATGTCTGTCGGAAGGCCTTCTACTGTGTTGGATAGATTAGTAAGTTAATTAAGATAGGACTTCAGAGGCTATCAACACTTCTGGATTATTAAGCCAGCACACTGTAAGTCAAGTAAAACGCCAGCACTGGAGCCCCTTTTAGTTAGTGAAAATAGGACGTAAGAGGCTATCAACCCTCCTGGATTATCAAGCCAGCAGACTGTACGTCAAGAATAGCGTCAGGACTGGAACCCCTTTTTCGAGAACTCCAGTCCCTTGTCTAAATTACAGGTATTTATTGGAAACAAAAAAAGTGCTTTTATAATAAAGTACTGAAATTAGCCCTTTGGTTACCTATGATGCTATATCACATAATTATGTTTATCATCAAGTGATTGTATTCATTGTAGGAAGTCAGCATGTTAATTGAAGAAAGTGTTACCCCCTCGATTACTAGAGGTCCTTCCTAAGCTGAGCAAAATCAGCTAACGATAGCCAGAGTATATTGAAAGGGGTTTCAGAATATTGAAGGGGTTAAGTATATAAATGAAGCATATACTTAACGTACTTTATGTACATTTTTATTAAGTATACAGTCATATTAAGTATATAATGTTTTATCTCTCGGTAAATTATTTATTGAATGTTATATCTTTTTACCTATACTAATTGAATCAACGGAAACTTTATAGCCTCTTTAGTAGCTTTAATGCATGGTCTATATAAATATATATATATAAGTAATCTAAAGTAATGAGGTTGTCACACAAGCGTATTTTCCGTCAGTTTTTTAGGGCAATTGTAGTATGGCAAATTCAACATTTAATCTATCTATCTATCTATCTATATGCTCAGGCCCAATCCCCACTTTTCCTATTTATATTTTTTATTTTCTATTTAATTATATTTTATTATTTATTTATTTTTTCTTGGGGGTGACCGCCTCAAGACAGAGCAAGAACAGGGAAAACACAAAACACAACATAAAACAACGAACAAACACAGACAAAACACAAATTCACACACATCTAGGTCACCCAGGAGAAGACCCAGAGACCAGGGTCACCAAGGTCGCTCCAGCACTTCCCCGGCTCCCGACCACCCAGAGAGGTTCCGATCTCGGCAGGCAGACATGCAGCGGAGCCGAAGCCACAAGCCCGCCCACCACACTTCCAGGCGCACCTTTCATATTAATCGTCTCCCCGGGCCAGGCGCCTGATGGACTATTATCTAGTCCAACTTGCGCCCGACCCCTTCCTCCAAATGACCATGTGTTCACTCAACTATTCACAAGCATTCTCCATTCATTCTTGTTTATTACCACTTCCTTTGCCTGATCTATAGTCATTCCTCTATCATCCAAAGCTTTCCTTACACAGTATCTCCATTTCAATGGGGGTCTTCCTGCCCTTCTATCTCCCCTTGTATTTGACTCACATATTCTCTTTGTAAGCCTTTCATCTCCCATTCGTTCAACATGACCTTACCATCCATACCATACCAACATTTAATGAGTAATCTAATGTATTTATTTCACTCCAAACACCAAACACCTTCCAATGAAATTAATGAAAGCATGTAATCCTCCCGGGATTCGAACCTGGGTGGTTGCCACATAGGCTACAGATCTTAAGCACTCTAACCATTACACCATCAAAACAGTTAAAGGTTAAGCATATGACTACGATTTTGTATCCATTTATCGAATACTGGATATCAATCTAATAATGTACTCAGACCCAACTGCACACTGAGTACTAGTTAGTAGCCTAATGTTTAAGTGAAATATAAGAGTTCAGCCAACCTATCATAATCTAACTTCAGTATAGTTTCCGATTAAAATGCGAAAGAGACCCAAAATAATGCTGGAAAAAACTTGCTCATATAATATTGCCGGAATAAATGTTCGCGTGTGACAGCAGCTTAACCCTTTGAAGTTGTGACGCATTTCGATAGTTCATTCTGGCTATCATTAGACGATTGTATACAGTTTAAGAAGGATCCGTGGGAATGATAAGGGTAAAGACTGTCTCAATCAACCCTTTGACTTCCATACACCCTTCTTAATCTGAGTAAAATCGCTATATAATAACCAGAAAACAAAAGAAACGTGACATCGTATCTTGAAAAGGATGAAAAGGTATGCCACTATCAATAAAAACATAAGAAAATGGGAGTTTGCAGAAAGCCGATTGGCCCACACAAGGCAGATCCCTTTCAAACCCAACCCTCCCCCATGATTATATATACCCTTAGTATACGTTTTTATTGTTTTAGTGTATGATAGTTTCATGTTGTGTTTTTTATACTTAACTGTATACCATTTGTAATATATTTATAACATATAATTGTATTTTCATTGACCATATCCAAGAATTGTTTATTGTCCTTTGCTGCAGTTGTTATTGTCGTTTGCTGCAGTTGTTATTGTCGTTTGCTGCAGTTGTTATTGTCGTTTGCTGCAGTTGTTATTGTCGTTTGCTACAGTTGTTATTGTCGTTTGCTGCAGTTGGTAGGTCCGTGCGAAGCGAGGACCTCTAGGGCTTACACATGTCGTTGTTGTTGTTCTTGTTGTTGTTGATTTTGTTTGTGTTGTTGTTGTTGTTGGATGTGGTAGTGGTGTTGTTATTTATCCTCACTAACGAAACAGTTGAGATAATGTGAGCACCATACGGTATGTATGTATGTATGTATGTATGTATGTATGTACTCAGGCACATACCCCATTGCTGGAGGTGGCCGACACAAGACAGAGCCCGAACAGAAACAGCATTAAAAGTTCCTATTCTCAGGGTCCGGGACCATTTTCGCATTCCCTCGCCCGTTTCTCTGTTTCGTCGAGTAGGAGAATTATACAAGGGGAGGAGGATTCCTAGCCCCCTGCCCCCATATGTCTGATTATATTTATACATATATTCATGCATTATTAATTTATTATTAATATTATCATTATTGTATTATATTCACCGACCACGGACTACGAGAAGGAAACTAAAAGGCGGTGTCACACTAGCCAATTTTTCCGTCAATTTTTACGAGCAATTATTGTCTGGCAGTTTGAAAATGTAAGTTGCATAGGAATTAAGGGGAGGTTTCCACTTCAGGGCTATTGTTCTAATCTCCTTCTCCCTCATGTTTAGCCTGATTAGTTTTGAGATTTTAAGACATTCACCCCATTAGTTTGGCAATGTTAAGACATTTTGCCCAATTTCTATAAATTTTAAGACCTTTTGTGCCATTTAGGTGTCGATTTTTTCCTGGCAAGCGATAGAGAGCCTGTACTTTAGGAGGAACCGGCCTTCGGTCGGGGCATTTTTCTACCGAAAAATTTACAAATTTATATCGAAGGGGGGTCTCATGGGTATTTCTTTAAACCTTGATGGGGGTCTAGGAAGCAAACTAAAATTCTTCCCTTAAACTACCTAACATAATCTACCTTCGATATAGTTTCAATTCCAGTTCGATAGAACCTCAAAATAGAAGTGTGGTCATTTCGATAAGCGACTGTTCAGGTTGTGGTCCTTTAGGAGTGCGATCATTATGGTATGTGGCCATTTTGGGTGTGGCCATTTAGGAGTGTGGTCATTATGGTATGTGAGTGTTTAGAGTGTGGCCATTTAGGAGTTCGATCATTATGGTATGCAACTGTTCTGGGTGTGGCCAATGAGGATTACGGTCATTATGGTATGTGAGCGTTCTGGGTGTGGCCATTTAGTATTTTTTTTTTTTATTTTTTTTTTTTATTTTTTTTATATTCCAACTACTCCCTCTCGGGCATAGGCTGAGAGCCTGTACATTCCACCGCTCAACACGGTGAAGCCCGTGAGGTCTTGTTCCAGTCTGGGGAGTGAGACATATGAAGCATCCATCATGGCTCGAAGCAGCTCCATCTCTGAAGCGGTTGGTTGCTTCGTTCAAGTGCTTCACCGTCTCACCCTCCAGACTCAGACCCTCACTCTCAGAACGCCACCTATTGAGCAGTGAACTCACTAGGCATTGTCCCCCTGTAACATATTTTGAATATGGGAATATCCATACAGTGTTATTTAATCAGGGAACAATGAGGGTATTTTTTTGGCATTTCGGTGGGCTTTGTGGCAATGCACTGATACTAGGTACAGCACAAATTCAATCCCAATAATATCTTCCCATTGACATATCGGGATTTGAACCCGGGTCCATTGGATTACCAATCCAGTGGCATGACCACTCCACCACACCTCCCCGGTCATTATGGTATGTGACTGTTGTGGGTGTGGCCATTTAGGAGTGCGGTCATTATGGTATGTGACTGTTCTGGCTGTGGCCATTTAGGAGTGCGGTCATATTGGTATGTGACCGTTTTAAGTGTGGCCATTTTGGTCCATGGGTGTTCTGGATGTGGCCATTTAGGAGTGCGGTCATATTGGTATGTGACCGTTTTGGGTGTGGCCATTTTGACCCATGAGTTTTGTGGGTGTGGCCTTTTAGGAGTGCGGCCGTTTTGGTATGCTATCTACTGCGAATGAAGGAACTTGCGAGGTATAAATAGAATCCTTATTGTTATTGTTTTGTTTTTCCTACTTCCTATTAGACCCTTCTGTACCGTCGACGTCCCTTTAACTTATTCTGGCTGCTATTAGGCGATATTTATTCAGTTTAAAAAGGGTCCTCCACCAATTAACAACCTTCGAACTATCTGACTTAACCCTTTTGACTACCACAGATCTTTCTTAAACTGCACCAAATCGTCCTAACATAGCAACCATAAACTTAAAGAGATGGCGCCTGTACGGACGGGGTTAAAAGACTCTCAGGTGGAAGAGAGACACTAATATTTACAGCAACAGGACTGACGCCACTATCGCTAACACAAAACCATATATTCAATTAGCACTATAACCGTTAATATTACTAGTTATTCGCATTCGTAAAATTAAGGACATATATTACCTAGGCTCCGTAATAATATATCGTTTTTGAAAATGATCATATGCGATTTTCAAACATTCCTATACTTGAACCTTTGTGAATATTGAACTGACTATCCGTAAGTTGCCAAAAATAGAACAAAATAGTATAAAATAAATACAATATAAAATAATATAAATAAAACTAAAACGGATTGATATTTAATTTTGCAAGACTGAAGCGAAGTATGCGTTCAGAAATATGAGCCTAAAATTCCAAGGTGTAATGCGAACGCTGTATTCTAGCAGATTCGCTTTATATATTATTTTTACTGTTGCGTTACTATCTGTTGTGTCGTACTTTTTGATAATGATAAACGAGAAGCGAACCCACGGATCTTCAATGACACCATCCAAGATCAAACCCCAACACGCTACTGCCACCCCCTCGTCCCCCTCCACCTGTCGCTCTCTCTTCACTGTGAACGATGTCTACGGTGGCATTAAGAAATTTGGCACTGTGAATGTTGGCACTAGGAAATATGGCACTGGAAATGTTGACACTAAGGAGAGTAGCAGAAAGGATGGTGGCACTAAGAAATATGGCACTAGTAAATACGATACTGTAAATGGTAGGGTTAAGAAAGGTGACAGCAAGGATGACACTAAGAAATACGCCACTGAAAATGTTACAAATATGAGAGATCTCGCCCACAAAGGAGGCACTGAGAGAGATAGTGACCATAACCACGGTGACATGACACTAGAATCGTCCACCTCTCCTACTGCTGCTGATGCTGCTGTGTCCCTCTTACGCCAGCTCCGAGATTCCCCGATGTCCTCAGGGGTGTACACAGACCACTACCGCAGTCTGGCCTCTCTCCTGCCTTCCCTCCTGGTCCTGTCGCACCTCAATGACAGCAAGATTGGGGGGGACATCTACGGAGACACCTTATCAGAGCTCAGAAGGATCACCGAAGTAGATAAGTTATACGACACTACGAACTCCCAAGTCACCCTAACTTATCTCAACCGAACCAGTGAAAAAGACAAGCTCCAAGGAACTACTCTAGCTAACCCGATGGGAATTACTGAAGTGGACAAGGTACGCTGGGAAAACCAAGAGCCCCCCATATCCAGCCTTAGTAAGGTCAGTGGAGAGGGCAATATACAGAGTAAAATCCACGAAGCTACACCAAGGGATTTCGGCAGGATAAGTAAAGGGGACAATTCGTATGGTAACAGATATGACTCCACCCTATTTGACCACAGCGGGATTGACGAAGTTGACAAAAGGCACGGTAATAGCTATGACTCTACCCTAACTGACCAGAACAGGATTGATGATGTAGACAAAATGCATGGTAACAGATATGACTCCACCCTATCTGACTTTAATAGCATCCGCGAAAAGGACCAAATTGAGAACAAAAACTACAACGGGATCGGTGAAGTAAGCAATAGGCATGGTAACAGATATAACTCGAGCCTATTCGACTTTAATAGGACCCACGAAAGAGACCAAACCGAAAACAAAATGCACGGTAACAGATATGACCCTACCCTATTTGACTTTAATAGGACCCACGAAAAAGATCGAACCGAAAACAAATACCCTGGGGCCGCACTATATAACCTCAGTCGGATCAGGGCATCAGGGGGCGTGTTACCCTTCGTACCCTGTGCCATCCTGCCCTACGACGACCCTGCCTCCTTCGTCGCCTGCCTCAAGTATAGATTGGAAAGTCGGCCCTCTCTCTGGATAGCCTTCATGGGGGACTCCAAGATCAGGAACCTGTTTTATTCTCTCCTCAGGCGAACGGACCCGGAACTGCAGTATAAGATCACGATATCGGTAAGGTATAATATATTTTAGTTTAATTTTATTTTGGGTTAAGCATAATTAGCAGTAGCTCAAAAACAACTCTATATGTGTGCAACTGGACCTGCTTTATCTCTCTCTCTCTCTCTCTCTCTCTATATATATATATATATATATATACCGGGTATATATATATATATATATATACTGTATATATATAATTTCCAAAAAAATCTCCTCATTCAAGCTGTCGATGTATTAATTTATTTTTATTTTTATTTTTTGAGGGGGGGGGGGGGGGAGAATATGAGCGAGCAATAATGAGCCTGTAACTTGAAAGAAATCAGCCCTTGGTCGGGACATTTCTCTTTTTTATCTATAGAGGTTAGTGGTCAAGATTTTGAGCTTACTTTTAATGAATAGAGCTCGATTATTTTAGTCTTTTATTTATGGTTATAGAGGTTAGTGGTCAAGATTGCTGGCATAATTATGAATAAAGCTCTTTTACTCTAATCTATTTTGTATAGGTAGCGCCAACGAATTTGACAGTATTCTTGATTTCTGACCTCTCTGTAACTCAAAAGGGCCTGGAGCAAACTGGCTGTAAATATCCACACCTATTTCCTGGTGGACTCTTCCAAAATGATAGAAACGTCAGCCCAACTGTTTTATTCGTTTCGAGTTATATATGAAGTTAAGGGGTCAAGATTATTGTCAAGTTCGCTGGCGTTACCTATAGTTATGGGGGTTAGTGGTCAATATTGTTGCCTAATTATAATGACTAGACTATAGTTTGATATCATATCTCTCCTCAGCAAGAAACCATGTCGTTCTCTAGCCTAATGAACGGTTACGAGAAGGCCAAACTGAACATGGAAGCTGCGTCGCCAACTGTACAGGGGCTTCGGATTTCTTTCAGGTATTATTATTATTATTATTATTATTATTATTATTATTATTATCTATCTATCTATCTATCTATCTATATACAGGGTGTCACGAAATAGACGTGCCAAACTTCAGGATATGATTAGACAGGTGGTTCTAATTATAACATGTATATACCAGGTAGATAATTTATAAGGAGATTCAATTCAGCCCGAGACAGCTTCGAAAGTGTCTGTACCCGAACTAATGACCACGACTGTACCGTGTGGATGTGGCAGGTTCAGCAAGTTCCAGGAGGTGGGAGTGAGCCAGGTGCGAAACAGCCAGGAGGTGAAACGACTGACCAGGTGGGCCCAAGGTCAAGTCGCTACCCCGGACCTTCTCATAATAGGTAAGTTTTCACCCTTTATTTTCGCGTACTGCATTTTGGATTTCGGTTTTTATCGTATTTCTTCGTTTTTATTCGTGTTTTTATTTGCTGTCTGCCTATAATAATAATAATAATAATAATAATAATAATAATAATAATAATAATTAATGTTGCAAGCAACGTTGTCCGGGGTTTGAGGGGTTTTGCAAGCAGGGTATTGTGTTGGATACAAAAGCTGTGTCACAGATATCAAAATATCATTTAACTTATCGGGCATGGAGAAACTACAGAAGGAACAGATTGTGCAAACAAACATGAGCGAGAGAGGGAGAGATTGGCTGTATAAGGGATCTGCCTCTATTTGTTTAGTAACAGAGTTGTAGATATGTGGAATAAGCTACCAAGTGCTATAATGGGATCAAGAACAATAGAGCTTCAACTTGAAATTAGATAGAACGAGATGGGTTGGGTGTGAAAGGGATCTGCCATGTGTAGGTCAATTGGCTCTCTGCAGACTCCCGTTTCCTTATTATGTTTATGTTCTCATTTGTGAGGGAGAGAGAGAGTATGGCAAGAGAGAATAGGATGTCGTAAACGTAAGGAAGATAGCGATAAATATGAGAGAGAGAGAGAGCGCGCGGGATGGATTGGGTGTGAAAGGGATCTGACATGTGTGGGCCAATCGGCTCTCTGCAAACTCCAGTTTTCTTATGTTCTCATTTGTGAGAGAGACAGAGACTAGGATGTCATAAATGTAAGGAAGACATTATAGAAGTACCTCCCCTTAAGGGGGGCGACCTGCTTTTTTTATCTCCTTCTCTGGCTTGTATCCATTCGGCCCCATTCAGCCTACTGTTTTAAAATGTTTATCCTCATTCAGGTGTCGATTTCTTTCTGACGAGCGATAGCGAGCCAGCATTGTATGGAGAAATTTTTCTATTGAAAAATGTAAAAATTTAGCATGCTGTCAAAAACATTTTAAAAGATATGCTGGCTCACTATCGCTCGCTAGGAAAAAATTGACACTTGGATGGGGATAAACGTCTTAAAACAGTAGGATGAATGGGACCGAATGGATACAACTCAGAGAGAGAGGGAGAGAGAGAGAGAAAATAAACGAGATGGGCCCCCTTAAGGGACCTATATAGCCCGTTGTTTTAAGCTATCGAGAACTTGCCTCATCCCCAACTTAAGAAAGGATTTTAGTTTGCTCCCTAGACCTCTATCAAGTTTATAAACACCCTCAAGACTCCCATACTTCCTTCAAAAGCAGTATAAAGTCGTCTAATGATAGCCTCAAGAACTCAAGGGGTAAAGTAAAATATATTGATCGATCTGTTTGTCTACCTCCCAGGCTACTCCACATGGCTGCTGAGAACAATGGAGAACAACCTCTACACTATTGATATTCTGGGTCAACTCATGAACACACACAGCATAGTCGGCCCTCTCATACGACAGGTCAGACACCACATTATTACCCTCATATTGTTTCGTTTCTTAAGTTGGATATTCAGATAGGGCTTTGCAATTGTTAAATTGAAATATATTTTAATAAATAGGAAATTTTTCTTCTTTACAGATAAGCCTCAAGACGAGAGTGATAGTCTTACCTCTGAGTCGCTACCGATATGACTATCGCTCGGGCAGGATCGACTACTTCACTGCCATCTTCAAGGACGCGGTGTTCGACTGGGGCGAGATGGTGTTCCTGTACTACCTACAACAAGAAGGAACACCTGATCAGAAGAAGCCATCACCCGGGAAACCTAAGACGACTGAGGAGGTGGCTTCCCGTGAGCTTCCAGATCAAAGAACTGAATATCCAAGAGCCCAAGATCGCCTGGTGACAAACGAGCCCAATAAAGGACACAACCAACTCCCAGTGCAGAGTGTGGGCCATGAGGAACGATACCAACTGATGAATTACGAGACCCAAAGTGGTGGCAATTACATACCAAGTGAGACAGATACAGGGCAAGATCACCTCATGTCAAGCAAGACCAATGAGACACAAGACCAAGTGCAAAAAGTTAAAACTGAAAGTGGAACCGACGACCTGATATCAAGCGAAACCAGCCGAGGACGAGACCACCTGATACCAAACCAGACTGGCGACGAAGGAGGAGGGGTGTGGTGGTGGGACACGAGCTTGCCACTGAACCAGGCTGCCATCAATGAGTGCCACCAACTGTACCGCCATGGCCTCACCTCGCACCCCCTATATCTAACGTGGCTCTTGCGATGCTCCGACGACTCACACGCAGGCGACATTACCCTCGGAGATCAGGTCACCATGCTGCTCAACCTAATTTGTAACTCGGTGATGGGAGCCTCTCAAGATGTTTGCTGTCAGTAGAAGCTTGTCAGGTGATCCAGATAAGTGAATCATCTCGCTTTTTGAATAGCATATCATAATTATCGTCAAACGAAGTTTGCAGAGATTGTGATCGTCACTGTGTTTGTTTCTCTGTCTGACTCTTTGCACACATACATCATACATATGTTGATGCCTTGCTTTCACAGAAAGCTCTCCAAAACGGGTAGTCATGGCAGAATCTGCCTCCAGGCTCTTTGTCCATATGTACCCTCTCTGCCTACTTCACAGTGCTAAATCCACTAGGTGGATCAGGACCATTACCTATGCCAATATAAGAATAACAATTGAATTAAATTAAGTAAGTGTAGGGTGTGTAACACATGGTATTTATGTAAGTGCATGTATCTTAAGAGCAATCTAGAATTGCTCTGTGTAAGTGAAACATACAAAAATATATACATGTATATAAATAAATAAAATAATCTGCAAAAGGGAGGCCAGGTGGTGAAATATGCAGGATATTTGTCTGTTTGCTAGCACGATTCCTCAAAACCCAATGAATGGATAGAGAGGAAGCTTCATTAGTATCATAATTTTGTACCAGAATAGAAACCATTAACATTTGGACCTGGTCCCACACACCTCCTAAAACAAACCTTCCAAAATATGACCATGAGAGGTTTTGGGTTGACAATCACCGGAAGAAATACTGGATACTAAGGACTTCACACAAACACACACACACTCACAAAAGATGTTCCTCCCCCCTTTACACACTCCACTTTACCATGCCATTCATTACCTTAGCATGGAGACCAGTCAACAGGGCACGGGTAATGAAGTTGTTTTAAGATACGCCTGAAATGAGCACTTTTTCAACTATAAAAGTCTTTAGTCCAGGCGAAGCCGAGTACCTTGGCAGGTCATGTTCGAATTTTGTGTTTTTAATAGTCCGGTGGCCAAACACCATTTTTGGGCCGAACCTTGAAATTTGTGGTGCATAATAATTGTTCTTTACGGATTTTGAAAGCCTGGAACCCCTAGTTTTGGAATCCGTCGGGTGCAACTTTTGCATCCTTGAGCATTTTGCAAAAATGACGACTGAAGATAGGAATGGGATCACGTTTTGGGACTGAAAATTTGGGGTAGGGGTAATATAAACGGGCGTAGATCACGCATGGATAAACCTTTTACAATGTTTTTACTACCAAAATGTTCGTATTGATTAGCTCTATCACCTCAAACCAATTACATGTAAATTTGGTAAACAATAAGGTCATTAGAGGTCAAAAGGTCACCATTTTTGGCAGGAAAACGTAATTTGACAAGCTGACTTTGTCCTCCTACTGTGTGTACAAAAATGAAAACAGGGCCACACAACTTGTTGATTATTTGCTTATGAGTCTAAAGTTAAAATGCTAATTATGTCATATGGCTCTTTTATAATTCAATGAATAGGAGATGATAGCCTACAAAAAAGCAAGGCGCAAAGTCATGAAAGTGTGCACATTAAGGGCTTCACTTCTTGTCGACATACAAGGTGACACCTGCAGTTACCCTTCATAGAAAAAGATACTTATGTAGGTAAGTGCATTGGCAAAAAATCTCAGCAGTTAGCACCAGATAGGTCCACATATGATGTCCATGTCAACCCTAGGTCATGCTTGAGGTATGTCAGTCCCACCCTACTTGCTCTATTGGAAAACGTGTCTGACAATTTTCAGGCGAGCAATGCATCATTTATGATAGGAAATATAGTCACTGGCATTGTGTGTGGTTGTCCTACCCCTCTGCAAATTGCTCTAGGAGTCACGTTAAGCTGCAAGAAGTTGATTGAAGCGTTCAGAGGCTTGGGGGTTGCTTGCACTTATGATGAGGTCCGTCTGTTCAAAGGATCAGCTGCTGCCTCTGCATCTAGTGATCCAAGCCCAATCGGTTCAGCAGATGATGGCCTAATTCAAACAATCGCCGATAACTTTGATGCGGAGATAGCATCTCCTAACGGGCTAACTTCAACTCATTCCTTGGTGCTGTTGATAACTCAAAATCAGCAATCTGAGCAGGACACACCTGATACTGAGACAATACCAGAAGAGCCAACTGGATGAAATGAAAAGCACCATTTTCTCAGGTATGTTCACATCAGTTTAGAAAGGCCCGAAGAAGCCATCATTACCTGCAAAAATGACAAAAAGAGGTGTGCTACCTCTGAAGGTCTTAGCAAAACAGGTCCTATCAGTAGAAAGGGATAAGTCATTGGATTTCGACTTCCTCAAGGCAGTGACCAGTCAGAACTCTTCTCCAGAATTTGGTGGCTTCAATATGCAGCACGCACGAAGTGAGGGAAGAGAACTGAGAGCAAGTACAAAAACCATGTACCGGCCACTGATTGATGCCAAACCCTCAGACCCAACCACAATCAAAACAGCTATGGAAGAGGCGAAAAGGCACACCACGGTGGCAGGACAAACAACAACGCTGTTTACTACAGATCTTCATTTGTATTGCATTGCATTGAACGTGCAGTGGGTTTATCCCACACTTTTTGGTGATGATTTCATCAACAGGCTTGGTGGCATGCACTTCCCCATGAGTTTTGTTGGGGCCGTTGGTTCTCTCATGAGTAACAGTGGTCTTGAGGATATCATGAAGGCAGATTTGGGGGCGTTACCATGATGCTAACAGGCAAGAAATATCCACAGAACACTAGGGCCCTACGTCTGGTGGTAGAGGAAATCCTTCGGGACACACTTAGCTCGGTCAGTTCATACCAAGAACTTCTTGATGAACTGTCTATGAAGGCAGAAGCCAGTCGCACAGCAAAGCACTGGGTGAACAATCTGATCTTGCCAGTTTGTCTCATGACGATCTTCGTGCGGGCTGAACGGGAGGGTGATTGGGCTCTACATTTATGGGCTGTGAATGAAATGATCCCTTACTTCTTCGCATCAGGACACATTCATTATGCAAGATATGGGTTAGTCTACTTCAGATCCACGGAGAACACGAATGGAGAAGTCCTGGAGAGGTTCATGAAAGGCGAGCATGTCCAACGTCATACAAAGGGAATCTGGAATGGCATGTGGACTGATCTGTATATAGAAACAATATTTATGTGATATGGACATGGGCCACGCGGTCTCACAGGCTTAACCATGAACCAGTCTGCTGTTAGTCGTTGGGCTCTTAGCTTACATACATGCAGCCGGTTACAGACGTAGCAGACATGAAGAACAGGAACTACAAAGATGACCAGAGGCACAACGAGGTGATGCCGTCCCGAATGGCACATGATGAAAAGGACAGGACGACTGTGCGTGAAAAGCTGAAGTTGTGCATTCATCCACTAAAGCCTGACGAACATCCTCAGGGACTTGTCAACATTGTAACCGGAAGGATTAATTCAGAGACAGTGAATGTGGAAAATGCCCAGACCATTGGAATCCAGCAAAGACAAGAGTTTGAATCAAGTTGGCCAGAAGGATTCCACAAGCTGATTGTAAACCGAGTAAAAACCATGGTCGGAAATCAAGCCAAGAGAAGACATGCCACTGATAAAAAGAGACAGATGGACTGTGAACTGATCTTCTCAAGGCTGATGATATTAATACAGTATCGAGACATTGATGTGAATTCAGTCATGGGATATGAGCTGGCACCTCTTCCAACGTCGCTCTTTGATAGCAAAAAAGGACCAACCTGAAATGAGAATAGCTAAAGCCAAAGCTACGCTCAGGAACTCTTCAAGTGGAACATTCCTCCCGGACATTCACAAGCCACCCAGACGCAATATTCCTAGATGGATGTGCAGCAATGTGGATTGTTCACTGGCCGACTTAGGGACTCTTCAAGGATTATGTGAATGCCTTTGTAGATTATGTGCTCTCCAAGATGACCGTTTCGAGCAACGTATTTGTAGTATTTGACAAATACCACAAGAAAAGCATCAAGAGCAGTACAAGGGCTGCACGATCAGCTGGAGTGCAGCATTGCAAGAAACATGTCATTACACTGGCAACGCTAATTCCCTCCCGAGATGTTGTTCTCAATGTGGCACACAACAAGGAGCAGCTCATTGAGATGATCACAGAGGAACTCCTAGATAGAATGCAAGGACTCCAGTTGCCAAACAGCCTTGTTGTCACAGGGAAAGCTGATACCCCTGTTGAAGTCCGGCAAGGTGTACGAGTGGAGAAATCAGATTTGCGAACCAACCATGAGGAAGCAGACGTCATCATTCCACACCAGGTTGTTCAGTTTGCTTCCAACACCAGGAAGACTCTTAAAGTTATCTCAGATGACACAGACGTGTTTGTATTGCTTGCACATTACTACCAGCACTGTCAACTCTCTGCATCCCTTGTCATGGAACAGACTTCTCCTGAAAGGACTTCGGTGAACATTGGAGACACAGTAAAAAAAACACCAGGCCATTGTCCCACAGCTGCTGGCAGCACATGCGTTGACAGGATGAGACACAGTTGGTTGCTATTTTGGAGTTGGAAAAGTCAAAGCAGTAAAAGTCCTAAAGACGGGATATAAGCTGGACAGCATATTACAACCTGAAGCCCAACAGGAGACTGTCATTCGAGAAGCAACCCAGTTCATTGCAGCATGCTATGGAGAGAAAGTTGGACCAGACGACAGCATGTCAGATATCCGATACAGACATTGGATCTCCAGGATGGGCAGAAAAAGTGCTGCGTCAGTTCACCAACTGAAGACTCTTCCACCTACAAGTGACGCATTTGTCGAGAACGTGAAAAGGGCACATTTTTAAGCATGCATATGGAGGTCAGCACTGACTGGCGAGGCACTAGATATGGACCCCCTGGAGAACGGCTGGGTATCTGATGACGATTTCGGCGGGTTAATGCTAGTGACCCCCCCACCACAAACGGAAATTGCTCCAGCAGCTGTTATGAAGCTGATCTAGTGTGGCTGCTCAAGCGAAATGCCATTCTCAACTGAGAGGTGTGGATGTGTGGCTGGCCAGATGTCTTGTTCTGCCTTTTGTCGCTGTCGAGCAGAAATAGGAACATGTCGGAATCGCTGGACATTGCTGAAACAACGGATAGAGGATGCCAATGACTCGGATGGAGATGAAAGTAATGACGAGGATGACTGATGTTTGTATACATGAGGGATTTGTCATTGGACATTATTGCAATAGGCCTCGTCTCTAAGATACTGTCTTTTCTGTTTTATTCTAGTGGGAGTAGTGGTCAATCCCTTTGATTCATGAAATTCTGGTGAAATTTACTATGCATACAGATATAATATCTTTGAGTGGAAACCTATGGGATTGGATACAAAGCTGATTATTCTCTGTAAATATGTTAATGTATACGATACACATTTTGGCGGCCATCTTAGATTGGGTATTCAGGAATATTTTCATTGTACCTCCCCCGGTCTAATTGGATTCTTTGATCTTATTTTTATATTTATCATTAGTTTAACCAGACTGTCTTTTATCTTAAAATCAGATGGTTAGATACCTAGATGACTCTCCTGTATCAAACGTGAGTGACGTTAAAGCGTTCCTTGTGTAGGCATATCTACCATCATGGCGGCCATACTGGAATTGGCATGAAGTAATATGTTTATTGTAATTTTCTTAGTGTAATCTGATTCATTGACCTCAAACACATGTGGATAGACACCAAAATGACTTGTGTCAAACATTTATAAACAAATAATGTTATGCATGAAATGCCTGCCATCTTGGAATACATATAACTAAAGGTGTCTACTGTAACTTCATTGGTGTTATTGGATTCCTCGACCAAAAAAAAAAAACTATGGTTAGACACCAAAATGACTCTTCTAAGTCAAATATTAAGGAAGTTATCAATAGAACACCATTACTAAGTTGGTGTTTTATGGAAATTAGCCGCCATCTTGAATTTCTCAAAATGCTCAAGGGTGCCATAATTGCACCCGACGTATTCTTATTATTGGCACACTCAGTGATCAAAACCCGCAGAGAACAATTATGCACCACAAATTTCAAGGTTCCACCCCCTGGCCGCCGGACTATAAGGGCATATATGGATTTGTCTCGTCGTTGCGATTCTAACGGTATACTGTATACATTTTTGGATTTAGAACAATTTTGTAGGCCCAATAGGCCTAATTTTTATTTTTATTTTGAAACTTCTAAATCACCCATAGATGTTTTATTTATGTATGGATTTTGCTCAAATTTCTACCACAAAACAAATTTCACACGCTGAATCCAATGGCATAAACATAATTCAAATCGGACCAGTACTTTAGGATTTTGGTTTGGTTTAACCTCCAGAAACGCCCAAATTGAGCACTTTTTCAACTTTAAAAGTCTTCTGTAGCCCAAACTAAGAGTCCAAATAAATTCTACTTGGTGCCATTCAATTTATCTCGGCCAACAACTTCCATACCTGGTCGTAGATTCCATTTTCGACAAGTCATTCGCCCAGAATCAAACAATATTTTTTGAAAACACTTGGCGCAGTCGAGTACCTTGGCAGGTCATGTTCGAATTTTGTGTTTTCAAGGGTATACTGCAGAGGTGGGCAGGTGCGCGCCATTTGGCGCTCTGCGCTCTGCGATCCGGTGCGCATTACCAATATAGAGGAGCGCGGAGCGAGGAGCGGCAAAATTCTGAAATCGGAGTGCAGGCGGGGAGCGCAGCTAGAAATTTGCGCTCCTTTCTGGCGCTCCGGAGGCGATTTTTCCTGTCAACAACAGGTACAAGAACGTCATTATCGTGTACAGTCATCGTACTGTTCGTACGGTGTTACTCACGGTGTTAGTGAACTGTGATACAGTGATACTATGATAGTGACAGACTGACAGTGTTACAGTTGTTAACTTGTTATTTTTTTTTGTTTGGCTTTTGCTATCGATATTATGGTATCGATAGTTCGATACTATCGGAATGGTACTTGAATGTATGGGTGGGAGGGTGGTTTGGGGGATGGTGGGGGGGAAGGTAGAAGCGTAATTGACTCGTGTTACAAATATGAAGCCGATTGGTGAGGTAGTTTCGCCACCACAAATTTTATTTGTTTTCCTTTTCTTCGTACGGATACGCTGGAAGTGGGTTGTGGGAGGCAGTTGGGGGTGTGGTGGAGGGAAGGCATAAGGGTAAGGCACTTGTCACACAAATATGGAACCGATTGGTGCAATCGTTTCGCCGCCACAGATTTTATTTTTTTTTCCTTGTGAGGCGACCGATAGTCAGCGAGTGGGTGGGAGGAGGGGTTTGGGGTAGTGGTGGTGCCGTCACATTATGATATTAAATTATTATTCATTTAATCATGTAATCAACTAAATACTAATCATGTTGTATTGTTGTTATTGTATTGTTAGGCTTGTTAGAATGTTAGCTTGATAAGTTTAACTGTTTAAGTTTCTCAGTTTGGACAGTTTCTGTAATTCTTTATGTCATATCATAGATATCAATGGACAGTCACAATGTCACAAACTCACAATGATATCAATCATATCATATCATTGACATTTGCAATGATATGATTCATATCATATCATTGACATTTGATTCATTGATATGACAAAGAATAACAGAAACTGAGAAAGTGAGAAACTTAAACAGTTAAACTTCAGAAAGACACCATGACTTGAGTTTTTTTTAATGTTTTGAATTCTTGGAATTTAGTGAAGTAAAAGACAAAGGACAAAGTGAAGGACAAAGGTAAATAATTAAATAACTTCTAGAAGCTGTTTTGTTTTTTATATACCTATTTTTGGGAGCGCGGAGCGCAGAGCGGGAAGCGCATCGGGTCTGCTGACAAAAGGAGCGCGTGAGCGCTGCCGCATTACCTTATGTCTGATGAGCGCGGAGCGCTGCCGCATTACTGGTCCCACCGGAGCGCGCCCACCTCTGGTATACTGCATATAGATTCGTCTCGTCGTTGCGATTCCAACGGTATATAAATGTTTGGATTTAGACCATTTTGTAGGCCCAATAGGCCTAATTTTTATTTTTATTTTGAACACTTCTAAATCACCCATAGACGGGTTTTTATTTATGCATGGATTTTGCTCAAATTTCTACCACAAGTACACTTTCACCCGCTGAATCCAATGGCACAAACATAATTCAAATCGGACAATTACTTTAGGATTTCGTTTTGATTTGACCTCCAGAAACGCCCGAAATGAGCACTTTTTCAACTTTAAAAGTCTTCTGTAGCCCAAACTAAGAGTCCAAATTAATTCTAAACTAGATAAAGTTTGCTCTACAACTTAATTTTTAAAACATATTGAGACTATTATGCAATGATATCCGGAAGATCGATTAATTTAGCTTAATAATTTTGAAGCAAGTAACCGGTTTTACTTCAACCCAGAAGTTCAGAGAACTGATGCCAATCCTGACCATGAAAAGAATGCCTCTCCCCCTGAAGGGAAAGGTGTATGCCTCATGTGTTAGAACTGCAATGACGTATGCCTCAGAAACATGGGTCGTTAAAGTAGAGGATGTCAACAGAATGGAGCGTAATGAGATGAGAATGGTGAGATGGATGTGTGGGGCCAGGCTACAGGATAGAATAACAAATGTTGAGCTGAGGAGACGTTTAGGTATAAAGAGTATTAGCGAGGTGATGCGTACAAGTAGACTGGGATGGTATGGAGATGTGGAGAGAATGGATGAACAAAATTGGGTGAAAAAATGCAGGTCTGTGATTGTGGAGGGAGCTGCAACAAGGGGTGGACCGAGGAAGACCTGGGATCGGACTATACGCGCCGATCTCAAATCCAAGAACTTGACAAGTGAAGCAGCCCTTAACAGGGTTGCCTGGAACGCCGCCATTAGGACAAGAGACTGAAACTGTACTTATGTGTGGAACACTCGGTCTTAAAATTTATGTATGTATGTATGTAATACATAATAAAAAAACAGTGTCAAAAATCCTGATTGTAGAAATAGCAACCTAACATACGAGAACAAGCACTGTAATATTCTAACTATAGTCCGTTCATTCTAGGTTGGGCAGAAATCGTAATCCCTAACCTCTGTAACTAAAAAAGGGCTAGAGCAAATGAGCCGTCAATTTATACACGTATTCCCTAGCCAAGTTTTCCTATTTGGTAGACATATAAGCTCGATTACTCTAGTCCTTTTTGAGTTATGAGAGGTTAGGGATTACAATTTCTGCCCAATCTAGAATGAATGGACTATAGTAATCACATTCAGTAGTCCACACACAGACACACATACACACACACACACACACACAAGAAGCAGTCAATTATCACATATATCTTTATTCACAAATAGGACAATTCAGTGAAGCCTGGTATAAGAAAGTATTTACATGGATCGCTATATACAGCTAAATTATGTATAAAATAATACATACCATAACATTTAATTTAAATATATTAACATGCAATCTCTATGGCTAAGTGATAAGTAAGGTGGGAAACCCTGGGATAAAATAATTCCATATTTTGTTAGACATTACTTCTCTCAAGTTATTTAAATCTGAGTTAGTAATATAGCACTGCTTACTATCAGGTCTACGTTATTTTCGTATCATACGCATCCATAAATGTACAGTAATTATGCTTATACAGTAATAAAATAAATATTAACATTTTTAGTGTGTAGAATAATAATAATAAGAGAATAGGTATACCAATTAACAACTATGACTACTGTATGATTAGAGTGTTATTCATTTAAGTTATAAAAAATATACTTAACAGTAATTAAAAGATACACAATAAAACAGTTATAAAACTTCTATTAGTCATAAACATCCCAATTCTATTAATAAGTTTCTATACTAAAGTAGTAAATATTGTACTACAGCATTATGCACTAATTTCTAAATGCTAAGTGTATAAGCATAATGCAGTTGGTGATGGCTATTAACTCCTTCACCACCATGACGTAATTTTCATCTTATTCTGGTTATCATTAGACGATTTTCTTCAGCTTACAATCTATCTCTAGGAATTAAAGGGGTACATACAATCTCGGTAAACCCTCTGAATAACATATGGTCCTTAATTTTTTTGTTTATACAATTAGTTTAACCATACCACTGAGTTCCCAAATAGATAAACTGCATAAAATCGTCTAGTTTTAGCCAGAATTAAAGTTAAAAAGATGTCATGGTGTTGAAGGGGTTAACTATGGTAACAAAACACCATCAGTAGCAATCAAAATGTTGTACCTTTTCAGTATACAATGATGCCTTCCTTCCTTCCTCTTATTCTGGCTATCATGAGATGATTTTATGGAGCTTAGGAGAGATTTGTGAGAGTCAAAACTGTAAAGACTGTAAAGAAAGTATGTCTATGAATTTGGAAGGCCTTGCACGGAGAGAGAGAGGGAATAAGATGTGGAATAAGGTCTTACAAAGTTATCTTACATTTAACCCCTTCTGTACCGGTGAAGTACTGTTAATTTTATTTGGGCAACTTTTAGACGATTATGTTCAGCTTAGGAAGGACGTCTACCCATTAAAAGGCTGTAGACTACTCAATTAATCCTTTTAGCAACCATATATCCTTCCTAAATTTCATTTAAATCGTCTAAATATAGCTGAAATAAAATACAAAAGACGTCGCCGGTACAGAAGGGGTTAAAGAATGCACAAAGGAGGCTGCTAATGTAAGTGTAAAGAAACGCATCAATAAATATACATTAAATCCACCACAAGGACTTGAGACTGAAATCATACCTCTTATGGATCACTGTCTTTAACCCCTTCAGCCCGATTGTGTAACTTTCATAATTTTTTGGTTACCATCAGCCGATTTTCTTCAGTTTGTAATACACCTCTATGAGTCAAATGGGTAAAAACGATCTCAATAAACCCTCTTAGTAACATAGGTCCTTCTTAAACTGTATAAAATTATCTAATTTTAGCCAGAATCAAAGGTAAAACTGCATCAGGGTGTTAAGGGGAGATGGTTCACTTTTTGGGCGATTTTTGCATGTATTCATTATTTTTCTAGTTTCCTCCCTAGACCTCCATCAAATTAAAAAACAAATCCATTAGATCCCCCTTCTAGATCAATTTGTACATTTTTTAGTAGAAAAATGCCGGTTCTTCCAACATTACAGGTTCACTATCGTTCGCCAGGGAAAAAATTGGCACCTAAATAGCACGAAAGGTCTAAATATTGACGAAAAAATGGGGCGAAAGGTCTTAAAATTGACTAACTAATGGGGAAAACTTCTTAACATCTGAAACTAATGGGGCGAAACATGAGGGAGAAAGGGGACCAGGAAAATGACCCATGTCCCCTTAAGTGAGGAGTGCCTGTAATTTGCAAGGAAATACACGCTGCCAAATACACCAACAGCACAAAATAAAGGCATAATTTTCACTGAGGGAATGACATAGTATGTGAGTAAATTAGATTTATTTAAATAGAAAATAAAAACATCAAATATTGCATGGATAAACTGCATAATATTGTTTTCTTTATCATTACTATAGCTTTGCAATTGCAGGAATCTCAGAAAAATGTAAACAAGAGGGCTAGGTGAACAATATTTGCCATACAATAAAATAAACAAATCTACACCACATATTTTCTTCTGGGAATAATAAACTTGGTATAACTGTCTTGATAGCGTAATGCATAAATGCGCGGAATTTTGGTGCGAGTATCCTAGGTTCGAGTCCTTGGATTGCAACATGTTTTTTTTATTTTTTTATATACAATTAGTTTAACCAGACCACCGAGTTCCCGGATAGAACTCCCATAGGGCTGGCCCGAAGGATTAGATCATGATGTGCGAGCAATAAAAGCAGAAATGGAAAAATCAGGAAGGTATTAAATGAAGCTAAGGAGAGAGGAGTCTTTTAGGAAACGGAAAATTCGGAAGGGGGAGAAGGACGGAGATTCCGCTAGTATGGCACAAAGGTCGTAATTGCCAAAATAAAGAAAGCGCAGGCGGGAATACTTTCGACAGTCTGTAAAAATGTGGCGAATCGTCAGAGACGTGCCGCATGGTACACTGAGGTTGAAGACCGTGCGGGGACGACATCAAGTAGCCATGGGTTAAACGCGTGTGACCAATCCGGAGACGTGTCAGAAGAACTTCGCAATGTCGGGTGGAATGAACGACGATTGCCAAGGGCCGACTGTAGGTTTCACAAGGCAAAGGAGGTTTACTAGCTCTGTTGTGTGCTAGGTGGGTAGGTGATCCAGTGAGGTACTGTATAACATAATAGCTCTGACACCACCGTCTTGTTGGTGTAATGGTTAGAGCGTATAAGAATCTGTGTGATAACCCAGGTTCGAATCCCGGTGGATCACATATTGGAGCTGTAGACATTGATTTTAAACAGAAATACATTCCCAAATTGACTAATTCCTTGAACGTGACGAGTGCGTGTTGGTAAATGTGCAATTAATTTGCTTGGGAAACAGATTCACTTGCTCATGTAGTGATGTACATCCTATGTGGTGGTTTTGTGTTCTTTTATTTCAAAATTATATTTTACTAAAGCGTTATTTCCACATAGTGATTTTGATGTTCTTTTGTCTATACAGTATATTGTGTCGTCCCTGTTTTGGTTGTTGGGTTTGCAAGTTTTACAATATAATTAATAATAATGATGGTTTCTGATGGATAGAAAGTACTGTGAATTTGACCCATGTACTGTATTTATAAATGTACTACAACCTTATTATAGCTGGTAATTCCGTTAAATATGGATGTCTACAGCTCCAACTTCCTTATAGCCAGAAACCCCCAAGTACAGTAGTCAATGAATCAGGCAAACAAACAGAAGACTGGCCATTTTGGTTGCGGCTGATTTTACTTTAACCCACTGAGCCCCAGCTAGTTATTAATAAATGTACCACCAGGGCCCAATAGGTTTTGATTTTTTTTTTTTTTCCCCAGAAACAATAGCGAATGGGTTAGGAATGAAGGAAAAACCACGAAAAACCGATCAAAAAGCTAAAAAAATGGTCCTACAGAGCCCCCGAAAACGGATTTTACAAGAGTAAAAAATTGAAGGCAATTTCCCCCAAAAAACATGTTTCTGCGCGCTCATGCGCACACGGTTGGACTTTGAGAGTTTTCAACCATCGGCATGGGTGCGTGGGATACTTACACAGTTCCCATACAAATCTGAGCCCTCTAGGTGCCATAGGACCGAAGTAATTGGGACCGACGCAACTGTTGCGTCGCTGGGTTCTGGTGATCGAACATTGCCGACGCAACACGTGCGTCGCTGGGATCCAGCGGGTTAAGAGGGGACAATTGACCACTTGCGAGTTGTAGGCTATAAGGAAGTTGGAGCCGTGAACATCGATATTAAACAGAAATACAGTACTGTACAATAATAATGTACGTTTCTGATGGATAAATGGTATGTTGAATTTGATTTTATGTATTTATAAATATACTACAACCATATTTTAGCTGTAAATTATGTTAAATATCGTTGTCTACAGCTCCAACTTCCTTATAGAACGAAACTCGCAAGTCGGCAATTGTTTTTCTGGCCCCCCTTTCTCCCTCACGTTTAGCCTGATTAGTTTTCAGATTTTAAGACGTCCGCCCGACTAATATGTCGATTTTAAGACCTTTCGCCCCATTTCTTTGACAATATTAAGACCTTTTGTGCTATTTAGGTGTCGATATTTACCTGGGGAGCGATAGCGAGTCTGTAATTTTAGGAGGAACCGGAATTTTTTTCTACCGATAAATGTACAAATTTATCTCGAAAGGATGATGTCTTGAAGGCGTCTTTTAAAGCTTGATGGAGGTCTGGCGAGAAACTAAAATATAAATAAATAAATAAACTGACCAATAAAGTGTGAAAAGGAACACCTTGAGATCGTTCGGCCATATGGAACGTATGGGAAGCGAGAGAATGACTAAGAGGGTGTACGAGAGCGAGGTGGAAGGACAGAGTGAGAGGTAAACCAAGAGAGGTGGAAGGATGGAGTGAAGAAGTATATGGATGAAGGCGGTGCTAGTTATTGTTGTTGTTGATGTTCCCTAAGCTGCCTGGCCGAACAGCCCCGAGTCCCTGAGGAAGGCCATGGCCACGATTGGGCTTTCCCACAGAGCTCTCATTGAGTGTAGATTGTGTTGTTGGCGTATGTGGTTGTGTGAAATGCAGTCTTCTATGATGTGTTTAATGGTATGGGGTGCTGTGTTACATCCCGGGCAGGAGTCGACAACGGAGTCATCCAGTCTCTTCTGATAGCTCAGGAGAGCTGGATGGTGTCCGCATCTCAGCCTGGCCAGGTGGACTCCGTCCTCGCGAGGAAGGGAGGATTCGGAAGGATGGATTTCGGGAGGTCGTGCATGCAGCTGCGTGTTGTCTGTGAGTGGGTGGATGGATCGGTGAGAGATATGAGTATGGATGTGCTTCTGGAAGTTGGTTCGGGGTGGGCAGGGAGGGAGAGAGGACAATAATTGTGTGTGATACCGTGTGCTGGGTGTTGTTTTGATATTTCTTGGTGTCTGTGGGTGTGTTAGTTGGGAGGAGGGGCGTCGACCGACTGAGGACAAAGGTGCATGGGGACATTTCGTTCGTGGCCACTCCTTCGGGGATCACGGCGTCAGGCAATAGATAGATAGACCAATAAATAAACACTATCCCCCTTAACTCCTTCTGTACTGGCGACGTCTTCTTAGTATTTTTCTAGATATATTCAGACGATTTTGTGCAGTTTAAGAAGGATCTGTGGTAGTAAAAAAAGAGTTAAGTGAGGTAGTTCGAAGCCTGTTAAATGCTGTAGGCCCTTGTTAAAGTAAAAAAAAATTGTCTAAAAGTAGCAAGAACAAATTAAAATGACGTCGCCGGTAAAGAAGTGGTTAAAATTTACTGGCGAGTCACTAGATAAAATTTAATTGTAATGAATAACCGGAGTCAGATTATTTTTGCTTTATTTCAAAAATATTTCATATGCTTACATTCTAACATAAAGACACAATCTCAACACAGAAACACAGAATAAGCACATTTTTGTACTTGATTTACAAGTACAACCTATTAGTAAGCAAACTAAATATAGTACAGTATATAACTAGCTTCAACTAACCCCTTTAAGGGGGGTCACCGGCTTTTTTTATCTTTCTCTCCTTTTCTCTCTTTCTCTGGCTTGTAACCATTCGGCCCCATTCAGCCAACTGTTTTAAGACGTTTATCCCCATCCAGGTGTCGATTTCATCTCTATCGCTCGCCAAGCAGCATTGTATGGAGAAATCCGGCTTTGCCGGAGAAATTTTTCTATCGAACAATGTATAAATTTAGCTTGCTGTAAAAACAAAAATATATATATGCTGGCTTGCTGCCACTCACCAGGAAATTATTGACACATAGATGGGAATAAACGTCTTAAAACAGTAGGCTGAATGGATACAAGCCAAAGAGAGAGGGAGAGAAAGATAAAAAAAGTGAGGTGGGCCCCCTTAATCAGATAACTTCACTTTATGTTTAGTTCTGACTACAGGCACCCCTCACTTCAAGTTACATTATAAATTGTTTTTATAAGCGAGGTTATTGGGGAACTATTAACCCCTTCATTACCGAGCATGACTTTTTCTATTATTTCAAACATATCTAGAGGCTTTTATATAGCTAAGGAAGGATCTGTGGTAGTTAAAAGG
The DNA here is from genome assembly GCA_032716605.1 of Paralithodes platypus. Lineage (NCBI taxonomy): Eukaryota > Metazoa > Arthropoda > Malacostraca > Decapoda > Lithodidae > Paralithodes > Paralithodes platypus. The sequence goes on from CM064521.1 coordinate 8,756,353, forward strand.
GTGACTCGAGATACTTTGAAGCCTTTTAATTGCTTCATGTTCTTCCTAAGCTAAATATAACTGTCAAATCCTAGCTAGAATACAATGGAAAAGAAGGCTCGGTTATGGAGGGGGTAATTTTGACTGTTTAGTATATATGTTTGATAAGTGGTTTACAAGTTTTTAAAAGTTCAAGAAAGCCAATTGAAACACTTCTGAATGTATTATATTTTGTCACCAACAAACTCTACTTCTAAACTCAATTAATGAAATCAACAAATACATGTGGCACTCCAAGGACTCGAACCTAGGATACTCACACTATGTTTGATAAGTGGTTTACAAGTTTTCAAAAGTTCATGAAAGCCAATTGAAACACTTCTGAATGTATACAGTAACATATTTGCTAAAATAGAAAATATAATGATCCAGTATTGGAAATAAACCCTATCTAAGTTGGAGGTGTCACGTACGATAATAATAAATTATAATAAATTAGATAGATAGATAATAAAATAGAATAGAATAAAATAGATAATATATTGATTAAGTATTGGAAATTTACCTATCTAAGTTGGAGGTGTCACGTACGATAATAATACATTATAATTATTATGTTCCTTCCAACAACCAACTCTACTCCTAAAATCGATTAATGAAATTTACAAACACATGTGGCAGTCCGTGGATTCGAACCCAGGACGCTCACACCGAAAATCAACACCTTATGCATTGCACCACGAAGACAGTTAAAGGATGGTGGACACTGCCTACGATTTATTATGCAACTTCGAATCCTGCATATCAATCTAAGCATGTACACACATCCCGACTGCAACTCACGTAGGCTATGCATATGTGAATGGAAAGAGCAATTAATGGGGCCTTAACCACTAGGGAAGTCCTCTCGATAAATTACCCCTGAACCAATATCAATTATTATGTTCCTTCCAACAACCAACTCTACTCCTAAAATAGATTAATGAAATATACAAACACATGTGGCAGTCCGTGGATTCGAACCCAGGACGCTCACACCGAAAATCAACACCTTATGCATCGCACCGCGAAGACAGTTAAAGGATGGTGGACACTGCCTACGATTTATTATGCAACTTCGAATCCTGCATATCAGTCTAAGCATGTACACACATCCCAACTGCAAAAAATAGATAGATAGATAATAAAATATAATAGAATAGTAATCAAATTCATCATTATTAAATTACTCACTAGATGTGGGGCAGTAAAACGTTTTAAATTAAGTATAAAATAGTGACCACAATAAAAAAAATAAACCACCGAGGAATATGTCTTCTAAGCGTAGTAGGGAAGGTATACAGTAGGGTAGTGATTGAGAGAGTGAGAGTGAGAACGGAGAAATGGATAGGCAACGAGCAGGGAGGTTTTAGGAAGGGAAGAGGATGTGTAGATCAGATTTGTACCCTGAATTGTGTTGTGGAGAAGTATCTGGAGAAGAAACAAAAGGGGTATGTTGCCTTTATGGACTTGGAGAAGGCCTATGACAGAGTGGATAGAGAAGGTTTGTGGAAAGTACTTAGAATATACGGAGTAGAGGGCAAGTTGCTGAAAGCAGTGAACAGCATGTATGAGGGTGCAAAGGCGGCAGTACGTGTGGAGAGTGAGCAGAGCGAGTTCTTTGACCTGAATGTTGGTTTGAAACAGGGGTGTGTGATGTCCCCGTGGTTGTTTACTGTATATATGGATGGAGTCATGAAAGAAATACTATCAAGAGCAGTGGATGTTGGTGTATCGCTGAAAAGGGAGGGAATTGAGTGGAAGCTACCTATACAGTCGACGCTCGATTTAACGGACTAATAGGGGGGAGACCGAGTCCGTTGCTGGAAAATGTCTGTTGCTGGAAAATCGCTCTCGAAAATCGCCGATTTTGCCCTAATATGCCTCGAAAATGAAGATGTTTAACTTTCCGGGTGTTTTTATGTCTTTCCTTACATATTGCACATAAAAATAAAGTGTTTTTTTAATAAAAACGTTCTTTCATTACCGAGATAAACATAAAAACCATGGAAATACAGGGGTTTGCCGGGAAACTGGTGCGCCGCGCCAGCCAATTACCGGACTTTTTTTCGACCAACGGACTTTGCCCGTTGCTGGGTACATTGTCCGGCTACGGACAGAGTCCGTTAAATCCGAAATCCGTTGTATCGGGGTCCGTTAAATCGAGCGTCGACTGTACTGCTGTTTGCGGATGATACAGTTCTGATGAGTGATAATGAATGGGAGTTGCAGGGTCTGGTAAATGAGTTTGGAACAGTGTGCGAAAAACGGAATTTGAAGGTAAATGCGGGGAAGAGCAAGGTTATGGTCTTCGAAAGGGGTGAAGTCACAGAGTGTGAGGTGAAGCTGAACGGTCAGGCTATGGAGATCGTCAACTCTTTTAAGTATCTGGGCAGTGTGTTGAGTAAAGATGGGACTGTGAATGAAGAAGTGCGGGAGAGGGTACAACAGGGGAAGAGGGTTGTAGGAACGCTAAACGCAGTAACAAGAAATAGGGTGGTCAGTATGGAAGTGAAGAAGTCCTTGCATGACAGTGTGGTAATCCCGACACTGACTTACGGAAGCGAAGCATAGACGTTGGTTGAGACTCAGACCAAGAGTGAGAGCAGTGGAAATTAATTACTTAGAGTGCGTGCAGAGTTACATGGAGGGATAGACAGACTAATGAGGAAGTAAGAAGGAGGTGTGGTGTGGAGGTAGATGTGCTGGAAAGTGTGAAAAGGAACAACTTGAGATGGTTCGGCCATATGGAACGTATGGAAAGCGAGAGAATGACTAAGAGGGTGTACGAGAGCGAGGTGGAGGGACAGAGAGGTAGACCGAATGAGAGGTGGAAGGATGGAGTGAGGAAGTACATGAACGAAGGCGGTGCTGGTTGGGGGGAGGGGCGTCGACTGACTGGGGACAGAGGTGCATGGGGGCGGTTCGTTCGTGGTCACCCCTTCGGGGATCACGGCATCAGGCAATAGATAGAGAGAGAGATAAAATAGTGAAAATACAAACTTGTTCCTTAGATAATCACATTGACCTATTCAGTACCAGGGACGTTCCTTTTTTCATATTCTGGCAACTATTAGACAATTTCATTCAGCTTATGAAAGACCTCTAGCAATAATAAGGCTGCAAACTATATCAACCAACTTCTTCAACTACCACAGATCCTTTCTAAGCTGCAAAATATCGTCTAAATCTAGCTAGAATACATTATAACACACGTCGCTGGTACTCAAAGGGTTAACATTTTCCTCATTCTTAGAAGAAGCTCACACAATTATTCTTCTTGCCAACCTAAGTAAAAATTAGTGAAATACAAACACCTTCCTTTCATAATCATTTTATGGGAGCCCACCTCGCTTTTTTTCTCTTTATCTCCCTCTCTCTTTGGCTTGTATCCATTCGGCCCCATTCAGCCTACTGTTTTAAGATGTTTACCCCCATCTAGGTGTCCATATTTTCCTGGCGAGCGGTAGCGAGCCAGCATATATTTATTTTTGTTTTGATAGCAAGCTAAATTTGTACATTTTTCGATAGAAAAATTTCTCCGGCGAAGCCGGATTTCTCCATACAATGCTGGCTCGCGACCTAGATGGGGATAAACGTCTTAAAACAGTTGGCTGAATGGGGCCGAATGGATACAAGCCAAAGAAAGAGGGAGAGAACGATAACAAAAAAGACGGTCACCCCCCTTAACATTTTCCTCAATCTTACTCTTACACTAAGCTCGCACTATTCTTCAAGCCAATTTACCGTCTTCACTACAGTACCATCTATTCTAGTCGGTAATGCCTCACAATAACTATGCACCCTACTCTTCGTTAATATTTACAAACACTTTTCCTGGATTGCTTAACACATTACGAGCGGGTGGGTCGGTAACTTCTACTACCCGCCAAGCGGGTGGTTTTACCCTAAATGGGGTTGTTTCCGTGCTCTTTTTCATGCATAAACAAGACCCAGAGCGTAATACAAGTATCTATCCCTGAAAGGGCGTAAACAGAGCTTTCCAATGACACCCGAACCACCTTCTACGACCACTGGTTCTCTTGCAACGATCGTGCAACACGAGTGCAAAAACCCTAAAATAAGGTAATTTTCTTACATAATTCCCTGTGTAGCGAGTGAGAGAGGGTGGAGGAGGGTGTAATAAATTTCAGTCGACCCACGGCGGTGGTGGCGAGCGGTCAGGAAGCAATCTATGCTCCTCGCACCGCTCAGCTCTCTCAGAGCACATTACGTGCTCAAAATTGCACTCGACATATGTCGAGGCCCGCATATGGGCACGTTTTCTTTAACTCGACATATGTCGAGTGCCGATGTTTAAGGGTTAAAGACCCAGATACTCAAAATATCAAACACGTTGGGTGACCCGGTTAATTTAATCTTTTCTACTAATTATTTCATATGTTTTCACCAACAAACTTTACTTCTAAACTTGATTAATGAAATTAACAAATACATGTGGCACTCCAAGGACTCGAACCTAGGATATTCACACTGAAATTACGCGAATTTATGCATTACGCTATATTTTTTGTGAATTTTGAGAAAATTTCTCCCTCTGCTAACATGTTTTCCTCACCTGGTTAATTTCAGAAGTAGTTTATTGCCTTGGAAATTAATCAAGTGAGGATTACATATACAGTAGAACCTTAACCATCCAGGCTAATCGGGGGAAACCCTCTTCTGGAAGTCTGGAAATTCTGGATCTGCCAAAAGTCCGAACTTCATACTCTGACTTCTGGAAAAGTTCGGACAAGATTTTTAACTTCCGAACTATATTACTCAAGACTTATGGAAAAGTCAAGATAATATAGTCCGGACAAGATCCATATTACTACACTACTCACACTTACAGGGAGGGTTCTGTGGGAGCACTCGGTTGTGGCCTTGGCCTTGCTCGGGACCTTGGGGCTGCTCGGCCAGACAGCCTGGGGAACAGCAACAACAACAACAACTCACACTTACAGACTTTTCCAGAAGTTTGAGTAAGGAGGTTCTATGGTATTATGGCTGTGATTATATAAAAACTGAAAAATAATTATCTGAATAAATGATAGGTAAAACATCTTCCTCATGATCGTCACATCTCTATAACCTCGGTACAGTCGTAGTATTTCCCAAGTCAACAATACTCAAAACTCTAGCCATGTCTCAATTACAACTGTTTGAGTATCCAGGCCAAAGTCTGTAAAAGTAACAATAAATACTCTTATGCGTTACCTCTTGCAAAGCTTTACAAAGCAATGTACAGCACACACTGACTTTTAACTCTTTTAGCACTATGACGTCCTGTTTACCTTTTTCTCTGGCTACATTAGACGATTCTATGCAACTTAAATGTTATCTAAATGTTTATTTGATGAGTATTTCCCCCTTTCAGTCCTAGAGATGGATTATTATTTTTGACATCGTTCTTAACACCAATAACCCTCAAATGAAATTAATGAAAGCATGTGATTCTCCCAGGATTCGAACCTAGGATATCTCATACAGAACTTACACGCTCTAACCATTACACCATCAAGACAGTTTTTACAAAGAAAATTATCTAATAGTAGTCTAAGTAAGACAAAAATTACACCATCGTGCTGAGAGGGTTAATCTTATAGTAACCTTGATAGCCTCTGTAGTTAATAATGAAGTGATGAACCTAAAGTAAAACAACAATTGAGCTTGGCTGTGCTTGGCCACGGCGCTCAGCTTGGTGTATCTTTATCCTCGGGAGCCTATAGGGGTGGCGAGTTACCCAGCACACTATTTACATACATACAGTACATACTCCTTAAGATGATTCGGCCATGTGGAACGTAAGGGAAGCGAGACAATGACTAAGAGAATGTACGAGAGTGAAGTGAAAGGACAAAGAGGGAGAGGTAAACTGAAAGAGAGGTGGAAGGATGGAGTTAAAAAGCATATGCGTGAAAGCGGTACTGGATAGGAGAAGGGGCGTCAACTGACTAGGGATAGAGGTGCATGGGGACAATTAATTTGTGGCCACCCCTTCGAGGATCACGGCGTCCGGCAATAGATAGATAGATAGACATACTGTACATACATACTGTACATTAACCAATACCATAGGGGGAGGTGTGGCGGAGTGGTATTGCCACTGGACTGGTAATCCAATGGACCCGAGTTCGAATCCCAATATGTCAATGGGAGGATATTATTGGGATGGAATTTGTGCTGTACCTAGTATCAGTGCATTACCACAGCACACCGAAATGCCAAAAAAATACCCCCATTGTTCCCTGATTAAATAGCATTGTATGAATATTCCCATATTCAAAATTATGCTACAGGGGTGCAATGCCTAGTGAGTTAACTGCTCAATAGGTGGCATTCTGAGAGAGAGGGTCCGAGTGTGGGGAGTGAGACTGTGAAGCGCAGAGGCGAGGCAGCTTCAGAGATGGGATTGCTTCGAGCCGTGGAGCTTCGCATGTCTCACTCCCTAGCCTGGAGCAAGACCTCACGGGCCTCACCGTGTTCAGCGGTAGAGTGTAAAGGCTATCAGCCTATGCCCGAGAGGGAGTTGTTGGAATATAGATTTAAAAAAACTGTAGGATCCAGTAATAAAAGCCCCTGCAGTCCCAAGCACTGTGGCAAAAATGGCAGGAGAGACCACCTTTTCACCCCAAGAGTGAGGCAAGACTGGCCCTGTCACCCTTCAGCGGGTCTTGTATATGCTGTGAGAAGTGTTGCCAACACGGGAGTAGTGCTCAAAAGGTCGTGGTAACTGGTACAGGGTTGTACAGGCAGTTACAAGGAAAGTACATTACTGACGAATATACTCGGGCCTGGGACTAGGGAGTTACTTATCTACTGACGAATATACTCGGGCCTGGGACTGTAAGGGTTAAAAACGTGATCTACACGTGAGTAGGTTAGTCTTTTTGTTCAACTATTTAGCAGGTATTTTGCTTCATGTTTAAACTGAACTAAGAAAAGTTGACAGACTGCGTAAAAATATAATTTGAGTAGGATTACTTTATTGACAAACCTAGGATACTCACACCAAATTTCGCGCATTTATGCATTACGCTATCAAGACAGTTAAAGAATTATGCACAAGCCTACGATTTATTATGCATTTTCGAATCCTGCATACAGTATTAATCTGAGCATGTACATACATTCCAACTGCGCTATGGTAGCCTAATATATAGACGAATGGAATGTATCTGCGAAACATGGTCAATAAAGTGCTCCTCCTCAAATGGTATTATTATTTATTTTGCTTCATGACAAACTGGCAAGCCAATTCCACAAAAGTGTTTTTAGGGGTCGAAACTCACGCGGGGAAGATACTACAAAAATACCAGCCACTCAGAAGGTTGATAAGCTAAACACTGAATCCGACAGACAAACTAAGTAGCACAGATGGGATGTGACTTAAGTGTAAAAAATAGTATAAAACAATAATAAAATAAAAAATACAAAATAAATAAAAATACATATATCTATATATCGATCTATCTATTCTGGCACATACCTCATTATTTTATATATACAGTATATATACAGTACAGGATATACTGTATCTATATATATATATATAATTTTTTTTTTTTTATTGGGGGTCGCCGACTATTCTTATTTCTAAGAATAGAAATAAATAAATAAATACTGTAAATAGAAAGAAAAGAAAGAGTGCTTGATGTCTACTGGAATTACTAAATGTAGTAGAACATAACGCTAAACCATTGTACAGTACAGTATGTACTATCAACAACAAAAGTTTGTTCCCTCAACCTGCCATTTTGTGAATACAAATCACTTGGGGGTCGAAAAACGGAGCATTTATTGGGTGTAAATGGCACTTCTTTCAGAGGCTTCGTTTGTCGACCCCCAGGTGTTTCGGATTCACTCAGTGGCTGGTTGGGGGGACGAACTTTTGTCGTTGATAAGTTAATTTGACTTTATATTGTCTTTGTCCAAGTTTTGGTTTGTTTAGTTTGCAAGTTTTACATTATAATTAATAGTACTGTACAGTATGTATGTATGTATCAATCTTGCAATTCTGAGGAAGAGAAAGGACTGAGCAATCAACACAGTATGTATGTACAGTATATACTCAGGCACATACCCCATTGCTGGGGGTCTCCGACTTGAGACAGAGCCCGAACAGAAGCAACATTAAAGGGTTCCAATTCTCAGGGTCCGGGACCACTTTTGCGTTCCGTCGCCCCTTTCTGTCTCGATGAGAAGGAGAATTTTACAAAGAGAGGAGGATTCCTAGCCCCCTGCTCCCAATCAACACAGTACCTTTTGTTATTAAGTAGTTATTCTAATTACCATAACTATGATATTTCCTTGCATAGTATAAATTACATATACTGTAGCTGAGCACAAATTCATTTTAACCATATTTTCATAACATATGAAATGAGTACAGTATTTAACAAGAACGTGGAAAAATTTGATACAATTAACACTATCTGGTCCGACATCTTATGCATTGTGATATTTTGCTTAAATATTATTGAGGATTTTGCTTGTTTTTGCCATTTTCAAACAATGTAATTTAGTTTGTCTCCTAGGCTAACGAAAACACCTTTCCGAAATTCCTTCAAACTAAAAAATGCCTACCCAGACACCCATCAAGATATATTAGTACATTTTTCGATAGAAAAATGTCCTGGCCGCCATCGGAGGGGGACTTTGTCGGTGCAGATTTCATATTAATTAACCCTCGGAATCCGGGAGGTCTCATATGAGGCAAAACAAAATATTGGCAGGAATCCGGGAGACCTCATATGAGGCAAAATGCGCGGGTAAAAATCGACGCTAAAATCGTCATAACACGGAAACCACACGTCATAGCGATGTCATCTCAATGCCACTCAACAGACAACAAAAAGTTCTACAATTTGCAAAAAAAAATTGACTGCTCTAGGTGGTCTCCATCAGTAGCTACTGAATTATGAAATTTGCCTGTACCAAATGGGCCCCGGACACAGCGATCGGGATCATATGAGGCCCCCCGGATTTCGTGGGTTAAGGTCACTATAAACATTCTAGATACATAGGCATAGTAAGCTTATATTACAGTACTAGGGCAGATAGCAAGCACTTTGGGGGGAATGGGAACTACGGTAACTATAAATTATGCCTGTACAGTGATTCATCAGTCAATCACTCACACTCCTCAGTATAAATTACCTATGTACAGTGGAGAATACTAGCTAATTTCTATGCAGTGGTTCAACTAGTATTCAACATTGATAAAAACAATTCAACATTGATAAGAACAATCATATACCCACAATGAGTTAAATATGTAATTAGATTTGGGTAAACTAGGCTAATTACGTTGCAAGATTATTTCGCCACGATGGCAATAAAGTAATACCTATTTATTGGGTGGGGTAATTTCAGTGATATACATTATGTTAATGTGGCGTGGCCCAAATTATTTTCTTGACATAAACACTCATAGTTATCTTTAGCAGAAGACCTAAATGTATAGATAAAGCATATTTTTGTTATCATTCTATATGTGACGTTTTTTATTGATAAAAAACCACTGTTCGCGGAAAAATTCCTGTTTTACCTGTTTTACCATAATATATTTAGTGTCCAAATGTTCCACACAGTGGAAATAGCCCTGTAGCATGGGCAATGGGGATACGTCTGGAAGCCTGGAGGCAGTTTCTGCCATGGCCATCACTTTTTGGGAGCTTCTTGAGGATGCAACGTTCGTTCATATCCAAATGCACAGTTGGCCACATGAATTTGTATCCACTCTATGATTTTATGTCTACTGTATTTATCTATCTACTGCCAGACGCCATGACCCCCGAAGGGGTGGCCACGAATGAATCACCCCAATGCACACCTGTTCCCTGTCAGCTGAACAACACCACTTTCTCTCATATACTGTACTTCTCAACTCCATCCTTCCACCTCACTTTCGGTCTGCATCTCCCTCTCATACACTCTCTTAGTCATTCTCTCGCTTTCCAGCAACAATAATTTACTATAAAACCATTAACTGATCATATGAACTAACTACAGCATTACTATTTATACTTTAATTCATACTATTTTTCCTTCCATACATAAAATCACAGTGTATACAAATTAATGTGAGCAACGGTACCGTAACTATCATACATATACATAAAATTACATACATAAAATTTTAAGACTGAGTGTTCCACACATAAGTGCAGTTTCAGTCTCTTGTCCTAATGGCGGCGTTCCAGGCAACCCTGTTAAGGGCTGCTTCACTTGTCAAGTTCTTGGATTTGAGATCAGCGCGTATAGTCCGATTCCAGGTCTTCCTCGGTCCACCCCTTGGTGCAGCTCCCTCCACAATCACAGACCTGCATTTTTTCACCCAATTTTGTTCATCCATTCTCTCCACATGTCCATACCATCCCAGTCTACTTGTACGCATCACCTCGCTAATACTCTTTAAACCTAAACGTCTCCTCAGCTCAACATTTGTTATTCTATCCTGTAGCCTGGCCCAAAATTATCAATTTAACTCTACTATTTGTCGTAAATAGTATTTTTATGGAATTTGTATACTAATAGGATCCCCACCAATGAACGAACTATAGAACTATAAAAAAGGTATACAGTAAAAGGTATTAAGGTAGACTATTTTTTTTTTTTTTTTATAGTCTACCTTAATCCGCAGAGAAACTAACAACCACCCTTATGAATGCAGACAAATACAGTATATGGGCTCGTAAAATATGTCTTCATGCATGAATTTGTGCAACAGTTTGGGCCGCAGTCTGCACACCAACAAGCTAAGGAATCTATGGGAGACCTCACACGGGTGTATCTTGTGTTTGACCCACGTGATAAATGACTTAAAATGTGGCAAAGATACTATAGTCTATTGTTTTCCAGATGATAGTAAACTTATTCTTTTGGCAGCAAATTTCCCGATACTAACTGGAAGTATATGAAACAAATATATATGTACGTCATATATTTAAAAAAAAGAAAAAAAAGAAGGGGAACGAGTCTGAGAAAATAAATAGATAGATATAACGACTCGGACACAAATTGTGGGCATAGGCTTCGTGTGAGCTCGCCCATTAATTCGTCCCAAACAAGACCTGCTGGGAAGTCCAACATTGACTACTGCCCGAGCACAGCCTTCTGAGGGTACTCCTCCTTAACGTAAAAGTTTATTCAAAGTCTCATTTTTTTCCCCCTGCCAGACATTTGAATAAGTAGCACCCCGTTCTTAACATTAATCATCAATTACAAACTCCAATGTACTTGAATAAACTAATGAAAGCATATGGTCCTTCCGGGATTCGAACTCGGGACACCACACCCAGAACATATGTATCTAAACCATTACACCACCAACACAGTTCTCTTAGCAGCTGATTTATCAATACAGTACTTTATCCCTTAAAATACCGGTGCCACCCTTTTAACTTTATTCTGGCTACTATTAGACAATATTATTCAGTTTAAAAGGAGTCTCCAGCAATAAAAGGCTTCGAACTATCTCAATTAACCCTTTTTTATACCAGACTCTTCTTAAACTGCACAAAATCGCCTAAATATAGCAAGAATATAAAATATAAAGACGTCACCGGTACAGGAGGGGTTAAGAGAAAATATGACACTATAATGTCTCTGTACCAAATAACGTCGTCTTCCTAATTAAACACATATAAGGCTATAAATAAATTTGAAATCGCTGCGCAATTAAGGTGGGGGCCAGATAAATTCTCGTCCAGCTAAGAAAAAAACAATCTTATATAATTATTAATGAACAATATGGAAAGGAGGACAGTTACAGTATTATATTCAACCATTAAGGGGAGGCAGACCGTTTTTCTGGACCACCTTCTCCCTAATGTTTAGCCCCACTAATTTTGAGATTATAAGACGTTCGGCCCATTAGTTTGGCGATTTTAACACCTTTCACCCCATTTCGTTGTCAATTTTAAGACCTTTCGTGCCATCTAGGTGTCGATTATTTCCTGTCGAGCGAAAGCAAGCCTGCAATTTTATAGGAATCGGCCTTCGGCCGGGACATTTTTCTACCGAAAAATTTACAAATTTATATTGAAGGGGGGTCTAGGGGGTGTTTTTCTAAGCTTGATGAAGGTCTAGGGAGGAAACTAAAAAAATATATGAATAAATGAATTAATAGACCAAACAAACGGTCAGTCTCCCCTTAAATACCAATTAATCAAGAGCAAAGGGAGGATAAATCTTGGCCTACCTAGAGTGAATCAAGTACAGCAGGTCTCCCTCACTATCCGATGCCCCAATTTACGATATTATTATAGGTTTTTAGGTGTTTGGGTTTGGGTTTTGGCTGGTCCGAGAAAGCATCCCCATTTACCTCATTAATTTTTGGGTTCGCTAAACAGTATGAGTTTTCTATTGAAGATCGGATTTTCAGGAACGTAACCCAATCGTAAATCAAGGGAGACCTGTACGGACCAATTCCGAGCTTCAAGACAGCTGAAAAGATCAACAGTAATACAGATGAATAGATTAAAATTGACTTCACATTAACTTTAAAAACAAAAATTATATATTAACCCCTTCCGTACCAGCGGTGTCTTGCTAACTTTACTCTGGCTACTATTAGACGATATTATTCAGTTTAAAAAAGGTCTCCAGCAAATATTATTATTATTAAAATAGGGATTCGCACCAAGCCTAAAAAGACTATGTGGCACCAAAATAAACTTTGTGGAAAAAAACATCAGAGTTGTTGTGGGGCTGGGCGCAAGACGGAGTAGAGGATAAGAAGATTAGGAAACACTAATTAAAGTAGCTGAAGGAGACGGGTATGGAGGAGAAACTGCATAAGATGTGGGAGGGAGAAAGTGGGGGACTCTCCAAGCATATCGGCTAAGACAAGCGGGCGATTAAGGGAGGATATGAAGGGGAATGCCCGCCGTCGGGCATTGGAGAAACGCGGACAGTCTATCAGGAGATGCTGGACAGACACTGGAATATGGCAGCAAGGACAGAGCGTGGGGACATCACAGGACATCAAATGACCATGCGTGAGCCTGGTGTGGCCGAGCTGAAGACGGGCTAGAGCGGTCTCCCATCAACGATTGCGATGAGAGGAAGACTTTCAAGGTAGGACGGAAGGTTTGACAGAACGCAGTTTGACATCAGACACCCTCATGGAGGTCCATTCATCCTGCCAGTGCTGACGAAGTAATCAGATGCAGGAATACGCCGTGGCACGAGTCGGTGAGAGGTAATAGCAGAGCGGGCGAAAAAATCAACTCGCTCATTGCCAGGCACTCCAACATGACTCGGGACCCAACAGAAAGACAGGGACTTCAATTTAGTAGCGATGCGGAACAACCATTCCTGAATCTCCAGCACTAAGGGGTTAACAGCGGAAAGAGACTGAATACTCTGAAGAGCACTAAAGGAGTCACTAAAAATTACAAAGGTATGCAGGTGTGAACAAAAAATAGTACGTAGGGCAAATAAAATAGCAAATAACTCGGCCGTAAAGACACTAGCACATGATTGGATGTGACGTTGGAAGGTCAGGTCCGGGAACACAACCGCAAACCCTGTACCGGCGGAGGTCTTGGAACCATCAGTGTACACTGGAACGGCTGAAGAATGGTGTATTATTATTATTAAAATAGGGATTCGCACCAAGCCTAAAAAGACTATGTGGCACCAAAATAAACTTTGTGGAAAAAAAAAAAACATCGGAGGTGGTGTGGGGCTGGGCGCAATACGGAGTAGAGGAGAAGACTAGGAAACACTAATTAAAGAAGCTGAAGGAGACGGGTATGGAGGAGAAACCGCATAAAATGTGGGAGGGAGAAAGTGGGGGACTCTCCAAGCATATCGGCTAAGACAAGGGGGCGATTAAGGGAGGATATGAAGGGGAATGCCCGCCGTCGGGCATTGGAGAAACGCGGACAGTCGATCAGGAGATGCTGGACAGACACTGGAATATGGCAGCAAGGACAGAGCGTGGGGACATCACAGGACATCAAATGACCATGCGTGAGCCTGGTGTGGCCGAGCCGAAGACGGGCTAGAGCGGTCTCCCATCGACGATTGCGATGAGAGGAAGAGTTCCAAGGTAGGACGGAAGGTTTGACAGAACGCACTTTGACATCAGACACCCTCATGGAGGTCCATTCGTCCTGCCAGCACTGACGTACGAATTGAGTAACACGCGGGAAGTAATCAGATGCAGGAATACGTCTTGGCACGAGTCGGTGAGTGGTAATAGCAGAGCGGGCGAAAAAATCAACCCGCTCATTGCCAGGCACTCCAACATGACTCGGGACCCAACAGAAAGACAGGGATTTCAATTTAGTAGCGATGCGGAACAACCATTCTTGAATCTCCAGCACTAAGGGGTTAACAGCGGGAAGAGACTGAATACTCTGAAGAGCACTAAGGGAGTCACTAAAAATGACAAAGGTATGCAGGTGTGAACAAAAAATAGTACGTAGGGCAAATAAAATAGCAAATAACTCTGCCGTAAAGACACTAGCACATGATTGGATGTGACGTTGGAAGGTCCGGTCCGGGAACACAACCGCAAACCCTGTACCGGCGGAGGTCTTGGAACCATCAGTGTACACTGGAACGGCTGAAGAGTGTTGTAGCATATGTTCCGCAAACTGAGCATAAAGCAACTGTGGCGTTGAAGAGGCCTTAGAGGGGGGGGAGGGCAGCCATACAAACGGTAGGGCGAGGGAGTAGCCATGGGGGGAACTCTGACTGTCGGAGGGGTAGCACCGATGGAATGGGAAAAGAGAAGGAGGCTAGTAAAGCAGAGACCCGACCGGGGAACGAAGTAGCAGACACTAACGGGGCTAAGCCGGAAGCCGTGGGAGGAAAACCAGCCGAACTGTGTTGCAGACGGCGAAGATGATATCGAAGGGTCAGTTTATCCCGCCTGGATGACAGCGGTGGGACACCTGATTCAGCATAAAGGCTAATAACCGGAGTAGAGCGAAAAGCCCCTAGCGACAAGCGCAGACCGTGATGGTGAAGGGAGTCTTGGCGCTTAAGGTTTGTACGTGCAGCGGAGGCATATACCTGGCAGCCATAATCGATCTTGGAGAGAATAAGCGTTGTATGGAGGCACAGAAGAGTCGTCCGGTCCGCACCCCAAGACAAGTGGCTAAGGGTTTGTAAGAGTTGAAGCCGTCGGGTGGTGGAGGTCAGTAACGAACTAATGTGCGGGTACCATGTCAACCGAGTATCGAAAATGAGACCTAAGAATGGAGCTGAGGACCTGTAAGGCAGAGGGCGGTTATACAACGTAAGAACAGGATGCGGGACTGTATGGCGTTTTGTGAAAATGACGGCACAAGATTTCGAGGGCGAAAACCGAAAACCGAAAACCATGGGCCGTAGCCCACTGCGCAGCTGCATCGATGGCCTTCTGCATGAGAATTTTTAGAGCAGCGATATCCGAACCCACAGCGTAAATAGCGAAGTCGTCCACATACAAAGAAGCACGGACACCAAGAGGGAGAGAAGAAATAATACCATTAATAGCTAGAATAAAAAGGATGGTACTGTACTTAGAACACAACCCTGTGGGACACTGTCGTGTTGGGGGTATGTTCGTGAGAATGTATTCTGAAGCTTGACTCGGAAAGTATGATCACGGAAAAAGTTCTTCAAGAATACTGCCATGTTGCCAGACACACCAGAACGTAAAAGGGTATGAAGGATGTTGTATTTCCAGGCAGTATCATAAGATTCTTCAAGATCGAAGAATACAGCTAAAACTGACTTAGTGTCCGAAAAGGCGTCGCGGATAGACGTCGCCAATCTCAATAATGGGTCCAAAGTACTACGGCCCTTGTGAAAGCCATATTAAAAAGGTGACAGGATGCCTCTTGATTCTAGGAGCCACATTAAGCGGGAGTGAACCATGCGTTCTAATAATTTGCCTACACAACTGACCAGGGCAATTGGACGGTAATCTGCTGGTGCATGGCCCGACTTACCCGGCTTAAGGAATGGGAGAAGGATGGCATGTCTCCACTCAGCCGGAAAAAAGCCTGTGGACCACAGACGGTTGTAGATGGATAAGAGAAAGCCAAGCGCAGGTGGAGATAAGTGCTTCAGCATCAAGTAATGGACACCGTCAGGGCCTTCACATGTATCCTTACAGGCTCCCAGGCTAGACTCAAGCTCAGCCCGGGAGAAGGGGGCATTAAAAAACTGATCAGATGATAAGGCGAAGTCAAGTCGCTTAAGTTCAGAACGGCGTTTATGCATCTGGAAGGAGGGCGGGAGATGGGAGCCAGTACTAACATCACTGAAATGTTGTCCCAACATATTGGCCACCAGAGACGGGTCGCCCACAATGCCAGTGTTGGTATGGAGGACTGGGGCCGGCGTAGGCGCATGTTTCCCTGCAATCTTCCTGACGCAAGCCCAGACTTGCGGAACAGGTGTATCTGCGTTGATAGTAGAGGCAGACGACATCCAGCCAGATTTTTTTGCAGAGCGGATTGTACGACGGAAGAGCATTAGCCTGTTTGAAAAGAGTATATGCATCCCGCTCATATGGAGAGCCTTTTTTCCGACGGAAACTCTTCCACTTGGCTCTTTTATTGCGTAAAGCCGAAGTGCACTGAGCAGTCCACCACGGAACACACTTAGAAGACATACTCCGAGAGGTGCGTGGAATACATAGGCAGCACGAAGCACAAACATCAGGAAACTGGTAAGCATGGCATCAGGGTCCGGGAAAGCAGGGGTCGGATTAGGCGGAACGGCGAGATCAGCGAAAGATGTTCAGTCGGCACGATCGAAACACCAACGGGGAGGGCGCGGCACTGGGGAGTAAGACGTAGGGGAGAGGACAATCGGGAAGTGGTCAGTCGCACAGTAATCATTAAAGACCTTCCAAGTAAAATCCAAGGAGAGTGTAGGGGAACACAGAGACAAGTCAATACATGAGAAGGTACGGGCGCCGCTATCAAAATGCGTAGAGGAACCAGTGTTTTAAAGAAATAAATCGTGCGTACGAATCAGAACCTCAAGGGAACGACCTCGTGTATTAACGGTAGAGTCACCCCACAGGGGATGCCTGCAATTAAAATCCCCTAAAAGGAGGAAAGGTGGAGGTAATAGAGAAAGGATTCTGTTTAATTCTGGAACATCGATCGGGACCGAGGGGGAAAGGTATATGGAAACTACTGCAAGCCAGCGTGAAAGGAACACTCTGGCAAGCGTGCATTTAAGAGAGATACGGATAGTTAACGGAGACATTGGGATATCATGATGGACGAGGAGGCAAGTATCATACTGGGATTGGGGAGAACTTATATAGGAGTAAAAAGGTATTGGGGGGGGGCATTAGATAAACGCGATTCTTGTAAGCTAATAACAAGTGGGCTAAACCTAGAGATAAGGTACGGTAACGAAGATCAACACGATGTGCTGCAAAACTACGAATGTTCCATTGTTCCAGCAAATATGAGGCTTCGAACTAATCACTTAACCAATTTTACTACCACGGATCCTTCATAAACTGCACAAAATAGTCTAATTATAGCTAGAATAGAATTAAAAAGACGTCGCCGGTATAGAAGGGGTTAAGAGAAAGTGTTATAAACTATTATAATATATCCACAATTTACTCTATGGTACAAATAACTTAGGCTTTATCAACAGAGAAAAGCTAGAACTCAACTAGACTTCTAAGTGCAGGTCTCCCTCACTATCCGATGCCTCAATTTATGATGTTATTATAGGTTTTCAGGTGTTTGTGTTTGTATTTTGCCTGGTCTGAGAACGTATCCCCATTTACCCCATTAATTTTAGGGTTCGCTATACAATTTTTCGATTTTCTTTTTTGCTTAACCCCGGGCTCGCCATCCTAAGGACACTATCGAGATCCGGTCGATCTGGCCGAAAAACGTTGTAATAGGCTAGTCGTATCTTTGTTATTTTAACTACTAGAGAATTCGAACACATCTCAGAACGTAGTCCTGTTTCATATCTGTAAACTGGCATTGAGTAGAGCTCTCTAGGTCAACTGGTTCAGTTGTGATGGCGATTTCCGTGGAGAGATTCGATGCGATGTTAGCAATATCGGACATTTGCAGACACTAATCTCGTCATAGCATACAACAACAACATTGATCCGACGTCTCCTTCTTGTTTTCAAAGGTGCGGTGTCGCAAAGACAGGCTTTGTTTACATGCGTCGGACGCACGGCTTTCAAAACACGCTTAATAGGCTTTCAAGCTTACGGATTCTAAAATGACACCCGGGCTCCTGCCCATCTGCCGCGGTGTCATTTTAAAATGACAACCGGGCAGGAAGGGTTAAGCGTCGTTTCCACATAGCGATTTTAATAAGTTGTTTTGTCTTTTTACTGTGTTCGTCCAAGTTTAGGTTTGTTTATTTTGCAAGTTTTACATTATAAGATTGGGTTTTCAGGAACGTAGCCCAATCGTAAATCGAGGGAGACCTGTCAACCTATCACACTGTACATAGTTATATAAAAATCATACATGTTGGCCTATAATTCAAAGATAATTTGATTTTAATTCAGCTAACGTGGCCAAAACTAAATTCGCCACCTGCGTTAACTCATTCAATACATTAGCATCAAGCCAGTATCACACGAGCCCTTTTTCCCTCAACATTTATCCTTAGCACTGGTCTGGCTGCTTAACCCTTCCTACCCGGGCTGTCTTACCCAATGACGGTCGCCCCTACCCGGGCGAAATGGCTGAAAAACGTCTAGGCCTAGGCTACTGTTTTTATGTTTATTTTCACTGCTACAACTTTCCCACTCATCTATAATCGTAGTGCGGTTTTCAATCTGTATTTTGGCGTTGAGTAGAGCTCTGTAAGTCAACTGGTTCAGTTGTGATGACGATTTCTCAGTGGAGCAAATATTGCAGAGATGTTGCCAATATGGGGGCTTTTCAGACACTAATTTAGTCTGACGTCAGAACATTAACATTGAAGAGACTTCTCCTTCTTGTTTTCGGAGGTGCGGTAACGCTTGGGTTTGTTGACATACGTCGTACGCACGGCGTTCAGACCAAGCTTAATTAGGCTATTAAGCTGCTGCCTTAGGTAAGGCATACCGGGTAGCGGCCCTTCTTTCGAGCTGTCCTTACCTAAGGCAGACCGGGTAGGAAGGGTTAAGAGGTAAACATCGATATGATTTCTGTCACTTAAATTCATCTATCGTCAGTCTAGTTTCCGATACCAGTGCAAAATATTCCAGAAATGTTGCCAGAAAAATTTTGATCATCGAATGTTGACTATAAAAGCTCTTGTGTGATACCGGCTTCAGTTTCAGTTTCATTTGAAGTTTGGACAGATTTTTTTTTTAAAAACATTCATCTGTACTGAAAGGATTGATACTGTGGCAAATATAGCGTTATTTACTTTACCTTCACACAATTTTATTCAACTCGGTAAGAACCTCTCAACACCAAAGAGTTATAGTTGGAGTCTGATACCATTACTGTACCCTTGATCCCTACTGTACCAGAGGGTATTACTTTACCATAACTGTACCCTCCAGTACACAACACAACCTCAAAAAATGGAGGAATACTGACCCTCCTAGCCTGTGGGAGCTTGGATATAAGCTGAGAAGTGTTGCCAACATATTAGATCAGTGCGTACAAGTAGTGGTACCTGGTACCGCTCGATACGGGCAGTTACAAGGACCGCATATTATGGACGAACGTCGTCCGTCGCTGGTACTGACGAGTGACTTTTTTACTGTCGGCCAACGTATGTCGCTGGGACAGTAGGTGTTAAGTTATTCCTAAGCTGCATGAAAGTGTGTGATGCTGAAGGTAACAAAATGTAAAATACTAAATTGTTGTTTGAATAATGGGGTTAATAATCATATCAACTGGAAAACACATAACTTTAGGGGCGATTTTTGCATGTATTTATTATTTTTCTAGTTTCCTCCCTAGACCTCCATCAAATTAAAAAAAAAACATCAATTAGATCCTCCTTCTAGATTAATTTGTAAATTTTTCGGTAGAAAAATGTCCCAGCCGAAGGCGGGTTCTTCTAACATAACAGGCTCACTACCGTTCGCCAGGGAAAAAATCGACACCTAAATAGCACGAAAGGTCTAAATATTGACAAAGAAATGGGGCGAAAGGTCTTAAAATTTACTAACTAATGGGGCAAACTTCTTAACATCTGAAAACTAATGGGGCTAAACATGAGGGAGAAAGTGGTCCAGAAAACCGGCCCATGCCCCCTTAACCCAGGAGCTGCGGGAAGACTCTTAAGAATTTCCCCGGGCGACTGCGGGAAGACTCTTAACCCTTCAAACTCGGATGGTACACGTGTGTACCATTATGTTTTGCCCCCAGGAACCCGGGTGGTACAACATTGTACCAGTGGTTGAAAGCCTGTGAGCTTGGTGTGCGAGGCGTCGGTCCGACGCATGTAAACAACAGCCGGCTGGACCGACGCCCCGCATCTCCGGCCACAAGAAGGAGAGCGTCGCTTGTTCGTGTGTGCCTGTATGTTGTTGTTAAGTATCGAAAAGTATTGTAAAGTGGCTGTTGTTGCTGTAAGTTATCTCCACTGAAATCATCATCACAACTCAACCAGTTGACTTCGAGAGCTCTACTTAACGCCATTCTACAGGTAAATAACACAGCTACGCTTGGGGATGCGCGGGAATGCGGGAAGCAGTCAGCATAACAATGATACGGTAGCCTAGCCTAGACGTTTTTCTGCCAAAACACCCGGGTTTCGGCCAATATTTATGTAATGCGTAGCCGGGGCTGGAGGGTTAAGATCCTGGGCCTAAAAAAATCCATTTAAAATACCCAAAAAAAACTTGAACCTTGTTTTTTTTTTTGCCCCTGGGCCATGCCAAATATCACTCTTCCACATCCCCCCCCCCCCTCTTTCAATTATCATCTATTTTCCCTGTTATTCCCTTATTCTGTGGTCTATTTTCGTGCTAACGTTAGCGAGTTGCTATCAGGGCGTTGTCATCAGTGTTACCAAGCGTGGGAATTAGGGGAGAAGTCAGGAAGAGAATTGAGAGGTACCTCCAGTGTCTCTCAAAGCTTCGTGAGTGGAAGGTTGGCTCACACTCACTCACACACACTCTCGCTTTCATTTCGCGATTTTGACCAGCCAAACACTGTTTCCACTTGTTTTATTGTTGTAACTGGTTAATATCTTCATATTAATGCTAAAATAGGCGCATATGAATAAGTATTAACGATATTTATGGTAAAATAACGATGTTAGTGATGGGAACAGCTCAAATATGTGCGCACAGGCGTGTGGTGTCTCATACCCCCCATGCGCAGCCGAGAGGTTAATAATTAGAGAAAATTTCCGACCCTATTGAAATTCCCAGAAATAAAATTCCAGGATCCATTCAAAGATCAGGTAAGACGTATACAATCATAAAATAGACCAACTTTGGACATTTTTGGATAATAAGTAATGAGCCGTACTTATGGAAAATTACTAAATATTATGGCAAAAACAATATACACACAGTATTATTATGTTACCTCCACCAACCGACTTTACTCCTAAACTCAATTAATGAAATCAACAAATACATGTGGCAGTCCAGGGATTCGAACCTAGGATGCTCACACCGAAATTCAGTGCATTTATCCATTGCGCTACGAAGACAGTTAGGTTTTGTTATGGTGTACCCACACAAATGCTGGACTATGATAATCAGTCTTTCTTCAGTTAGCTCCCATTGGATTATTAACAACAATTGACCACTTGCATTTTGCAGGCTATAAGGAAGTTGGAGTTTTTTACATTAATATTTAGCAGAATTACCAGTTAAAATGTGGTTGGAGTACATATACATAAATACATACAACTAAATTCAACATACATTTTATCCATTAGACATCTACTTTATTATTGCATTTCTGTTTAATACCGATATTTACGGCACCAACTTCCTCATAGCCTGAAACTCGCAAGTGGTCAATAAACATCTTTGACGTACGAGCAGGCCATTATCTTTGACGTACGAGCAGGCCATTTCGAACCCAGGCCTGTAATGTAGCAGATCAACAGCAAACCAAATAGACCACCAAGGAGCTACTACCAGGCTGATACCAAGTTTGATACAATTGACCACTTGCGAGTTTCAGGCTATAAGGAAGTTTTAGCCGTGAACATCGATATTAAACTGAAATACAATAATAATTTAAGTTTCTGATGGATAAATGGTATGTGGAATTGGGTTTTATGTATTTATATATGTACTACGACCGTATTTTAGCTGTAAACTATGATAAATATCGTAGTCTACAGCTCCAACTTCATTATAGAACGAAACTCGCAAGTCAGCAATTTCAATTAACCCTTCATGCACATGATGCAATTTGTGCCCTGTCTGGGATACTTAGAAGCCTTTGTGACCATCAGGGGTGTTTAGAAACCTTTAGTTTAGTTACTTCAACCTCTGCAGTTATCTTTGAGCTGTGGGCAGAAAACTAATTTTGGAGAGGTAATTATGAGATTGAGAGAACTCTATTTCTGACTGCTAAACGGCAACCCCCGATTCCACAGGATAGCGAGAGGCTGAAATTATTTTCTTTGGGACATTGATATCAGGTGCATGGACATTTACCTTAGTCGTTTCGCTTGTCTGAAAGAGGGAAATATACCGGTATATCTGGACTGAATACTGTACCAATGATCAGGCCAGGTAGCAGCCTGTGTTCTTTAGACTTTCTTATTTAGTGATAAACGAATTGTAATGATTAACGTACAGGTCTCCCTCACTAACCGATGCCCCGATTTACAATATCATATAGGTTTTTATGTGTTTGATTGATTGATTAAGTTGTTTGGGTTTGGGTTTTGGCTGGTCCCAGAATGCACCCCCATTTACCCCATTAATGTTAGGGTTTGCTATATGACTTTTCTATTTAAGGTCAGGTTTTCAATAACGCATCCCAATCGTAAATCGAGGGAGACCAGTACAGTACTGTGATTCTGTATAGCTATTTTGTTGTTGAGACTATAGTTAATGTTTTGATTTTCATTTGCATTTCAGTTAAGATGTCAAGTTTCATAAATTTATTTATTCACATCTTTCGGAACTTGCCTCAAGAGAGAGCTAGAGTTGAAACACCTACAGTATTTAAAATGCTGAGTTTCTGTTTATGTGGATTAAAGGTCTAAGGGTCCAAACTGTGTTGTGTCCAAAAGGGAGAGTTATGCAGTCTACAGTATACTCAAGGGTCCCCAAGTGGACAGTCACCTAGGTCAATGGCTTGGGTCAGACAGGGTAAAGCCAGTATTTTGGGATTTTTGATAAGTTTTTTGTCTTTTTACTGTGTTCGTCCAAGTTTTGGTTTGTTTATTTTGCAAGTATTACATTATAATTATAATGTAAAACTTGTAAAATAAACAAACCAAAACAGGGAGAACACACACAAGAGCTTTTATAGTTAACATTCGATGATAAAAAAAAATTCAAGCAACGTTTCCGAAATATTTGACACTGGTGTTGGAAACTAGACTGATGACTGATGAACTTGGGTGACAAAAATATTTCAAATGCTGATTTTGTAAGCTGTCAGGCCAGTGTTGAGGATAAACGTTGAGGGAAAAAGCGCTCGTGTGATACCGGCTTAAGGCTGCAAAGCAAGAAGACCTATAGGCCAATCCAACCTCACATCCCCATGCTCAAAGGAGACACTAACAGCTTGCATATTCAATTTTTTTTTTTTTTTTTTAATATTAGTTTAACCAGACCACTGAGCTCTACAAAAGAACTCTCATAGGGCTGGCCCGAAGGATTCGATCAAGATATATTACTAAACGAGTCAAGATAGAGAGGGAAGGGCAGTAGGGGAACAAATCGAGGAAGGTGAAGACACACAGACATTTCTCGCCATTTCACCAGTTCAGCCGGACCACATGAGCTCCACATCAGAGCTCTCATAGGGCAGGGCCGAAGGATGAGGCAAGAACTGCTACACCGCAACACCAACCAAGAAGTGATCAGGGCGAAGAATGAAAGATCAGGTCGAAGGTAGAAAAAATCACATCGAGAAGCAAAAAATGCATTACCGAAGGGAATCAAGTCAGTCCGGCCACATCAGCAACCGAAGAGACAAATCAGGCCAGGAGTCTGCTACCTAGCCAGGCCAGGGAGACATGAGGTATAGGCTGCCCGAGGACAGCCAAATGGGACAGAATAAGAATAGAAGGGGAAAATCATAGAATGAGCAATGAAAAACTACTCAAAATTAGTAAAGCTGAGGACGAAAGCTCGAGGGGAGATAGGAAGGGTAAGTACCACAACCATCCCCCATCAAGCTCCAGTCGCCGGCCCCGAAGCCCCCCAACCGCGTCAAGGAGAGTAGTATCAGGGGGGTGCATATTCAATGAGTATATTAGATATCTTTCCACCCAGTTAAGATTCAAACTTAGAACATAGTGGTTGACATCTCAGCGTCGATACCAGTAGGCTACATCACGAGATTAAAAAAAGTCACTGGTATTAAATAAAAATAAAAAAGTCTGCATCTGTGTTGGTGGTGTAATGGTTTAGGTGCTTATGTTCTGGGTGTGGTGTCCCGAGTTTGAATCCCAGGAGGACCATATGCTTTCATTAGTTTATTTAAGTACATTGGAGTTTGTAATTGATGATTAATGTTGAGAACGGGGTGTTACTTATTTCACAGTCAACACACCAAAAGCAACATACTGAAGAAATTACTGCCTATATGAAACTAGAGTGGCAGGGACTAGGTGCAATCCTTTGGTTTACTTTCAGAAGTTCAGGTATACATGAGCTTCCTAGGAACAGACCCTAAAGTACGAGGGTTTAAACTATATTCTGGCTATTAGCAGACTATTTCATTTAGCTTAGGAAGGTTCTATAGGAATCTAAGGAGTAAAATTCATCCCAATTATCCCTCGCTGACTCTCCATGACATGTCCAGCCTATCGTTTGGCCATGTGGAGAGGATGGATGAACAATGCTGGGTGAAAAGATGCAAGTCGAAGAATGTGGAGAGAGCTGCACCAAGGGGCGGACCAAGAAAGACGTGGGATCGGACTTTGCGGTCTGATCTTAAATCAAAGAACCTGACAAGTGAGGCAGCTCGTAACAGGGTTGCCTGGAACGCCGCCATTAGGACGTGAGACCGGAACCGCATTTTGTGTGGAGCACTTGGTCATTAAATTTGTGTATTATGTGGCCAGCCCTATAAGAGTTGCGTTTTGTAGCTCAGTGGTCTGGTTAAACTACGATTATATAGAAAAAAGAAAAAAAATGTATGTGTGTATGTATATGCTAATCTAATCAACTATATGAATGCTTGCATCTCTTCACCTACACTGGTTACAGAAAACACTCACAACCACTCTAACAGCACACTAACATTCAACATACACTTCATACGCTACACACAAGCTGATCGCCTCGCCTAGGAGGGATATGGCTGTAGTACGAATGGAAAAAATATAAAGGAGGGGGGAAGTTATGGTGGAGCCAGAATAAAATAAACCATCATAAATAAGGTGCCAACATCCACTTGGCTTATTGCAGAGGTGTTTTAATCCCTACTGTGCCGGTGACGTCTTTTCCATTATATTCTGGCAACTATTACGCAATTCTATTCAGCTTTGGAGGGACGTTTACCAATTAACAGGCTAAAGACTATCACATTTAACCCTTTTCACTACCACAGATCCTTTTTAAGCTGCATGTAATCGTCTAAATATAGCTAGAAGAAAATGAAAAAGATATCGTCAGTACAGAGTGGGTTAATACAAATTACTGTATCTGGACATGAATGATTTACTTGTACAGTACTGTACACTGTGAGAGGAGATGAGAACATCAGAACGACCTCAAATTTGAAGATAATATTTTTGGGAGAGTTTTTGGTTCTGTATTTCACAAGGTTATGGAATCATATTAGCTCTTCCAAACTGATGCAGTTTGAAATCAGGACTGTATATAAATCAGCAAATTTATTACCGTACTGTGTTTGGAAAGCCGACATTAAGATTTTCCACCAAAACGTATTGATAAATGCAAACGTTTTTGCGATAAGCACCTTTCGCTGTCACTAAGTTGCATACAGTATAATATGATGCAATATTTTGTACAGTACAGTATTTGGTAATTGTAAAAAAAAATCCAAATCAATCACCCTATCTCCTTTGAAACTTCATTATGGAACGTGATATCTGGAACATGAATTTTCAATCAGACAAGAGATTTCATATTTCATTCTACGTACTGTACCACCAGACAATTTTATTCAGCTCTTGAGGAACTTCTTTGTGTCGAAGTACAACATTGAGAGAGCCTTCCTATGCTCAATAAAATCCTCTGGTGGTAGGATGCTAAAGACACCACCTGATGTATAATGTCGCCATCACACAAGGGCATGTATCTGATATTCACCTTGAAGTCACTTAATCAGGATAACAAAAATAGTAATAGAAATTTTTGTAATTCAACCAATGCTACGTACATTTTAACGTTATTGTAAAGTTTGCAGCTTAAAATCAGAAACGAACACTTGAAAATTATAGGTTATAGGTATAAAGTGTAACAATTACCCAAATACTAAAAGAATAGACTACTAAATTATTGCGGATACCAGACTTGGATACAGATTATCGCGTGACCCCAGCTTAAGGTAGCTCAGACGGTATTGTGCAGCATAATTTACTGGTTCGGCTCAGTGGTTTAAGGAGGGGGTTTAGTTTGCTCTCTAAACCTCCATCAAACTTAAAAGAACACCCACAAGACCCCCCTTCGATATAAATTTGTACATTTTTTGGTAGAAAAAATTCCCGGCCTATGGGGAAAAAAGGTCTGAATATCGCCAAACTAATGGGGCGAATGTCTTGAAATCTCATAACTAACAGGGGTAAACATGAGAGAGGAGGAGGACTCGAAAACCCAACTGCCTCCCCTTAAATCACCAGCAAACCGCAATCAATGACACTATTCATCCTATTTCTATTATGGTAAGTTTCACATCTCTCATAACATTAGACTGTAGCATGAACTCCCTTTCCCCAGGGGGAGCATGGAGCTTCAGTATCACAGAGGAAATAAAAGGTTTCCAGATAACTCAACCAGTCAACTATTTCCACCAGTAGATCTCAAACAGTGCCAATTCAACCAGGGAACCAACCAACCTAACCTAACAGTACTAGCTGAGTTTCTACTGAATGTGATCTACTGGTTGAAATGGTCTACTAGTTGAGTTGTCCAATCACATAAAAATTAAATAAAATCCCATGTAACTCCTGGATGTCATAAGAGGTTACTTATAGGGGATAGTCGATGGGACTCGCTTTTTCCGGGCAACCCGTCTAAGAGAAGGAAAACCCTGAATAAGGCGAAATTAGTGTCGTTGACATTAGAGTAAAATGAACAAATCATCATCTGAAAGAAAAAGTTAAAATATTATGAACTAGGCCTACTACGGGGTCGGCCCCGCACACCTCCGGCGCCTCTAGCAGCAGAACCCGGACTTCTCTGGCTCGGCCTCCATCAGACTATAGTGGTGGTTGGGCCTCGCGAACCCTGTCTTGATCCCGTCCCAACCATCCTCCACCTTGAACTCACCATTCTGAATCTGCAATAAGATCAAGTGATGTCACATCAAATACAGCATAACCTCACTCTTTTGGGCTGAATAGGGGGGGGGGGAGGCCCTACCCTTAGCATGGAATTAAAGATGGCAATACAATAAGTAAAAACCTTCGGTGTCGAGCCCCAGGGATCCAGAATTTCAGTCATATTTGTAAACATGTGGGAAGAGAATTGTCTATAACATAATGAACAAACACTAAGAAACCAAGTGTTGATTGACCAAAGAGAACTTGATATCACCTAATATCATTTAGTTTCTTAATTATTGTAATATATTTCTACTCAGTCTGTTTGTTTGTGCACAGATTTTCATTATAGGAAGATAATTTATCTATCTATCTATTGCCAGACGCCTAGATCCCGAGGGTGTAGCCACGAATGAATCGCCTCCAAGTACAGTACTGTCATCTGGCAGTAAATTCTGAAAGGCCGAGGGAAAAATTAGAAATTTTGATGTAAACATCTGAAAAATAATAATCAGTCTGGGTACACACCTCTTTCTTTGTCTGAAAGCTAGAAGTAAATATCCGGATATTCATACCTGGTTCAAACCATCACCTCCGTCTTTCATACAATGTGTAAAGGACTACAATTCCGGAAATTTTGCACTTCCTGACAGTGTCTTTCCTATGAATACGTCAAAATATAAAGGATTCAGTTAACTGCATTTTTTGTATACACTTTAGCTGTGTGTACACCGTACTGCAAGAGCAAGGGGTTCCATAGATGCACAAAATGCTAAAAAAAAAAAAAAAAAAAAAAAAAAAAAAAAAAAAAAAAAAAAAAAAAATCCACAATCAGACACCACAGTTCACAATTTACTTGGGCCACTTCACGAGTATTTCGTCTGGCCTGGTGCGTCGTCCTGCCCAATATACCGAACCACTTTCCTCCGAATGACTCTTCTCACTCCATGGATGAGGACAGAATGCCAAGAAATATACTTGGAAGTCAAGTGAGAGGAACAGCTGATGGTGGAAGAAAGTAGAAAAATACACAGAATAAAACTTCTACATAATGGAAGGAGCATTGTGGCACGGGCAAAGGGAACATGTCTGGACAAAGAAGCCTGGAGGTATTTCCGTCACGCCCATCCTTTAGTGGAGGTATCCCAAGAGGAAAAGAGGTGTCGGAGATGAAGATGATGAAATTCTGATTTCAACAGATTTTATGATAAGAGATCTTGATGTCAATGTACCTTATTGTAGACCTCTTGAGTAATTGTTTTAAAGGCCTCCTCCACATTGATGCCCTTCATGGAGCTTGTCTCGACATAACTGATATTGTAGAACTTGGCTAACGAGAGCGCGTCTTCTCTCCTCACCTCTCGCTCGTCCTCCATATCAATCTGGAGAAAAGGGGTCTTTGTAATATTTGTACAGTCAAAATCAATAGTTCCCCAAAGTTCTTGCTCATTAACTGGGTAATTTTAAGTTAATTATTATGTTCTCTCCACTAACCAACTTTACTCCTAAACTCGATTAATGAAATTAACAAACACTGTGGCAGTCCGGGGATTCAAACCCAGGACGCTCACACCGAAAATCAACACACTTATGCATTGCACCACGAAGACAGTTAACCCTTTATTGGCGGCGTGCAACTTATGTCGTGTGAAAGAAATTTGGATTAAGTGGCGGTTCACAACTTATGTCGTGTGCCATTTTCAGCACGTAATGTTGCAGAGAGAGAGAGCTGAGCGGTGTGAGGAGCGTAGTAAGGCTATGACCGTCGCGCACCACTGCGGTGGGCCAACTGAAGTGAAAACCACCCTTCCATCCCCCCTCACACTCGCTACACAGGGAATTATGTAGGGAAAGTACCTAATTACATGGTTTTTGCACTCGTGTTGCGCGATCGTTGCAAGAAAACCAGTGGTCGTACAAGGATGGTTGGGGTGTCATTGGAAAGCTCTGTTTATGCCCTTTCAGGGATAGATACTTGTTTTACGCTCTGGGTCTTATTTAGGCATGAAAATGATCACATAAACAACCCTATTTAGGGTAAAAACACCCCGCTGGGCGGTACATATAAATTACCGCCTAGGCCGCTCGTAAGGTGTTAAAGAATGCTGCACAAGCCTACGATTTATTATGCAGTTTTGAATCCTGCATACCAACCTTAGCATGTACAGTCCGAAACCGCAATTTCTGAGACACTTTAACCCTCCAGCCCCGGCTATGTATTATATATATATTCCTCGAAACCCGGGTGTTTTGGCCGAAAAACGTCTAGGCTAGGCTACCGTATATTTGTTAATCAGACTGCTTCCCGCATTCCCGCGCATCCCCAAGCATAGCTGTGTTATTTACCTGTAGAATGGCATTAAGTAGAGCTCTCTAAGTCAACTGGTTGAGCTGTGATGATGATTTCATTGGAGATAACTTTATGGCCAAAACAGCCACTTTACACTACTTTTCGATACTTAACAACAACATACAGGCACACACGAACAAGCGACGCTCTCCTTCTTGTGGCCGGAGATGCGGGGCGCCGGTCCAGCCGGCTGTTGTTTACATGCGTCGGACCGACGCCTCGCACACGAAGCTCACAGGCTTTCAACCACTGGGCGTTCAAGAGCCCTTCCGGGTACCTGTTATATGCTTTTTTATGGGCGTTCAAGAGCCCTTCCGTGGTGAGAGGGTTAATAGGGCCAGGATATGTGGAGCACATAGTTTCTGGACGACATTTCACTTTAACTATAAAAAAGCCGCATACCTATGAACACACGTGTCGAACCAATAGATGCTTCACTCAGTCTGCCATGTTGTTGTTGTTGTTGTTGTTGTTGTTCCCCAAGCTGCCTGGCCGAACAGCCCCAAGGCCCCGAGCAATTCCAAGGCCATAACCGAGCGCCCCCACAGAACCCTCCCTGACGACCACAATAAAGCCTGGGTGACCGAAGCCACTCCATGGCGGGGAGCTGAGGAGGGTGCGGAAACGCCTGGGAAGCCAAAGCCATGTAAAATTATAATGCTGCTGCTATGCTATGATCTGCATTCATATATTTATGGATATACAAATTACAAAAATACCTTTATTACATTCCCTTCTGTATCTACAGTAAATACGAACACGAATATTACCATAGGTTTTAAGGAATTATAAATGAAAACAAAAATACTTCTAAATTGCACAGGATTTAGTTGTGTGTGTGTGCGTGTGTGTGTGGGGGGGGGGGGCTATATTCTTTGCTCACTGAGATTACTTATCTAAACAAATGTTCTTTTGAGAGGTTAATTGCTGCATCAATATGTATCATCCTTTGCGTGAATTCACGTCACCCGCCCTTCAGGGGTTATAATTATAAGATAATTTTATTTTTGAAACTTGTGCAAAGAATTAGAGCTACTAGGAATAACTATGGGCAATCAAAATAACATTCAAACCTTGGTGCCGACAAGTATAAAGACCGCCTTGTGTGGTTCGATGTGTCGTTTTGCCTCCATGATCCACATCGGGACATGCTCCAGGGACTTCTTGTTGCAGACATCGAACACCACTAACGCTCCTACTGAGTTGCGGTAGTATGTGCGCGTGATTGATCTGAAATAATGATAGTAATTAATTACTAGTGGTGACTGGAAAATTCAATTAATCCATTTCAACCAGTACAGTACTGGGTGAGGGCTGGTCCTATCCAGAGTGAGGTTTGGCATCCTCTACCTAACCTTAGCCGTTTCTGTCTGTCTCTTTTACTGTCCTACATTTCCTTCTGGGGCAGGGGGCTAGGAATCCTCCTCACCTTGTATAATTTTCCTACTCGACGAAACAGAGAAAGGGGCGAGGGAACGTGAAAGTGGTCCCGGACCCTGAGAATAGGAACTTTAAATGTTGTTTCTGTTCGGGCTCTGTCTCGTGTCAGCCACCCCCAGTAATGGGGTATGTGCCGGAGTATATACATACATACAGTACCTCTCAACCAATACTAACAGGTTATATGAAATTTAGTTAGGCGAAGACATAAGATGACTGGTTTAGCTGGCCCACGTTGATTTAGCACTGGTTGAAACCTACTGGTCGAAATAGTCTAATGGTTGACTTGTTCGGGAACCATAGCTAGTCTAGTACTGTGTAACACCTCATAGTGGGGGGGAGGGGTGGGGGGGGGCTCATCATATAAGTACGGGGTTCATTAAATTAATTAAGAAAGGGCTGTCCTAAGCACCATAAATTCATTTGAGGGTACAGGTAGGTAAAAATGGAAAAGTTAGGGCTTACAATAAGTTGCACTCTGCTGCATTGCTAATCTCAGTGCAATTGTCCCATGAAGCATGTGGTAAGTTACCCAACCTGGCAAGTGATATCATTACCAAAACAATGCTAGTTCTTGTTATTTTTCTTATATTCATTCACATATTCATTCATGTCTTCAAACAAAATTGCTCCGGTTTGACACCCTGCAGGAATACAAGTACAATCGCGCTAATAAGTGATGTCTCGGCACCAAGAATGTTTTGATCAATAATTGGTATCAGCAATATCTAGCTTTATTTCTTCATATCATTTGAAATATAATGTACACACATGTTCCTACACTTACCCACCCTATCCAACATCTGACAGACATTAATACAGCACAGAGCAAGCCAAACGTAATGACAGCTGGGACATGACTTATTAGCGCGACCGTACTGTACTGCATACTATCCATGTTACCACAGCTTATCTCCCCAGATGGCTTGGTGAACAGAAGGATCGGGTGTGAGGAGACTGCCTATCTGTCTCGTCGAACTCCGGAATCAAACTCAAGTTCTCTCTGTTATGAGCCAAGTCCGATAACTATAGGTAGCGCCAACGAACTTGACAATAATCTGGACCCCCTAACTTCTTATAACTCAAAATGAATGAAAGCAATCGGGCTGACATTTCTATCATTTGGGAAGAGTCCACCAGGTAATAGATGTGGACATTTACAGCCAGTTTGCTCAAGGTCCTTCTGAGTTACGAAGAGGTCCGGGATCGAGATAATTGTCATGTTCATTGGTGCTACCTATAGTGAAACACGGTAGCTAGAACATTATATAATAGCCATCACTACAGTAGTTTGAAATAATTAGATTCTTGTTTCACCTAGGCATTACAAAATATCATGCAAACAGTCATCTGGTGGTAAACACAATTACTGTATATACAGTAAATACCGGTATGTCATTGTCTACCATACTGTAATATAATTATCTAGAAATATTTTTGTTTTCTATTTTTCTATCCTTAGGAAGGAGAGATTGAATACTATACAGTATTGTATTGCTCTGGTACCGTAGTCAATCATACTCTGCAAATGGAAAAGGAAATATATACCATTCCATATGTAATTAATACAGGAGCCATAAAATAAACATGGATGGTCCACTATACTCGGCAAATGGAAAAAGATGCATAAAATGGAGTAGATAATATTGAAAGAAGGAAGCATAATACAGAATCAGGTTCCCATTGAATTGTGACAAAACGTCTCTCGAACTCAGAGACAGATCTGTAAAAGATAAAACCATACCGGTACTGTAAATATAGTAAGTTGTTGTTGTTGTTGTTGTTGTTCCCCAGGCTGCCTGGCCGAACAGCCCCAAGGTCCCGAGCAAGGCCAAGGCCACAGAGCGCCCCCACAAAACCCTCCCTGCTTACCACTAACAAAACCCAGGTACAGTTACAGGTCTAGCTACCGACTGTGAGCAAGAAATAATGAATAACCCTTCAGTACGATGATGCCGTTTTATCTTTGGTTCTGAACTTCTGACTAAAATTAAGACTAAAGAATGCAGCTTAAGGAGGACCTATATTATTCAGGTTTTATTGAGATCGTATTAAACCCCTTTGAGTCCTAGAAATAGAGATTGTAAGCTATAGAAAATTGTCTAATGTTAACCAGAATAAGACCAAAAATATTACAAGGTGCTGAAGGGGTTAAAAGAACAATACCGGTATACTGTATTTCTATGAATGTAGTACAGTATACACATATTTAAAACTAATGTTCTAAAAGGTTATGAGTGGTCATATACAGTATATGTATGTATTGTATGTAGTAATTCCCTCGTTATGCAGTAAAATCTAGGATTAAATTTTAAGATACAGGTATTTTACATTTTTCTTCAGGAAAGTTTAATAATAACATGGGCTCACTTGGATATAAAAACTTACAAAAAATACTGACCAAAATGAAAACCTATAGCCTATATAATTATAATGTAAAACTTGCAAAATAAACAAACCAAATCAGGGACGACACAATATAAAGACAACATAAATCTACTGTAGGCAAAAATACAATAATCAGCAGTACGAAAACATGTTACGTATGACTGTTAGGAGTAGTCAAATGTATTCATAGGGTTAACTTATTAGGACGTTTTGAGTTACGATCCTATATTTATGATAAGGGTTAACTGTTGACTCTATATAAGGCTGACTGAAGGTGTCGATGGCCTTAAGAGATGTAGATATTATATTTTAGTTAGATGTTGGTCTCAGCTCTCGTTCTCTGCTCGTTGATTAATATGATAATTAGGTAGATAATTGTATCACTGCCACCATCCCACTTATACCTTATACATGTTATATATAGGTAAAGGGGGAAAATAAAGATCTCTGGTCCAAAACCACTTTGATATATACAGTATTTAAGTACAAACTGAAATAATATACAGAGTACTAAAACTTAAGTAAGTGAGATAGCCTTCCCTATATTGAGAGGGAACTCTAAAAGGCAACTTGTCTGGCCTGTGGTTATAATCTATCTACCTCCTCTCAATACCTTCACACCTATCACCACCCTGGGCCACACCTTCTGGATACAAGATGGCTACCCATGTTGAGTTACAAGATGGTGGTTGAGAATGCATGAATTAGCTGAATGTTAGCCAGTGTACAGAATCTGAATCATGACAAATCTGACAAGGAGTTACAATGGATGATCCTGTTGACCTCTGAAATGTACAGTTCTTCACACAAATACAGACACAGTAACTAAAACGTCTTAAAATGATATGATAGTTGGATATAATGAATTCATAATAAATAGTATAATCTTGAGATGTAATAAACATGTAATTTTTTTATTACAGTACCGTACTGTAATGTTTTAGTATCGATACTGTATAAACTACTAGTGTACTTAGTATATTGTAAAGAAAAAATGAACGAAACATGAATGCTGGTAACCTAAACTCTAATATTTAATGACTATAAAAAGTGGATTTATACAAAGAGATGTCGCCGGTACAGAAGGGGTTAAACAATATGTGTAAGAGTACATAAATGTGGGATTATCAATGTACAGAAGTGGAGTACCGGTACACAATATGCTTGTAGGCCTACCAGATGCTTAGTCATAATTGTCAAGTGTGCTGTGAAAGCCTGTGATAGTTAATCTTGACAGTTAAACAAATGATTAGGTTAGAAAAAAAAAAAAAAGGTTTTCAGATATATAATTACAGTATGTGGTGTGAGGATTCCACAATTAGGTAGCACTACAATTTTTTTTGTTAAGAGTCGTGTTAGTGGGTGTATTGTCTGTCTATCTGTCTATTGTCAGACACCATGGTCACCGAAAGAGTGGCCACGAATTAATCGTGTCTTATTATTTCACGACCAGCTGTTATTTGTCCCCTGCTGGCAATATATATGATGCTCAACCTATATTGTATCTCACGGCCGCTAGGACAATGCTTACCAAAAAAATTATGAAACAGCTGGCCGTTGGATACAATATAGTTTAACTTGCCCCCTGAGACTAACGTTTAAGCATAATGCAAGGCCATATGACTAAAACCAGATAATAGATAATAAGATTATGATAAGAACATAAATAACAGAATACATATAAAACTATATTTCAGAAGTTGCCACATCAAAGTTACAGACAAAAATATAAATAAATGATGGATAAAGCGTTCAAGTAAATCCTCCACAACCCACCTGAACCTTTCCTGCCCCGCCGTGTCCCACAATTGTAGCTTTATTCTGGTGCCATCTGTAACTTCTATTAGTCTGGCAAAGAAGTCAACACCAACTGTGGGGTCTGATATCTGAAAAATACAGAATATGTTAATTTTCAGTGGTGTCTATCGAATCAATTTCTTTATAATGATCTGACAGAATATCAGTCTCGTATACCGGTATAGCTAACTTCACATATACCACCAACGATTAGAGAGGTTCTGAAGGTTTCCACACATCCAACACAAATCTACATAATCTAGTTTACTAATTAAAGTGGAAATGATCGAACAACCTTTTTCTATGGTGTTTAACGAGAATAATGGAGCACGTGGGATGGATGTAGAGTTCGGGCGTACGGTCGTCATGTTTACATAGGGCAATCGCCACGAGTAACTTCGCGTCTATTTTGACGGCGATTTTTTCGGTTATTTACCCCCTGCTGTCAATATACAGTATATGATGATGACAATATGCCATGGGGGGGGGGGGGGGGGGGGGGGGGGGAGTGTGAGGGGGGCAAAGCCCCTCCTCAACATATTATTGTATCCAATGGCATTCAAAATAGACGGGAACATGATTGCAAAGGTCCGACGCCTCCCCCGTCATGTTTACATTTGTCGATCGCCGTGGTTAAGTTCGCGTCTATTTTTACGGCGATTTTTTCGGTATTTGCCCCCTGCTGGCAATATATATGATGATGACAATACAGTATGTCATGGGGGGGGGGGGATACATATTATTGTATCCAAAGGTAGTCAAAATAGACGGGAACATGATGGCAAAGGTCCGACGCCACTATGCGTAGTGTAAACAAGGCTGGCGGTACGCCCGCAATTAACATTCTTGCCGAGCACGTTTGTTACCAAATATTGTTGTGGCTGGAAGTCAGAGCTAATCTATGTTGATATGTTTATATTGCCTTTCGCTATTGCGTGACACCCACTTCACAAGAACCATCAAGGACTTATTAGAGAGTTTTTAAGCTACGACACTTTTGAAGGCTATAAGTACACTCATGGAAGTGGGAACGATCTAATAACGTTTGTCTACGGATATCAACGAGAATAACCTAAAAGGGAGCGTTTAACCGAAAATTGTGTGTAACTCTGTAACTACCCGGTACCTGTAAATCATTTTATACATCAGTAATTATAAAATATTAGTAGGATTAAATTAATTTATAGCCTAATACTGTATATTTCCTGTATACAGTACTGTACACAGTAAAACCCCGCCCATCCGGAATCCCAAGACTTCCGGACGAGCATTCTGTCTCGGACATTTATTCAGCCATCCGGATGTATCGAGATGGCATGGGAAAAAACATTGAGTTCGGACAAGAACAATCTTTGATTACAGACACATTATCCAGCCATTCGGACTGGTCCGGTTGGCTTGGGAAAAAAAGGCATCCAGTTCGGACAGAACAACTTAATTTCGGACATAATCCCAAGCCTATATCCTTGCAGCTTCTTGGATAGGCCTAATGGAAAAATATCAATTTAAATCACTGGGTAAAAAAAAAAAAAATTTGGTGCGACTCGTACATATTAACCAACTTAACGGTATCATTCAAGGAGCATAACGCCGCGGTTTGTACGCTCTCTGCGATAACTTTTTATCTGTTGATCGTTTTTTGGGGTTGAGAAGGGGCGAAGACCCCCTCATCCCCCAAAAACTTATTGTCATCATCGGTAAAAGCTTGATTACTTTAGCCAGCTTTAGAGGTGTATTTTTTTATATTATGCAGAAAAATTGTGGTTTTGTATATTTTCTAGAAGAATATTATGGCAAAAACCCATAAATCAGTACCGTCAACTGGGGCGAATTCGGATTTTACGTCAATTAAAAGTTAATTAAATTGATAAATAGATAACGAATAAACATAATAGAAGTCCGTTTTCACTCGATTGTTCGAAATGCTTTTATCTAACTTTCTTGCTTAAATAGTTTTAATGTATAATGCGATGTACCTATTACAAATTGAAAACCGAAAATAAAAAATAAAATAAAAATTGTAACATCGGCAAACTTTCTCGGGCAAACGTGTTGATGAATAGATGCAGGAAAGGCTACGGTGCCAAGATGTACTTTCATAATTAGGCTAGTGTGAAAGTACAAATTAATTGATTGGCATTATCTTGTATATTATCCCGTAATTGGGTATTAAATGATTATTTTTTTAAATTTCTGTGAAAATGGGGCGAATTCGGACTGGATGAAAATTAATTAAATAAATAATATTATTTAATCTAACTTTAACTATAACCTGTCAGATTCGGATATTGAGTGTAATTGGGTTTATAGTTGTCATTACACGTGGTATTTCTGAGTTATGTCACAGTAATCCTTATTTTTTACATTATTAAGGTCATACTGCTACGCAGAGTATGGTCAATAAATCCAGATATGTCCGAAATTGCCTCCAAAGTGTTGTATCTTACGATATGGTATTTATGGTCTTTACGTTTTCAGGGAGTGTGATAAGACCCTTTTAAAATGTTCAATGATGTCCGAATTGACCCCTGAAAGGTCCGAATCTATACTGGGATCACTGGTTAGTCCTATGGGAAAATTTTTATTTTAATACCACAAATTTTCCGAGTGTTTTGTATAAACAAAATTGGTCATTTGCATCAATATATAGTGTTTGTAATTAATTAGAAATCTCGGGAAAACCTATTTTCCCCATTAGGCCTATCGATCGATGTTGAGACACGCTCGCTCCCCATAGTGATTTGAAAAGATATTAGCCTAACCTAACAACCTTACCTAGTATTATAGGTGGGGGCTGCCGCCCCCACACCGCCGCTGGTTGAGTACTAATCCCTTAATAAAAAAAAAAAATTGGCTGTCGATTATACGAAGTTGAAAAAAAGTCGATGAAGTCTATGGTGTTTACTCTGCACTCTTCAGCTTGATTGTACATTGATAACGGGAAAGTACCGTATTGACAACCTTGTTACGAAAATTAAATTTTAGTACCATACTTTTATATTAGGCTTTTACGAGGGTTTAACACATTTTCATATGATCTTTAGAGCTATCGATGACTGAAAGTACCGTATTGACAACCTTGTTACGAAAAAGAAATTTTTAGTACCATACTTTTTTATTAGGTTTTGCCGAGGGTTAAAACAAATTTTATTATGATCTTTAGAGCATATAGATTCAATATTTATCTTCAAATATATCACCAAAATTCGTGGTATTAAAATAACATTGAACCGTCCTATGAATGTATTTTAAATCCATGTCCGAATTCAGGCCAGGTGTCCGAAATCGCCCCAAATCGTGTCCGAATTCGGACACCTTTATTATATTCATAATAAATAATTATATGCAATGCATTTTAATTTCTTTAATGCTATGATTGTATACCGGTACCCGGTACCCCAATGTACCAGCTACACATACAATGGTGATGGGCTGGTCTATCAGAGTGAGAACTGAGCGATCTCTGCCATACCCATAGCTTACTCTGACTGTTCCTTTTACTTATATATTTTCTAGACCCTCGAGTGACGGTGTCTCTTCCGTGGATTGACCTCCCAATCTACCAAGATTGGAAGCCAAAGCGTCACATTTTTCCCTTGCCCCTCAACTTTCTCTTCATAATTGCTGAGGGGCACAGGGCCCTGGGTGGGGCTTTGGGTAAATTGATACGGTGTGACAGTCACGAGTTTTAGAATGTGTGTTTTTTTTTTTTGCATTTTTTCTTTGATATACAGTGTTGTTTTGGCTATTCTGCAGAACAACTACGGTCAATTTAAAGATGATGTAATTAAATTGCTAAAAAATCGTTTCGATTGTTTTTATGTAGTTTAGAGTTGTGTAAGGGTGTTTTGATGTATGAAAATAGGCGTAAATGCATATTTACCCATTAAACAACAATCTAAAAACACGTCCCTTCACTCGCGAAAAATAACTATTTGGCCATAACCGTTTGCCGTTGGATACAAAATATGTAGAGGGGGGGCAAGCCCCCCCTCACCCCCCCAAGATTTATTGAAATAGTCATATATTTAAACAGTAGGGGGCAAAAACCAAATTTTCCCCAACGCTTCTTCTTCTTCGCGGCGGATGTAAACAAAGCCACCCGTCTCTTGCGACGTAGGCGATATAGAGGATATTTTGTTTTTTTCAAGATCAGTAATAAATTTTTACGCGCATTTAGACACATATAGGAATGAAATACATGGTATAAGAAACCTGTAGGCCACGATAAAATCGATGTATGAATTTAATTATATCATCTTTATATTGTCCACAACTACTCCTCGATTACGGGATTCCTGTCTCGTGGATTTTGTTTGTTTGCACTTACCTTACTCAGGGGACCTTAGTGATGTGCGGATAAGGGCTACTTTTCGGTTTAATTCTAGTTTCGCTTTCACAGCATACTCATAAATTTCTATGGCTACTTTAGAGTTGTCATATACCATACTTAATTCCTATATATGTCCAAAGCGGCGGAAATGCATTATAAGGAATTATACCTACTGTAAAAAAAAAAAAAAAATCTCCCCATATGCGGCACCATAGCTATTACATAATACTAGGTTAGGTTAGGTAAGGTTGTTAGGTTAGGCTAATGTCGTTAATGTAGTTTATTATCATTATATTACGTCTTTTACCCAGCAATTTCCCTGATCTTCATAGTTGGTCGGGAAGCTATGCCTTTACAACGGCGCCTCCCTTTTGTCGCTGTGTACGTGAAACTAGAATTTTACCTACTTTTCTTATTTTGTCAATTTGATTTTCACTCCCCTATAACATTATCAGAGTTATTTTTGTACAGCAAGTCCAGGACACTTTGTTTACATTCTAGCCTCCTTGGAGGATCCTCCCCGATGTTTAGTAGCCAATCAGAGTGAAGCTTAACCTACAAGAAGTCGGTACATTTTTAATGGTACTTTCCTGTTATCGACAGCCAAAGCTGAAGATTGCAGAGTAAACACCATAGACTTTATCCCATAAATTTTGTATATCAGCGGGGGTGTGGGGGCGGCAGCCCCCACCCATAATACTAGGATAGGTTAGGTAAGGTTGTTAGGTTAGGCTAATGTCTTTTCAAAGTTGACTAAATAGAGTAAACTGTTAGATTGTTGGGGTATCTGAATAATTACAATTAACAATGCAAATGCTAATAAAAAGTGCTTTCCGCACTTTCTAACAATAAAATACACACTTACAATGCATTAAAATACATAAAGAAAATAAATAAAACCTAAAATAACAGGAGTAGTAGTTATGCAGAATTACCGTTGTTTTACCTAACTAAGAAACCTAACCTAACCTAACCTAAAAGTAATACGTGGATAGAAACTAACCTAAAATGTACGCAATTACCAAAGCAGCACTGGATCGCGCAACTGTAAGGTCCCCCGAGTAAGGTAGGAGGGAAAAAAAAAATCTATAAAGCAGAAATCCCGTAAAACAGGACTTGTCATTATGCGGACAAGACTCTGTGTTTTACCCTATATCTCCCTTATAATAAATTTGCGACGGGAAGGACATATATAGGACTGAAGACTATTATATAACATACCTATAGGCTACACAAACATCGATGGGGCTTGTAACTGTCAAACCGTAAAATCTTACCGGGCTTTGGTTTCCCGGGCGTTTCCGCACCCTCCTCAGCTCCCCGCCTTGGAGTGGCTTCGGTCACCCAGGCTTTATTGTGGTCGGCAGGGAGGGTTCTGAGGGGGCGCTCGGATATGGCCTTGGCCGTGCTCGGAGCCTTGGGGCTGTTCGGCCAGGCAGCTTGGGGAACAACAGCAACAACAACAACATAGGCCTAGACGGAAACATAACCGCGAGCGCACGACTTATGAAGTTATGTAAACATGACGACCGTTAAGGACCGTACACCCAGATACTACATCCTTCCCCCCCAGCTAGGCTAGGCCTATCGTTCATACCCATAGGCTATACCACACATGTAAAATACAAATTAGCCAAGGGTAGGCTGTAGCCTATCATGACTGCCAGGAACATACATTAAGTAGGCCTAATTCAATAATTATACAATATATTGTCATACATCAAATGTCAAATTATTGCCAGATTTCTAGGAATTGGCCTAGGCTAAATAGGCTACGCACTAAGAGATGACTAACCTCGAAGAACTTCCCGTCTGTGAAATACTTTAGCAGCGAGCTCTTCCCAACTGTGGAATCTCCTATCAATATTAACCGAAACTGGTAGTCAAATATTGGCTCCACCATGTCTAGATAATGCCGTATCAGTGTTATATCAGTAAGAGAGGCAATGTTTGCGATACCACAACACTGCCTGGTTCACTGCTTGTTTGTTTTTACTTCTCAGCTGACTGTAAATATTCCAATAATGACTCATCCCATAAAACTCTCATGATACTTATTTCTAGTGTACCCTATAATCTACTACAATAATTTACTACACACACACATTTTATAACGTGCAATAGATTAGTATATATATTAAAATTGGCTATTAGTAATATTTTTGGAAGAAGTTGTTTGAGCGGCAGGTGTTTACTATCCGCCAGGGAGAAAGTGACGCAAGGAACGACGTCGCCACGCTGCTACGCCCATGGCTACCGCTAGTTGATGTCCTGGGCAATCCCCTCTGCAAAACAGGTAATAAGATGCTTTAACTGTTTTGTGATTCAATATAAACATCGCATTCATCCGTGCGTATGTTAAGAAGGGTGCGTATATTTCTGGACTGAGTCGGAGTTGTTTACTTTTCAGAGCCCGGATTTAAATTCCCTTTGCTCTTTAATTTGTCTTTATTCTTTAATAGTTACAGCAAGCCCACTCTGTTGATTACACCCGAAACCCCACTTGAGATTTATGTTAATGGTTATATCTAGGAATGTCTTATTACCTCACATTTATGTTTTGAAATGGGTGACACATGGTCAGGCTGCTCAGGCAAGGCGTACCGTAGCCTACTGTAGATGCTTGGAAAGGCTAGGCCTAAACCAGAACATTGTGACAGGAAACCATGCATAGAAATTTTGATAGTTGCATATGTAGGCTATACTTAATACCGTACCTTAGATCTATATTAGCAATGGTCAAATTCGTGTTCATAATAATAGCCTACAGTTACACCACTGCCAGTCCGAAGCCGTCAACGAAGCAGTTCGAGGTAGTAGGCTAAAATATGATGACCTTTCAGCTGCTTCGTTGATTGAACTTGAACCTCAGGGAATTCCGACTCTTGAACAGTTTCCAGTAAGGATAATACTATGGTTCAGAATATTTCCAAGTGCTATCATAGGGGTTGAGTAGAATACCGGTATGCGAAAAACGTGGTTTAACAGGATTAACAGGAAGCAACATAGGCTATACATGTAGGCCTACTGTAATACTGTAGGCTATAGCCTAGGCCTATATTTTAACATTCTGAAATGTCCTTTTCCCTCTAAGCTATTAGTAGGCCTAAATGAGACACGATGAGAAACGTTTATGAAATGAGGATGATTGAAATAATCGAAGTTGGTTGCGAACACGTAATTTCAAACTGACAAAAGGTAGCCTATAACCTAATTAGCAAAACTACAGGGACTGGAGTTCCCGAAAAGGGGCTATAGTCTTGACGATATTCTTGACTTACAGTGTGCTGGCTTAATAATCCAAAAGGGTTGATCGCCTCTGAAGTCATATTTTAACTAACTAACAGCATAACAACAGTTTCATGTGTTTGCTTCTCCATGTTTCTCCTTTGCACATTTATATATTTTTTGTTTTCTTGCTCATTTGTTTCAATCCTAACTCCTTCCTCCCCTATTAAACCATCTCCCTTCCTTTATCTCCAATTGCTATTTCTTTGTAAAATTTTTTTTGCCTCAAATAGGCCTATTCCCCTTTGCAGTATTTTGTAGGCTATAGCCTACTGTTGACAATGATTTGAAACTAACCAAGAAAAACTAGCTTAGGCTATAATAAAATATAGATTAAGCTAACCAAGCCTTGCCTAACTTAAATTGACTTAGCCTAGACTGCTTAGGATTGTGGTCATTTGGGTTGTGGCCGTCAAGGAGTGTGGCCATCATGACCGGCATGTGAGGAATTGGCGTCGTTATATTTGAGGTCAAAGAATAGGCAGCACAATTACCAACATCATATTTAATTTCTAAGGTCAACTAGATAATAAACCGTCGATAATACTATACCCTGTTCCAAATAAGTGGGCTAAAACTCTTAAACTTTCACTTCCAATAACTCACAAACAACTAGAGTAATCGAGCTAATATTTCTACCATTTGGGAAGGGTCAGTCAGGGAATACGTATGGAAATTTACAGCCCATTTGAGTTACAGAGGTTAGGGTTCACGATTTCTGGTCTACTTATTTGGAACAGGGTGTAGATATTTAGCCTACGGTCTCAATATTGTAAACTAACGGTAAATTACAGCTAAACGACCGTAATATTGAATAGGGGTTACGTTAGTGTTATTTTTTTTCCCTGGACCTATTTCTCCCTCATGTTTAGGCTAGCCCCATTAGTTTTGAGGTTATAAGACGTTGGCCTCATTAGTTTGGCGATTTTAAGACCTTTCGCCCTATTTATATATAGGAATTTCCTGCCATATACAGTAGGTGTCGATTATTTCCCGACACGAAAAATATACAAATGTGTCTGGAAGGAGGGTATTGGTGGGGGTGTTTATTTGTTAAGCTTGATGGAGGTCTAGGGAGCAAGCTTAAAACTAAATAGGCTATATAAATAAATACCCTCCCCTTAAAATTTACGGTCTTCTTCGCCATCTAAATTATTTCACGGGTATTTTTTACAGAGCATCTTATTTGGTCAATATAAATACTGTATTACTTGGCAATCTAACCCAATTTAACCCAAGGTGGTTTTATTGGATCACCCCTGTTTTTCACTATAGTTTGGTAATTTTTAAGACGATTCATCCCATTAGTCAGGGGGTTATAAAATGTTTCGCCCCATTCTTAGGTTTTTGTGGGCGAGTGATAGCGAACCTACAGTACAACTTCATAGAATGTACCCAGATACATATTACATGACGATTTTCACTCGTATGATGGTGGTATCATAAACATTGTACCTCAAAATCTTGAATAATCTTAATAAATACCGGTACAAGGGCGAATGACGCAAACGGTCAACACGGAATTA
Source organism: Paralithodes platypus (assembly GCA_032716605.1). Lineage (NCBI taxonomy): Eukaryota > Metazoa > Arthropoda > Malacostraca > Decapoda > Lithodidae > Paralithodes > Paralithodes platypus. The sequence goes on from CM064521.1 coordinate 8,801,060, forward strand.
TAACTTGTATCAGATTTTAGACACCGATATAAGAACGTACGAAAACGGAAGTCTGCAGCGAGCTGATTCGCCCACACAAGGCAGATTCCTTTCAAACCCAACCCATGTCGTCCATATGCCTATCTAATTTTATCTTGAAGCTCTCCATCGTTCTTGATCCTATCATATCACTCGGTAGCCTATTCCACATGTCTACAACTCTGTTACCAAACCAAAACTTGCCTATATCTTTTCTGAAACGAAATTTATATCATTTGAAACCATTTGTTCGAGTTCTTTCGTTATCACAGAGCTTCAGTACATCTTTCATGTCCCCTTTATTAATCCCACTAACCCACTTGAACACCTCTATCATATCCCCTCTGACTCTGCGTCTTTCTAACGAATGTAAGCCTAATGTCTTCATATGGAAGATTTCTAATATTATGGATAATTTTTGTCATTCTTCGTTGTACTCTCTCCAAGGAATCTATGTCCATTCTGTAATAAGGACACCAAAATTGAATAGCATAATCCATATTGGGGTCTCACCAATGACAAGTAAAGTTTGAAGATAATAGCAACAGTTCTGTTACACTCCTAGAGATGAACCCGAGAATCCTGTTTGTCTTGTTACGAACGCTTATAGTCCTACATTGCTGTCTAGGCTTCAGGTCATTGCTAACAAACACACCCAGATCTTTCTCACAGTATGAGTTCTAATATTAGCTACAGTAGTTTATATTTTGCATTTGAGTAATCTTCCCTATATTTTATACCTTGCATTTGTCTATGTTAAAATTAATCTGCCAATTTCACCGATTATGTGGCGTCACATAAGGGCATGTATCCGATCCATTCATTAGGCTATAGGTAGGTGATAAATCGTGACCCCTAACTTCTGTAACTCATAAAGGGCTAGAGCAAATCGGCTGCAAATGTACATGCCTATTCCCTGGTTGACCAAATGGTAGAAGTATTAACTCTATGTTAATATGACCAATGTTCATTGGTCTCTCTAAATATGAAAGCACTAGTATGGTGTGCACACTGTTGGATGTGCAGTGCTGTCGGGCTGTCATCAGGAGACTGGTGTACAGCTTTTCGCAGCGACTGCAATCCTCCAGTAACACGCTGATTGTAGCTCTTTGGTCTAGTGATCATATCTATGAATCCCGTATTATATCTCACTGGCAGAAGCTGCTGCACACATAGTATGTACTGTAATGTAATATATAGGTCTAATTGAACTATGAGCAATGATCTGTGCAATAGGTGTTAACCAACATTGAGCAATAGCCTTAGTTAGCCTATCTGTGTTATATTGTGACAAAATGTGATATGTGCTCTATTCTGTAAATAGGCCTACTGTATTTTTTATTTTATTGTGTCTTTATTAATATATCTTTGTGTATAATTATTATCTGTGCTCTGACGAGAAGTGTATGTGATATGGACCATTAGGTCGTACTGTATTTATACTGTATCTATCTTATGTGTCTGGAATAAAGAATTATTATTATTATTATTATTATTATTACTAGAGTCGTTTATGAGTTATAGAGGAATCGGGACCCCTAACCTCTGTAATTAAAACAGGGTTAAAGCAAATGGGCTGCAAATTTCTTCCTGTTCCCTATAGCTGACCCTTCCCAAATGGTAGACATATTATCTCGATTTTTATAGTCGTTTGAGTTAAAGGGGTTAGTGGTCAAGATTTGTTGGCATACCTATGATGAATGAACTATAGGCTAAATTATAATCGTGAACAAAAGGTTGTTATTCGACCAATGCTAGGCTACTTCTAGTGTGACGTTTATTTTGAAATCTAGCTTAATTATTATATTTTTTCACCAACCAACTTCACTGCTAAACTCAATTAATGAAATCAACAAATACATGTGGCACTCCAAGGACTCGAACCTTGGATACTCACATCGAAATTCCGTGCACGTATGCATTACGCTATCGGGACAGTTATCAATACAATATCAAGATCAAGACCATATCAGGTACAGTTGGCCATATAAGTCGTGTCTCTGCTGTCATTACGTTTTGCTCTCTGTGTGCTGTATTAATGTCTGTCAGATGTTGAATATGGTGTGTATAGATAGGAACATGTTTGCATATCTCACTCGAAACGATTAATTAATGCTTAGAACGTGCTGACACCAATTAGTGATCGAAATATATTTGGTGCCGCGTATCACTTATTTGGCCGACTGTACTATTGAAACACGAATACATCACCGTCCCCAAATACTCAAAAGTAAACTTTAATTATTCTAGTTAGCCAAATACTAAATAATAAGAATAAGAACATTTTAGCTACAGTGATATCTACAGGAAATTTGTCTTATTGTCGTGTAAATTGTTATTTTGGTGTGATATCCTTAGTGGATGAGTTCCCATATCACTTGCCGGGGAAAGTGGTGCAATGTAAAACATCGACGCATTCAAAAGGAATCTAGACATTCGTTTTTAAAAGGTTGGGGTATAAAATAATAATAATAATAATAATAATAATAATAGTAGTACCGGTAATTGTTATTTTGATAATATTTTCCAAATTCGATCTTTACTATAAATTTCCCGGTAGAAATTTTCTCATTCTACTGGGGGCCATTTTTCCCAGCTGTATTTCATGCAGACTCTAGATCGGAGGGAGTGGTGGGTGGGGAGAGAACCTTCTGCTTTGCTATCCTTATCTTCCACTTAGTAGCAAATTTTGTTAGAATTAAGTCCGGACTGCCTAGTAGGGACCGCAAGGTCTGTGCAGTCTGTGTAGGCTATATACAGTATGTAACAGTAGCCGTTTATTGGAGATTATACTGAACAAATAATAACGTAATAGTAATGAATAATCTCAGGTCTTCCATCAAGTGTCAGTAATTTTCCAGGGGAATTCACTCGTCTCAAAACACCAATATGTCGAACAAGGCAAACTCCCCAATACCGAAATGTCGCGAGACGGGAAGAGCAGTATGTCGCCCGCCGCCTTCACGTCTCGGTAGGTTCCGGTGGGCTATCAAGTTCGTATAACCAGTGTTGTCAATTTAGCTACTAGTTGCTAGATCTTGGAGGGGTTTACTTCGATTTAGCGGCATTTTGTTTACATCTAGTGACTTGAAGTCTAGCTATGTTCTTGAGATGTGAGCCATTTTGAGCGATATAATAGATATTGTGGCATTATTCTGACGGTACCAGCATTTATGTACTATCTAGCGACATTCTAGCAGCTCTTGAGAACGGATCTAGCGGTGTTTTGATTCGATAACCCTGTGTGTAACATCAATGTTGTTATCACGGCGTGCGCAAGCGGGGGGCGCACCAGAGGGGGGCCCGATTTTCCCGCTCCCACCACGTCACGTGACCGAGTGCGCCAATCAAAACTCGTGAACCTGCGCGAAGTGAAGGCAGACGAGCTTTAAAAATGGCTGAGAGAGGTGTGGGCAAGAGGATTACAGTAGAATATAACCATGAGGATACTGACAACACCGGCGGTTGCTGCCTTAGCACGATTAACAACTCGCTACCGGAACTTGGACGATGGTAAGTGGGAAGCCAAGTGTATGTTGGGGGAAATCAATACGGAAAAGAGAAGATGAGAGTGCCAGCATCAATTGATCTGTGGCGCGTTGGGCTCGGCGTGTAAGTCTGCGGTTCTTCTCTCCACGTTACTACACAACTCGATGACATCACAGGCTAATGCCCTTTAAGTTCTCAGTCTGGCTTTTTAAATGCTTTCTGAATGAGTCGCTTTGTATGCTACGAAACGCGCCTCAAATTCGTAGCTACTTGCCCCATAGCTTTATCCAGTCCTTATTCACTAAATTATGAATGAAGTAAGTGAAATGCACGGAAATGAGAGATCAAAAGAGTAACACCTGACACGCGCTACGAGGTGGTTTTGTGTTGGGTTTTATTTTCATTGAGCTTCGACCTTTGATTCACGACGGACAATAAGTACTGTAAACCGTAGTAAAGCACGCGCGGGGTTTTACTATCATGTTGTATTATTATTATTATTATTATTATTATTATTATTATTATTATTATTGTTTTACTATCGATTTTATGTTTACGTTTACGTTTCGTTGCTTGATTCAATTGCTACGTATTGTGTTACATCAACTTTATAAGTAACACTGTGCAATTGTTCTTATATCAAATGCCGTGTCAATTACCAGATGCACTAAATATAGGCTATAATTATGAGTTTATAGAAGGTACGAAAAGGGGGAGTTTAGAGTGTCCATACTAATTCGCCTTTTAAATGTGCATTGGTAGTGATATATGGTTAGACAAATAATCAAAGGTAAATCACTGTCAATATTCCCAACTTGATTCAATTTACCTTTTTGTGTACCATTGCTATTGTTAACAGTATTTAGGCCTATCATACGATAGCAATCAATAAATACCAGGTTAATCCCCATACACTGTAAATACCAGGTCAATCCCCATACACTGTAAATACCAGGTTAATCCCCATACACTGTAAATACCAGGTCAATCCCCATACACTGTAAATACCAGGTCAATCCCCATACACTGTAAATACCAGGTTAATCCCCATACACTGTAAATATCCATATCCTACACGTTAATCTCTTGATTTTATTCTGGCTACTATTAGACCATTTTATTCTGTTTAATAAGGGCCTCCAACGATTAACAGGCTTCGAACTATCTCATTTAACCCTTTTACTACCACAGATCCTTTTTAAACTGTATACAATCGTTTAAATATAACTAGAATAAAATCCAAAGAAGTCGCCGGTACATAAGGGGTTAACCAAGAGATGCTATGTCAATCCTGCTGGATTTAGTTACGTTCAGTTAACTTTGGTTGGTTTTGGGCATCTTGAGACCCGTAGACGCTGTTCCGGGGTTGCATACTGTGCGCGGGTTGTGGGTGCCGATAATATAGGGTAGGATTGGGAGACTTGAGAGAAAGTTGAGTTATATTTTATCTGATCGTATAGCTGACCTAGGGCACTACCAGCCGCCGTAAGTTCCTTTTATACCGGCGACGTATTTTTGTTTTGTTTATTGGAGTTTAGCTACCTTTAGACAATTTTGTTCAGCTTAGGAAGGACGTCTACCCATTACTATAAGGCTACACACTACGGTATCTCGTATTAATCCTTTTAGCTACCCCATATCCTTCCTAAACTTCATAACATTGTCTAAATCTACCAATTATGAGGCTACACACTCTCTCAATTAATCCTTTTAGCTATCACATATCCTTCCTAAACTTCATAAAATTGTCTAAATCTACCAATTATGAGGCTACACACTCTCTCAATTAATCCTTTTAGCTACCCCATACCCTTCCTAAACTTCATAACATTGTCTAAATGTAGCTGAAATCAAAATAAATAATACGTCGTCGGTATAGAAGGGGTTAACTTTACACCCTGGGTTCTTTATTCCAATATCTTCGTCTTAGTAAATATATACGTTTTCTAATTAATATTTTTTCACCAACCAACTTTACTTCTAAACTCAATTAATGAAATCAACAAATACATGTGGCACTCCAAGGACTCGAACCTATATAATTATGTGATAGTAACCAAGTACTTTCTTGATTTGGGTAGCTTACAGACAGTTATAGACAGTTTATTTTGATTTGTAACAAGATATATAGTTATTTATGCATTGCAACTAGTAGTAAGTGCTATAGGAGACCCGCATTGGTTTTGTAGAAGCAATCCCTAAAATATGGAACATAAACACTAACTCCATGTCGTACACTAGACAACTATTTGCTGCTAGACTTTATTGTATTTCAGTTACGTACCATTCATTTCATTTATCCGCCTTTAATATGTACCGATATGTGCTAATGCAATGCTTGTGGAGGTGATTGGTAATGTTGGTTATTGTGATGGTACTATTGTTGGTTGTGGTGCTGGTGGTAGTGATGTTGCAGTGATGATTTGCTGTGGTCCTATGATTGTGGTAGTAAGAGTGATGGTGATGATAATAGACGTGGTTGTGATGTCAATGTTAGTGGTGGTGACGGTGATAATATTACTAACGATAATAACACGGGTAGTAGTTGTTGTTGTTGTTGTTGTTCCCCAGGCTGCCTGGCCGAACAGCCCCAAGGTCCCGAGCAAGGCCAAGGCCGTAGAGCGCCCCCACAAAACCCTCCCTGCTTACCACTAACAAAGCCCGGGTGACCGAAGCCACTCTAAGGCAGGGAGCCGAGGAGGGCGCGGAAACGCCCGGGAAACCAAAGCCCCACCCAAGGCCCTGTGCCCCTCAGCAATTATGAAGGGAAAGTTGAGGGGCAAGGGAAAAATGTGACGCTTTGGCTCCCAATCTGCCAACTTTTAGGTTGGCAGTAGGGAGGTCGATCCACGGAAAAGACGCCGTCACTTGAGATCTAGAAGATATATAAGTAAAAGGAACAGTCAGAGTAAGCTATGGGTATGGCAGAGATCGCTCAACTCTCACTCTGATAGACCAGCCCATCACCGGGTAGTAGTTGTAGCAGTAATAGTAGTAGTAGCAGTAGTAGTGGTGGTAGTAATAATATTGATAGCGATAGTAACACGGGTAGTAGTTGTAGCAGTAGCAGTAGTGGTGGTGGTGGTGGTAATAATGGTGGTCGTAATAGTAGTAATTGTACCGGTAGCTGTGGTGGTGATGCTATGAGTGATAGTAACGTTGGAGGGAAAATAGTATGGTCTGTTATTATTTATAATATAACTAATTATTTTATTGTTCATTTTTTTTTTTATTTAATTATTGTTATTATTATTATTATTATTATTATTATTATTATGTTTTTGTTTTTGTTTTTGTTTAATTATTATTATTTTTATTATTTTTTCCTTAGCTACGGAAAATCGTCTTGTCCCCATCTTAGTATCTCAACTATTACGAAGTTTTTTATAGCTAAATTTATTGTTAATTACGAACACGTGGTACCGGCACTACTATGATGCACAGACGTAGCACTTTCTTATATTTCCATTAATATCGAAAAAACCCCAGCTGTAATACAAAATCGAGTATACAGTATATATGATAATGATAGAAATGCCGATAATAAAGTTGTTGATTGTGATATTACTGATGTTTGTTATAGTAATAGTGATAATAGTAGTATTTGTAGCTAGGTTGGTATTGCAGATTATTATGATGGAATCAATAATATCAACGTATCAAATCAAAACTAAATTCGGTATCATATGAACAGCATTTCCTTCAACAACTTATCGTGAGTGATAGTCTGCCAGCTTATGAGGTGAACATAATGTATATATATATATATATATATATATATATATATATATATATATATATATATATATATATATAGGCTACTGTATATACTGTATGTAATTAACTGTCACCTACGGTAAATTAATTAACCTGCATTCTAGTTTCCGATACCAGTACACAAGATCCTAGACATGTTGCCGGAAAAATTAATGACCATCGCAAATTGACGACAACAGTTCTCGTTAAACCATGATATGTGTTGCATTCCTAAAGCCGGTATAACACGAGAGAGTTGCCATTTCCCTCCACATCCATCCGCAACTCTTGAACTGGCACCTTCAGTAGTGCACTTTTGTATTTACTCTGGCCCATTCCCCACTTTTGTATTTACTCTGGCCCATTCCCCACTTTTGTATTTACTCTGGCCCATTCCCCACTTTTGTATTTACTCTGGCCCATTCCCCACTTTTGTATTTACTCTGGCCCATTCCCCACTTTTGTATTTACTCTGGCCCATTCCCCACTTTTGTATTTACTCTGGCCCATTCCCCACTTTTGTATTTACTCTGGTCCATTCCCCACTTTTGTATTTACTCTGGCCCATTCCCCACTTTTTTGTGTTTTTCTTTTCTTTCTGGGGGTGGACTATATTATAATGGCTGGGTCCCTTATTATCCCTTTTATGATCTGATTACGCATTTCTTTTTATCTGTTTTCTGGCTATTGTTAGACGATTTTATTCAGATTAGGAGGCGTTTATGGAAATCAGAGGGTTAAGTGAGACAGTATTTACCCATAAACTTCCCACCGGCTATGCAATACAAAATAAACTCAATATTATGCCAGAACAAAGTTATAGTGATGGTAGTGAATGTTAGGCGATTGTGATGAATTAAAGCTTATTGGTAATGATCAACCCTTTCTGTATTAGGACGCCCCTTTTTCACTTGATACAAACTATCATTAGACGAGTTTAGTCAGCTTTGGAAGGCCCTCTGACAATCAAAGAGGTAAAGTGCATCTCGATTAACCCTCTGACTTAAAAAAAACAAAAAAACAACAAAAAATGGGGAAGGTGCCAGAGTATATACATGGTACATATATACTTCCAAAACCCCTTCCTAAGCTGAATAAAATCGTCCACTGATAGCCAGAATAAGAGGAAAAAACGCTTCCTCAAAATACTGAAAGGGTTAACGCCATGCTAAGGTGAGGTTGAGGAGGGTCACGGTAAAGCCGGTATCATACGAGCGCTTTTCCCCTGAACATTTATCCTCAATACTGGTCTGGCAGCTTATGAGGTCAACATTGAAAGTTTATTTTGCCTAAATTCATATATCACCCGTTTAGTTTCCGATACCAGTGCAAAATATTCCAGAAATCTTCCCAGAAAAATCGTTGATCATAAAATGTTGATTATAAAAGCTCTCGTGTGATACCGGTTTAAGGGGATGGCACACGGGAGGTTTTATCGTAATTTTTGTTTATGGCAAATATTTTTCTGGCAACATTTAAGGGGTCTTTTGCATTAAGGTAGTGTCACACGAGTCTTTTTTCCGTCAATTTTCTACGAGCCACTTTTTTTTTCTCATACTAGTTTTTGGTATTTTCGCATTGAAATTGACAACTAGACCGACTTTATATAATTTTAAGAGATTGAAGGAATATAAAGCTTAATTCAGAAAATGACAGACCATAATTACCTGAAAACAATGCCGGAGAAAGCGCTCGTGTGATACCGGGTTAAATATCGGAAACTACAATGAAGATGGATTAATTTAGGTGGATAATAATAATAATAATAATAATAATAATAATAATAATAATAAAAACACTGTTACTACTAATGGTGATAGTGGTGGGGATGATGATGTTAGTGGTGGTGATGGTGGTGGTGATAGTGGTAGTACTGGTGGTGGTAGTGGTGGGGAGAGCTGTCAGTCTGCTATCACTCGCAAACATCTTTCGTTGCTATATTCCTTTCTCTCTCTCTCTCTCTCTCTCTCTCTCTCTCTCTCTCTCTCTCTCTCTCTCTCTCTCTCTCTACCCATTCTCTCTCTCCCTCACTCTTGCAATTGGGCGCTTCGCCAAAGTGGCATTTTCGAGGGTGAGAGAGTGTGAGGTCTTAAAGGTGAGGGTGGTGATAGTGTCTATAGCATTGGTGGTGATGGTAGTGGTGGTGATAGTGCCTCCAACAGTGGTGGTGATAGTGGTGGTGATAGTGTCTCCAACAGTGGTGGTGATAGTGGTGGTGATAATGTCTCTAACAGTGGTGGTGATAGTGTCTCCAACAATGGTGGTGAGTGTCTCCAACAGTGGTGGTGGGGATTGTATGTGTATGTATGTATGTGTGTGTTATTTTGTATGCATGTGTGCGAATAGTGTGAATGTATGTGTCAGAGAGAGAGAGAGAGAGAGAGAGAGAGAGAGAGAGAGAGAGAGTGGGCTGTTAAACCTATGCCTCAAATTGTATATCAATTTTTGCGCATCATAGCCTATTTAATTTACCACTTTAAAACGCTTGGCTTTTGTCGAACAATGTAACTTCAACGAGGGACAGACATGATGTCATTATGCTTTCCACACACACACACACACACTGTATATTTCTCTCGCTGTCTCTCACACACACACGCTCACATCCAATCTCACTCCCCCCACACACATTCTCTCTCTCTCTCTCTCTCTCTCTCTCTCTCTCTCTCTCTCTCTCTCTCTCTCTCTCTCTCATATACACATCCAAGGTCAATCACCCTCCCCACACACACATTCACTTACTCTCTCTGTTTACTCTCTCTCTCTCCCACACCCACACACACACACACACACGCACACACGCACACGCGCACACCCACACCCACACCCACAACTACTCCCTCTCTCATGTCTTCCCCCTCCTCCCCCGTCATTTAATAGTATGCCCGTCGCGTCATAAAACTCAGTGGTAGCCAAACAAACAACTGGCCTTCATTTTAATATGTAATTAGTATATCTAACTGTGGGGATGAATTATATTTCCTTGTGTTGAGTGGCCGCAATTTTTCCGTCGGGTTATTTAATTAGTGTTTTTGTTTTGTCCGGGTGTGTTTGTGTGTGTGTGTGTGTTTGTGTGTGTGTGTGTGTGTTTATTTATTTATTTTGGGTTTATTAGCTTTTTATTATATATATATATATATATATTGATTGTATATATAATGTATCTCTTTGTAGGTTTATTTATCTATTTATCTGGAATTACAGTTTTCATATATTTAAAACCACCTAGGCCTATATACATAAATCTGTAATATTCTTCCCGCGAACCTTCAAAGTCGAAAATCAATCATAGTGTTTTTGCCGACAATCGCTGAGACTGCCAATTCCCTATATCTAAAGTATGATGCGGGAAGTGGAACGAGGGTTTATATATATATATATATATATATATATATATATATATATATATATATATATATATATATAAGGGGAGATGGGCGTATTTATTGGCTTATTGTTTTATCTTTGTATTATTGAATTATCTTTGTATTATTGTTTTATCTTTGTATTATTGTTTTATCTTTGTATTATTGTTTTATCTTTGTATTATTGTTTTATCTTTGTATTATTGTTTTATCTTTGTATTATTGTGTAGTTTCCTCCGTAGACCTCCACCAACATGTAAAAAACACCCCCTAGACCCCCCTTCAAGATAAATTTTATATTTTTCGGTAGAAAAATTTCCCGGCCTAAGGCCGGTTACTCTTAAAATTACAGGCTCGCTATTGCTTGCCAGGAAAAAAATTGACACCTAAATGGCACGAAAGGTCTTAATATTGATAAAGAAATGGGGCGTTATGTCTTAAAATCGCCAAACTAATGGGCAGAACGTCTTACCATCTTAAGGGGAGATCTCCACTTGAGGGAATTTTTTCTTGACCCCTTTCTCCCTCATGTTTAGCCCCATTGCTTTTGATATTATAAAACGTTTGCCCCATTAGTTTAGCGATGTTAAGAACTTTCACCCCATATTGAGACCTTACGTGCCATTCAGGTGTCGATTTTATCCTGGCGAGCGATAGCGAGCCTGTAATTTAAGAGGAATCGGCCTTCGGCCGGGACATTTTTCTACCGAAAAATGTACAAATTTATCTTGAAAGGGACTCAAGGGGGTGTAATTTTAAGCTTGATGGAGGCCTAGGGAACAAACTAAATACCTCCCCTTAAATCAATGGGGCTAAGTGTGAAGGAGAAGGGGAACCAGAAAAACCTGCCCATCTCCCTTTAAGTCATTTGTATATTTAGGGCTATTTTGTTTCCTGTAGATTTTCCGTGATATTTTGCATTAGTTTCGGAAATTAGACGGAAGATGGATTAATTTAGAGGGTGATACGCTGATTAGTGATGAATGGCAGTAAAACAAAAAATCGACACCTACAAGTCTACATATTGACAAATAAAGGGGGTGAAAGGTCTTAAATTCGCCTAACTAATGGGCCGAACATCTTAAAATCTGAAAACTTATGGGGCTAAAAACATGAGGAAGAAGGGGGGACCAGAAAACGACCCCTCTCCCCTTAAACGCGATAAGAGCCGAAGGAAAGCAAAATGTCAGCGGCGATAAAATGACGATTACACCTGAAAAGTCCAGGTAACCGAAGACTTACCGGCCGTTAATTAGGCGGCAGGTAGAGTTAGGGGGGAGAGAGAGAGAGAATGAGAGTTGTATCCATGCGGTCTTATTCAGCCTACTGTATTAATAGAGAGAGACAGAGAGAGAGAGAGAGAGAGAGAGAGAGAGAGCAATATAAAACAAAAGGTAAAAGGCGAAGAATACTTAAGTACTAAAATAACGTCAAGAGAGAGTGAGTGTGTGTGTGTGTGTGTGTGTGATGCAGACGATACAATAATATATGAATTACACAAGAATTACACCTATAAAACCCAGGTAACCGAAGACTTACCGTTGCATAATGAGAAGAAAAAAAGTGGAAACAAAATGGCTCTGTATTTTGAAGAGCACAACACAAAGAACGAAAAAGTGACAGCGTGTAATTTGAAGGGAGACAAAAAACAGAAGAAACAAGGCAACTGGTATTTTGGAGAGAGAGAGAGAGAGAGAGAGAGAGAGAGAGAGAGAGAGAGAGAGAGAGAGAGAGAGAGAGAGAGAGAGAGAGAGAGAGAGAGAGAGAGAGAGAGAGAGAGAGAGAGAGAGAGAGAGAGAGAGAGAGAGAGAGAGAGAGAGAGAGAGAGAGAGAGAGAGAGAGAGAGAGAGAGAGTTAAGGGGAGGTATTTAGTTTGTTCCCTAGGCCTCCATCAAGCTTAAAATTACATCCCCTTGAGTCCCTTTCAAGATAAATTTGTACATTTTTCGGTAGAAAAATGTCCCGGCCGAAGGCCGGTTCCTCTTAAATTACAGGCTCGCTATCGCTCGCCAGGATAAAATCGACACCTGAATGGCACGAAATGTCTCAATATGGGGTGAAAGTTCTTAAAATCGCTAAACTAATGGGGCAAACGTTTTATAATACCAAAAACAATGGGGCTAAACATGAGGGAGAAAGGGGTCAAGAAAAAATTCCCTCGAGTGGAGATCTCCCCTTTAAGCCAGCGATGACATTACGTTTTGAGGATTAGAAGGAAATAATGTGATCAACTGAACACAAAATAAACACATACTAGAAGGGCACTTGGTAGAGGGCATACCTCCACCTACACTGGCTGGGTCTGTACCATTATGGGGGGGTGGGGGGGGGGGGGGGGCAGTGGCTAGATATTAGTATATTTTTGGTATTCATTCATATATTTATTTAGGTGACCGGTCAACTCAACCAGTAGCCCTCAACCAGTACCAAATCAACCAATACGGTTAGGTTAGGTTAGGTTAGTACTACATTTTGGCACTGGTTTGGTTGGTCTGAGTTAATTTGGCACTGGTTGAGAGCTACTGGTTGAAATGGTCTACTGGTTGAGATGACATGGAACCATTTTTTTTTAGTGTCCTCGCTAGCCCTCCATCAAGCTATTAAAAAAACACTCCCTAGGCCTAGACCGATAAATTTGTACATTTTTTGATAGAAAAATTTGCTGGCCGAAGACCGGGTCTTCTTAAAAATACAGGCTCGCTTTTGCTCGCCAGGAAAATATTGACACTTAAATGGCACGAAAGTTCTTAAAATTGACAAGGAAATGGGGCGAAAGTGGTAAAATAGCCAAACTCATGGTCGGAACGCCTTAAAATCTCAAACCTAATGGGGCTAAACATGAGGGAGAAGAGGGTCGAGAAAAGCCCTCTGCCTCCCCTTAATATCATAAGCCTAAACTTTCTTCTGGATCAGGGTTCCATGATATGATCCGGATCGCCTCCTAAATCGAGTATATAACTTTTTCCTTGGCGCATATCCTATAGGTTCATAACTTTTGGAGGTTTAGCAGGAATTCACGAGATCAACTGAAAAATACACCAATAAAAAGAGGGAGTTAGGAGGGAGATACCATTACAAAGGCTCACGTGGGATTACTGAACGCTCACCTGGCCAGGAAAACAAATACGGGTAATTGGAGACTTACCTGCAAACAAATGGAGCTGCGGGCGTTTTAGGAGACTAGGAAAAACTTAATCCTTATCTAATGTATACCGGTATATATATATATATATATATATATATATATTTCTAATCTCTCAGTGGGGTTCGAACCGCCGACCGTCAGAACGATAGCCAGCGCTTTAATCAACTACACCACGGCAGTCTATTAAAGCGCTGGCTATCGTCCTGACGGTCGATGGTACGAACCCCACTGAGAGATTAGAAACATTTAGTGGCTCACGTGTATTTGTGATATATATATATACCGGTATATATATATATATAGTATATATACATATATATATTATATATATATATATAATATATATATATATATATATATAATATATATATATATATATATATATATATATATATATATATATATATATATATATATATAATATATATATATATATATATACCGGTATATATATAATTATATACGGTATGTATATATATTACCGGTATATATATATTGTATATATATATATATATATATATATATATATATATATATAAATATATATATATATATATATATATATATATATATATATATATATATATATATATACTGTATACGGTATATATGTACCGGTATATATATACTGTATATATAAATCCTAGCGAAAACTTTACTCCATTAGCAGCTGATTTATCGATAATTGTGTGAGAGAGAGAGAGAACCCGAGGGCACGATAAAACCCGTCCACAAGACCAAAGAATAGCGACAGTTATGGTTTACGCAAGCTATACCGTACATGTGTAATGGTGTACAGATTAAGGGGGGTCACCGGATTTTTTCATCTTTCTCTCCTTTTTTCTCTTTCCCTGGCTTGTATCCATTTTTCCCCATTCAGCCAACTGTTTTAAGACGTTTATCCTCATCCAGGTGTTGATTTCTTCCTGGCGAGCGATAGCGAGACAGCATTGTAAGGAGAAATCCGGCTTCGCCGGAGAAATGTTTCTATTGAAAAATGTACAAATTTAGCTTGCTGTTAAAACAAGAATATGTATATGCTGGCTTGCTACCGCTCGCCAGGAAAAGATTGACACCTGGATGTAGGTAAACGTCTTAAAACAGTAGGCTGAATGGGGCCGAATGGATACAAACCAAAGAGAGAGGGAGAGAAAGATAAAAGAAAGCGAGGTGAGCTCCCTTAACGAATGTAAAACGCAAATAATTGACAATTAAAAAGTATATAAGGAGAGGGAGACAAGGAGATGAAAGAGGTTAAAGGTAATGATATCAAGAGTTATGTGTTGTTGAGGAAAGGTAGTATCTATCTATCTATCTATCTATCTATCTTTCTTTATCTATCTCCCTTTCTATCAATATATATCTCCCTATCTATCTATATATCTCTTTCTCTGTCTGTCTGTCTGTCTATCTATCTATCTATATATATATATATATATATATATATATATCTATCTATATCTATCTATCAGTGTATATCTATTTATCTATTTGTCTCTGCCTATCTAGCTATCTATCTCTATCTATCTCTATTTATCTGTCTGTCTGTCTATCTACCTATCTGTCTATCTATCTATTTATCTATCTGTCTGTCTGTATGTATGTGTGTATAATGGGATTTACTGTAATTACCAAAAAATAACAATAAACAACGATTAAAACAAGTATTAAGGGGAGACAGCGAGATGAGCATACTGTAGAAAGAGAAGGTTAATTTTTTTTCCCTGGGCCCCCTTCTCTCGTGTTTAGCCCCATCAGGTTTGAGATTTTAAGATGTTTGCCCCATTAGTTTGGCGATTTTAAGACCTTGTGCCCCATTTCTTTGTCAATGTTATTATCTTACATGCCATTTAGGTGTCCTGGTGAGCGAAAGCGAGCGTGTAATTAAGGAGGAAATTTTCTACCGAAAGAGGTTAAAGGTAATCATCTTAACCCATTGGCTGCGGCTATGTTTGGGCTATTTAGGGCATATTCAGAGGACGGCACTACACTCCTGAATGATCACTTCAAAGCATTTGCATTACATGAAGTGTATTCATCTGGTTCTGCCCGAAACTAGGCGATAGGAATAGCTTCAAAATGACACACAGAACGGGCCCCATACCGTGCGTCTGTGTTCACACGCCGCGTGGTGCCCAGTGAAAGGTGCCCAGTGAAACGCGGGAACCCCGCTATTATGTAACACTCAACTGAGTCGCTCACTTGGCTAACAAACCACCTGTTGGGAGACACAGATGAGAGACCCGCCAGCGAGACACAGTCAACCTCAGTGAGGCCCGCTCGGTGCTCCTGAGGGTCCGGAGGTTGGGCCCCTCACGCTCCCGTCCACTGACACTTGATTTTTACGGTTTTTACAGGCTTTTAAAGCCTGGAAATTGCTGTAACTTGCCAGGATGTTCCAGAACGTCACCCACAGCGAAAGGGTTAAAAAACAAATCCTATTAATAAAAAAAAAGAAGTCTATCTATCTATCTATTGCCTGACGCCGTGATCCCCGAAGGGGTGGCCACGAACGAACCGCCCCCATGCACCTCTGTCCCCAGTCAGTCGACGCCCCTCCTCCCAACCAGCACCACCTTCGTTCATGTACTTCCTCACTCCATCCTTCCACCTCATATTTTCGGTCTTACTCTCTCCCCCCTCTGTCCCTCCACCCCTCGCTCTCATACACCCTCTTAGTCCTTCTCTCAGATCTCCGCTTTTCCTAACGTTCCATATGGCCGAACCATCTCAAGTTTGTTCCTTTTCATTCACACTTTCCCATTCCGCACATTCTACCTCCACCACCACCACCCTTCTCCCTTCTTTACTTTCCTCATTAGTCTCGGTCTATTCCTTTCCCCCTCCATGTAACTCCGCACGCACTTACTCCCTTAAGTAATTCATCTTTCCACTGTTGCGTCTCAACTCTTGGTCTGAGTCCTCTCAACCAATCGTCATGCTTCGCTTCCGTAAGTCAGTGTCGGGATTACCACACTGTCCATGCAAGGACTTCCTTCACTTCCATACTGACTCACCCTATTTGTCTTGTTACTACTACTAACTCTGCTTTTAGCGTTCCTATTACAACCCTCTTTCCCCCCTGTTGTAACCCTCTCAACCGCACTCTTCATCCATAGTCCCCTCTTTACCTTACTCAACAACACAACTGCCCAGATAACTTTAAAAGAGTTTTGACGATCTCCCATAGCCTGACCGTTCAGCTTTCACCTCACACCAACATCTGTGAATTCAACACCCTTTCGAAGACCATAAACCTTGCTCTTCCCCCCGTATTTTACACCTTCAAATTCCCGTTTTTTGCCCTCCCCCGCACACTGGTTTCCACCCAAACCTCATTTACCAGACCCATGCAACTTCCATTCATTTATCACAATTCATTACAGAACTGTATCATCCGCAAACAGCATTATAGGTAGCTTTCCAACTCATTCCCCCTCCTTTTCCCAAGCGATACATGATATCAAGCGATACATGATATCAAGATTAACTAAATAAGAAGAAAAAACGACAATTAAAACAAATAACAAGGGGAAACAACGAGATTAACACGATGAAATATATAGGTAGTATGTAAATAGAATGTATAGGTAATATGTAAATAGAATGTATAGGTAATATGTAAATAGAATGTATAGGTAGTATGTAAATAGAATGTATAGGTTATATTTTAAAAGAATGTATAGGTAATATGTAAATAGAATGTATAGGTAATATGTAAATAGAATGTATAGGTAGTATGTAAATAGAATGTATAGGTAATATGTAAATAGAATGTATAGGTAATATGTAAATAGAATGTATAGGTAATATGTAAATAGAATGTATAGGTAATATGTAAATAGAATGTATAGGTAATATGTAAATAGAACGTATAGGTAATATGTAAATAGAATTAATAGGTATATGTACATAATGTATAGGTAGTATTTATAATAGAATGTATAGGTAAATATGTAAATAG
>CM064521.1:8818896-8842371 GCA_032716605.1 Paralithodes platypus
AGGGTAGGTGGGTGGATAGGGTAGGTAGGTAGGTTGGGTAGGTAGATAGGTAGGTGGGTATATATATATTATATATATATACTGTAAGAATTAATATATATATTCATTATATATTATATATATATAGAAGGAGAGAGGAGAGCAGCGGAGAGAGGAGAGTTGGAGAGGGGGGACGTTGGGAGACGAGAGAGCTCAAAATTTAAAGGGGGGGGGGGGGGGGGGGGTGGGGGGACTAGTAATCTGTGTTTTTCAGCTGACGGTCATTTCAATCCCTTAGCAACTGATTCCTCAATACTTACAGAAACAAATATTTATATTAAGGCCAAGTTTTCATAATTAACAAACAATTTCGCAACAAATTCATCACAATTGCTGAGTAATCAAGATGGGGACATGCCAATATACTGTTAGCTGAAAATAATAATAATAATAATAATAATAATAATAATAAAATATTAATAATCATAATAATAATAAGAATAATGATAATGATAATGATAACAACACTAATACTAATACTAATAATGATACTACTACTACTACTACTGCTACTACTACTACTACTACTACTTATAATAATAATAATAATAATAATAATAATAATAATAATAATCTCAGGTCTTTTTATTAAGCAATATTTTTCTCTCGCCGACGCGACCGCTCGCCCCGCGCACTCCGAGAGTTATAGTAGATCTATATTCAGCTATTATAGAGTGAAGACATTTGACAGAGAAGACACATAATGCTTTACAAACAATTACAAATAGTTACATAGTCATACAGAGGGATTGCATGTTGAAACGAGGTCACCAGCGGGTTCAACAGAGCTTAAGGGGTGGTAGTATTTAGGTGGTTGGGGGGGGTTATGTGCTTGGTTTTTGGTATATATATTTATGTATTAACTTTATTTTTTAGTTTCCTCGTTAGACCTCCATCAAGCTTTAAAAAATAAAAATAAACCCCCTTTCAAGATAAATTTGTAAATTTTTCGGTAGAAAAATGTAGCGGCCGAAGGCAGATTCCTTTTGAAATTGCAGGCTCGCTCTCTCTCCTTTCTCTCTGAACGTTTTTGAAATTGCAGGCTCGCTCTTGCTATCCAGGAAAAAATCGGCACCTAAATGGCACGAAAGGTGAAGTGCAAAGAAAAGAAAAGCAAAGCAGAAATGGGCGAAACGGGCGAGGCGAAAGGTCTGCAAAATCCGCCAAAACCCCCCCAAAGGAAACACTGAACGAACGTAATAACATTTCGAAATTAACATGCTAAACATGAAGGAGAACGGGGTCCAGAAAAAGCGAGTACCTCCCCCTTAACCCTCTCGTAATATGGGGGTCCAGGGAAAGCGAAAAAATACCTCCCCTAGTAAACCCTCTCGTAATACCAGCACTCATTCTTTCATTTTATTCTGGCTATTATTATTCAACGATTTAATTGTTGAAGAGATGTGTGTTAGTCCGAAGATATTAATAGAGATAGACTTAACCACATTGATTGCTAGATAATCTTTCATAAACTGTATATAATCGACTAGCGTTAGCAAGAAACATGAAAAAGTTCTCCATGTTACTGAAATGATAAATAACACAACAGAAATATTGACATTGTATAATAAAACATAAGAAAAATAAATAAACACACACATACACACACCAGAGAGAGAGAGAGAGCGAGATATATATATATATATATATATATTTACATAGATTTACATATATATACTGACCACACAGGCCTTACGATCCAAATGAGGTGGTCAGGACTTAAATCTAGTAGAGATGGCATATCCGATAGAAAAAAAAAAAAAAAGAAGGAAAGATAGAAAGAAGAGAAGAATAAGAAGGAAGAGAAGAAAGAGAGAGAAGAGAGAGAGAAAGAGAGAGAGAGAGAGAGAGAGAGAGAGAGAGAGAGAGATAATTTTGTAAATGCAGACACTATTATTACTAATGACACTGACTAGTTTCAAATGCAAGGCGAACAAATGGCTTAAAGAAAATGCTGCAGTGAAATAACGTAAAGGTGTAATTTGGGTTAGGCTTTAGATAAGAACTATGGCAACATATGTTCCTTAGCCTTAAAATCTTTTTGTACATGTCACAATGCTAATGAAGTGACCATTTATTTTTCAAACCTAGTAAAAAAAACACAAAAAACAAAAAAAACAGAGAGAGAGAGAGAGGGGGAGGAGAGAGAGAGGAGAGAGAGAGAGAGGAGAGAGTTGGAGAGAGAGAAGGAGAGAGAGAGAGAAGGGGAGAGGAGAGAGGAAGAGGAGAGAAGAGAGGAGGAGAGAGAGAGAGAGAGAGAGAGAGAGAGAGAGAGAGAGAGAGAGAGAGAGAGAGAGAGAGAGAGAGAGAGAGAGAGATGAAACCGAATCCATGCAGGTGAAAAATTGCTGAAGGCTTGGGGCTTAACCTTTGCAGTCAGATTACCACATAGTTTTATTCTGTTTGAGCTGTCCACAGGCGATTTTATTCAGCTTAGGAAGTAGATGTGGTCGTCAAAGGATTGATTTTTTTTTTCTGGACCCCTTCTCCCTCATGTTTATCGCCGTTAGTTTTGAGATTTTAAGGCGTTCACCCCATTATTTTGGTGATTTAAAGACCTTTCGACCTCACTATTTTAGTCAAAGACATTTCGTGCCATTTAGGTGTCGATTTTTCCTGGTGAGCGAAAACAAGCCTGCAATTTATGAGGAATCAGCTTCTGGCCGAAAAATGTTTTGTACCGAAAAATTTAGGCCTACAACTTTATTTCGAAGGGGGGTCTTGGGGATGCATTTCGAAGGGGGGTCTTGGCGATGTATTTCGAAGGGGGGTCTTGGGGATGTATTTCGAAGGGGGGTCTTGGGGATGTATTTCGAAGGGGGGTCTTGGGGATGTATTTCGAAGGGGGGTCTTGGGGATGTATTTTGAAGGGGGTCTGGGGATGTATTCGAAGGGGGTCTTGGGGATGTATTTCGAAGGGAGGTCTTGGGGATGTATTTCGAAGGGGGGTCTTGGGGATGTATTTCGAAAGGGGGTCTTGGGGATGTATTTCGAAGGGAGGTCTTGGGGATGTATTTCGAAGGGGGGTCTTGGGGATGTATTTCGAAGGGGGGTCTTGGGGATGTATTCGAAGGGGGGTCTTGGGGTGTATTTCGAAGGGGGGTCTTGGGGATGTATTTCGAAGGGAGGTCTTGGGGATGTATTTCGAAGGGGGGGTCTTGGGGATATATTTCGAAGGGGGGTCTTGGGGATGTATTCGAAGGGGGGTCTTGGGGATGTATTTCGAAGGGGGGTCTTGGGGATGTATTTCGAAGGGGGGTCTTGGGGATGTATTTCGAAGGGGGGTCTTGGGGATATATTTCGAAGGGGGGTCTTGGGGATGTATTTCGAAGGGGGGTCTTGGGTATATATTTCGAAGGGGGGTCTTGGGGATGTATTTTTAAAGTTTGATGGAGGTCTATGGACGAAACCTAAACAAAAATAAATAAATGAAAACAAAAATAATACTAATACTAATAATGATACTAATAAATAAATTAAATAATAAATAATAATAATAATAATAATAATTATAATAAACTTTAGAGAATATGTGAAGAGGCTAACTAAAGTATACATAACAATTTACCCGTATGATCGTACGTGTACTGTGTATTGGGTAGTAATAATCTAATATGAATATTGATAGGAATCTTTTGTTCTAGGAATGAGTATAGTTATAAGGAAACCCATCACATATAAGGATGATATAATGGTAAATCACTACCAATATAGCCAATGATGCTATATACCTGTTTTCATTCCCTTGATTTGGACATTGTATACATTTTAATATAAGGATGGAAAGGTAAATCACTATCAATATACCCAATGGTTGTATATACCTTTTTCGTACGCTTTGTATTCCCCTGATATTTACCGTGTATAAGTTCTAATGTATAAGGATAGAAAGGTAAATCACTATCAATATGCCCAGTGATAGTGCATGACTTAGTTAGACCCTTAATAATTTACAGTGTAGTTATAGGTCGTTTCGAAGTTGAATAAGACCCTTTTAAGGTATATAGAATATATAAAAGTCTTCATGGAGTTGAAAGGCTTGGAATGGACAGGAAGAGAGAGAGAATAAATGGTGGGGCTGGAACAAAAGAGTGATGGATGATGGGGGGGAGAGAGTTACATAGATACACAGACCTTGCGGTCCCTACTAGGTAGTCCGGACTTAATTCTAAAATAGAATTTGCTACAAAGTGGAAGGCAAGGATAGCAAAGCAGAAGGCTCTCTCCCCACCCACCTCGAAGTTGAGAAATATTATATACTACTGATGTCTATTTTATTATTATTTTTTGTTTGGACCTTTATTATTCCCACCTCCTCAAAATGAATGTCTAGACTTCTTTTGAATGTGTCAATTGGCTTACATTGTACCACTTTCTCAGGCAATTTGTTCCACTCGATGACCACACTGTAGGTGAACAAGTGCTTTGTGACATCGAGATTCGCCCTCCTGGTTTTTAATTTCATTCCATTTCCCCGAGTTAATGAACTATTATCTATTTTTGAAAAGTGAATCTACATCAATTTTATCAAATCCCTTTAGTATCTTGAAAAACGTTTGTCATTAATTCTTAGGACCATTCTACTTATTTAAATACAGCATTTCCGAAGAGAAAATTATATACCGGTAATCGTAAATGTCAGATTCGAATGAGAAGGAACAACATGTGAATCGCAAGAGAAATATATGTGTGTGAGAGAGCTACATAGAGCTACATAGATACACAGACCACACAGACCTCAAGGTCCTTACTAGGCAGTCGGCCTTACAAACTATATATATATATATGTATATATATATATATATATATATATATATACAGTATATATATATATATATATATATATATATATATATATATATATATATATATACACACCGGTACATACATATACTGTACACACATACACACACACACACACACATATACACATATACACATATACACATACATATACACATACATACATATATATACAGTATATATATACATACTGTACAGTGCACACACATACACATACATACATTTTTTTTTTTTTTTTTTCATATCACCCCAGCCCTCTGCAGATAGAGGTCAAGCCTTCCCTTGAAAGCGTTTATTGTGTCGCTCTCCACCACTCTCGCTGGTAGTTTATTCCACTCTGTCGCCACACTGTAGGTGAAGAAACTCTTTGTGACATCTAGGTTTGCCTTTTTGGTTTTTAATTTCATTCCATTTCCGCGAGTTTGATTAGTATTGTTTAATGTGAATAGTGCATTTACATCGACTTTGTCGAAACCCTTTAGTATCTTAAAACACTCAATAAGCTGACCCCTCAACCTCCTCTTTTTTAATGAGAACAGGTTCAATCGTTTTAAGTCTTTCTTCATATGGTTTATTTCTTAATGAGGGTATCATCTTCGTCGCTCTACGCTGTACTGACTCGAGTCTTACAATGTCCTTGATCAGATAAGGTGACCAGAACTGCACACCATATTCAAGGTGGGGCCTCACCATACTTTTGAACAGTGGCCCTATTACGTTTTCATGTTTATATGTAAATTTTCGTTTAATAAAGCCCAATGCTATGTTTGCCTTATTTGCAGCTGCTATACATTGGTCGGAAGTTTTTAGGTTTTCAGATATTAGTACCCCAAGGTCTTTTACTACCGTTGCGGTTTTTATTTGTTTGCCATTCATTTCGTATTTGTATTTCATATTTCTGCTACCAACCTGCAGCACCTGACATTTATCGACATTGAAGGGCATCTGCCATCTGAGAGAGAGAGAGAGAGAGAGAGAGAGAGAGAGAGAGAGAGAGAGAGAGAGAGAGAGAGAGTGAGTGAGTAAATGGTGAAGTCTTGAACAAAAGGGGTGATGGATGATGGAAACATTAAGAGAGGTGGGGTGAGAGTGAAAGTAGTGGTGGGGGGGGGGGGTTAAAGTGAGAATGTAAGCTAAAGTGAGAATGAAAGCTAAAGTGAGAATGAAAGTTAAAGTGAGAATGAAAGCTTAAATGAGAAGACCTACTAAAGTGAGCCTGAAAGCTAAAATTAGAAGGAAAGCTAAAGTGAAAATGAAAGCTAAAGTGAGAATGAAAGCTAAATTAGAGGAAAGGTAGGACAAAGGCACACATGTATAGGGGAACTGGAATTTAATAGATAATATAAAATGGAGAATAGGAGATGAATTTTGCTGTAGGCTCGTTTAAGGGGAGATCTCCACTTGAGGGATTTTTTTCTTGACCCCTTTCTCCCTCATGTTTAGCCCCATTGCTTTTGATATAAAACGTTTGCCCCATTAGTTTAGCGATTTTAAGAACTTTCACCCCATATTAAGACCTTTCGTGCAATTCAGGTGTCGATTTTATCCTGGCGAGCGATCGCGAGCCTGTAATTTAAGAGGAACCGGCCTTCGGCCTGGACATTTTTCTACCGAAAAATGTACACATTTATCTTGAAAGGGGCTCAAGGGGGTGTAATTTTAAGCTTGATGGAGGTCTAGGGAACAAACTAAATACCTCTCGTTTAAACTTGAATACAATCATCTAATAATAGCCATATTAAGGTTAAAATAGCATCACCGGTACATAAGGGGTTAATACTGGGATGAGATAGAAGTAAGGATAGGAGGAAGCTAGAAGGGGAAAGTTGAAGGGAAGGCAAGAAGGAGGAAAGGTGAAGGGATGTACCGATTCTACCCACCCACCCACCCATTTATACACACACAAGCACACACACCTACACACACACACACACACTGACCCTCCCACACACACAGACACCCTCCCAACACACACACACACACACTGACCCTCCCACACACACAGACACCCTCCCAACACACACACACACACACACACACACACACATGACACGCACTTACACGCACAGGACACATACACACACACACACACACACACACACACACACACACACACACACACACACACACACACACACACACACACACACACACACACACACACACAGAGCGATACACACACACACACTCTAACTTGGGGACAAATGAATTTACGCCCCGGAACCGCCGTAAATCTTTCTGGGTTGGAGGCAGATATTTTATTTAAAAGTTAGAATACTTCCGGCGGAAGGGGTAGAAGGTGAGGGGGGGGGGGTTAGAGGGGTACGGAAGTAGAGGGGTACGGAAGATCGGGATGTAAGTTGAGAAATGGAAGGGGGTGGCCGAGGGGTGTCGCCTGTGGGGGGGGGGGGGGGGGGGGGGAGTTTAGAGGGAGAGGGTAGGGAAGTTGAGGCATCGGCGGTGGGGGGGGGGGGGGGGGGGTGAATAGGGAAGTTCGGGGGGAGGGGGGCGGGAATCTGGAGGAAAGATATAGGCATGTTGGATATGAGGTAGAGCAGAGGAGGGTAGCTGGGAATAGAAGTATGGGTCGTGGAAGGGGTTAGGATGAGTAGAGGATGAGGGATGGCGGAGGGGGGGGGGGGGAGGAGGTTAAGGGGATAGGCAGTTAGGTAAGGGAGACCGGAGAATGGAAATTGGGGCTGGGGGGGGGGGGGGGGGGAGAAAGGACGGGGTAAGATTAGGTAGTGATCGGAGGGGAGAGGTTTTAAGGATGAGGGACGTTAGTAGGTTGGGGTGGGGGGAGCAAAGATATAGATGGATAGAGCAGGTGGATGCAAAGGGATGGGTGAGATAGGGAGTCATAGGTCCGGAGGTGGGGAAATTTGAAACGGGATGAAGTGAAGAGGAAATTTGATATATAAAGGGTGGGGGGGGGGGGGAGAAGCAGAATTTTTATGAGAACATATGGGAGTGAAGGAGAGAGAGAGAGAGAGAGAGAGAGAGAGAGAGAGAGAGAGAGAGAGAGAGAGAGAGAGAGAGAGAGAGAGAGAGAGTTGAAGGTTAGAGAGGGGGTGGAGGGAGGGGGGTAGGAAGTTGAATCAGCATCTGGAAGGTTAGAGAGGAGGGAGAAGAGAAATGGAGGCATGGTTGGGATAGGGAGTAGGTTCTGCATGGATAGAGTGCCGGATGGAGTGGAGGAGAGGGAGTAGGGTCAGGATAAGGGATGCTAGAGACAGAGGGGGGGGGGGGGGGGTGAAGGGACGGGGGTAGGGAGTTGGATCTGGATGTAGACGTTTGAAGAGGGGGGGGGGGGGGGGGGGATGTAGAGGGGTTTTGTGGTGTTTCTAGTCAAAATGGCCACAATTTTCAACGGCCACACCTAGAACGACCATACTCCCTGGACGGAAACTTACTCAATTTATTAACCTTGTTCAACCTAACCAATCTCAAAAGTAACTCAATATTACCAAGCCTAGCCTATCCTAATTTCACCTTAAGGGAGCCCACCTTGCTTTTGTTTTCTCTTTCTCTCCCTCTCTCTTTGGCTTGTATCCATTCGGCCCCATTCAGCCTACTGTTTTAAGACGTTTATCCCCATCCAGGTGTCAATATTTTCCTGGCGATCGGTAGCGAGCCATCATATATATATTTTTGTTTTGACAGGAAGCTAAATTTGTACATTTTTCGATAGAAAAATGTCTCCGGCGAAGCCGGATTTCTCCATACAGCTGGCTCGCTATCGCTCGCCAGGAAGAAATCGACACCTGGATGGGGATAAATGTCTTGAAACAGTTGGCCGAATGGGGCCGAATGGATACAAGCCAGGGAAAGAGAGAAAAGGAGAGAAAGATAAACAAAGAACCGGTGACCCCCTTACCTGGGCTGTCTATAGGGTTGTGGTCGTGTGGGTTGTGGCTGTTGGAGTAGTGGTCATGTGTGTGTGTTGTGGCTGTTTTTAATTGTGACCATTGTAGGATTTGGATTGCGGCCGTTTATGAGTGTGGCCATATTGACCTGCCCCCCGCCTGGAGTCATAGGTTGGTAGGATTAAGGGCCCAACTTGGAAGACATACTGGTGTTGTTGGTTGTTTGGGACGCCTATTACGATTATTTATTGACCTTAATTTTGATATATTTATTAAGATTAGAAAGGATCTGTAGGAGTCAAACGAGTATTTACGATACATTTTACCCCGTTGATTGATATAGGTCCTTCCTAAGCTGCATAAAATCGCATTATGTTAGCCAGAATACTATGAACGAGGCGTCATAATGCTGAAAAGGTTAAGGCCAAAACTTAGAAGAAATATTTGTGTTGTTTATTTTGCACGCACTCCATTATCGTGATACAGCCAAATTCTGTATTGTCCTATCCGCTATACAGAAAGTTAAGGCTATTTGTATTTTAGATTAATATAAACACCATTAGAGGAAGAGCACTTTATTGATATCGTTTATATGTATTAGCGAAACGTTGTCAATAAAGTGCTCCTCCTCAGCTGGTGTTTATATTAATTCTGTCAACTGTTCTGGGTTTGTATATTATTATGTTATTATTATTATTATTATTATTATTATTATTATTATTATTTATATATCCCATTGAATCGCTCCTACTCCTTCCTTTCCTGTATTGATTTGATTATATCCGGTTGATTAGTCAGCACTTGTGACTCTCAGTTATTGATTTACAGTCCTTGATGACACACACGCATACGTACACACACACATACGCACACACACACCACGCACACACACACACACAGCCCGTAGCCTAGTAGGTAGAGCTCTCGTCTCACACACGAGGGGTCGGGGGTTCAATCCCCGGCCGGGCGGAGACAAATTGGGCCTGTCTCCTTTTATGTGTTAGCCTCAGTTCACCTAGCTGTAAATAGGTACCTGGAATAAGTGGACGACGTTGTGACGTCCCATCTGGGGTTGGCAAAAATGGTACAAGGCGAGATGGGTATCATATGGTTCACCTAAGCTGATGGCTACCTAAGCCTTCGGGCGAGACGGTACCGTCTATAGTGAGAATGGTACCATACAGATCCACCCTAAGCTTCTTTCCGATTGCCAATTGGCTAAATACACACTACACACACACCACAGCCATTCCAACAGTACATAAAACACTTAACATGCATTTCGGAGGCGCGATAATAATGAGCTTAGCTCGCATTGCGTGGATTCCCCTTGACGAACAAGTAACTGAGTAACACACACAGTAGTCGGAATACAATGCAAAGGACGTCGTCGGTACTGTATGTCACTGTATATCCCTCCAACAGTATTTCCTGCTCCACCCATCATCATCACTTCACTCATAGGACGATAACAGTCCTGGGGTGGCAGTTACTCACTCACTCACTCACTCAGCTGTCAGTGTAATGCCAGTTATATTCAGTCGTTGGATCACCAGTCGTTTTAACCCTTTATGTACCTGCGATGTCTTTTTAATTATATTATAGCTGTATTTAGACGATATTTTGCAGTTTAAGAACGATCTGTGGTAGTAAAAGTGGTTAAGTGAGATAGTTCGAAGCCCGTTGATTGCTGGAGGCACTTTTTAAACTGAATAAAATAGTCTAATAGTCGCCAGAATAAAGTTAAACGAGCGTCACCGGTACAGAAGGGGTTAAGTGTCATTGTTGCCAGTTAAGCAGTAGAGTTAAGCATCCGTCGAGCCAGTAGATGATTTAAGCGGGTAGTGCTTGGTTTTAAGGGGGATAGTGCTTGGTTTTAAGGGGGTAGTGCTTGGTTTTAACCCCTTCAGACTCATATGACGCAGAGGTTGCCAGATTAGCAATAAGAAATAGAGTTCTCTCACTCTTATAATTACCTCTCCAAAATTAGTTTTCTGCCCACAGCTAACTCAAAGACAGCTGCGCTGCAGAGGTTGAAGTAACTAAACTAAAGGTTTGTAAATACCCCTGATGGTAATAAAGGCTTTAAAGTATCCCTAATAAGCTCAAAATTGTGTCATATGTCGGAGAGGGTTAAGGGGGTAGTGCTTGGTTTTTAAGGGGGAAGTGCTTGGTTAAGGGCTAGTGCTTGGTTTTAAGGGGGTAGTGCTTGGTTTTAAGGGAGTAGTGCTTGGTTTTAAGGGTGTAGTGCTTGGTTTTAAGGGGGAAGTGCTTGGGTTTTAAGGGGGAAGTGCTTGGTTTTAAGGGGTAGTGCTTGGTTTTAAGGGGGTAGTGCTTGGTTTGAGGGGTGTAGTGCTTGGTTTTAAGGGGGAAGTGCTTGGTTTTAAGGGGGTAGTGCTTGGTTTTAAGGGGGTAGTGCTTGGTTTTAAGGGGGTAGTGCTTGGTTTAAGGGGGTAGTGCTTGGTTTTAAGAGGGCAGTGCTTGGTTTTAAAGGGGGTAGTGCTTGGTTTTAAGGGGGTAGTGCTTGGTTTTAAGGGGGTAGTGCTTGGTTTTAAAGGGGGAAGTGCTTGGTTTTAAGGGGGTAGGGCTTGGTTTTAAGGGGGTAGTGCTTGGTTTTAAGGGGGTAGTGCTTGGTTTTAAGGGGGTAGTGCTTGGTTTTAAGGGGGTAGTGCTTGGTTTAATGGGGGTAGTGCTTGGTTTAATGGGGGTAGTGCTTGGTTTAATGGGGGTAGAGTGCTTGGTTTAATGGGGGTAGTGCTTGGTTTAATGGGGGTAGTGCTTGGTTTTAAAGGGGTAGTGCTTGGTTTTTGGTCTATGTATTTATTAATTTATATATTTTTGAGTTTCCTCGCTAGACCTCCATCAAGCTTACAATATCACCCCTTAGACCCTCTTTCAAGATCAATTTGTACATTATTCGGTAGAAAAATTTCCCGGCCTTCTAAAATTACAGGCTCACTATCACTCGCCAGGAAAAAATCGACACCTAAATGACACAAAAAGGTCTTAACATTAACGAAGAAATGGGGTGAAAGGTCTTAAAATTGCCAAACTAACGGCACGAAATCTTAAAACCTCAAAACTAATATGCTAAACACGAGGGAGAAGGGGGTCCATAACAACCGAGACCTACCCCCTTAATCAGGTATACATTTCCTCTCATTTATTCAACGGTCGTTATAAGGGGGTGGTACTCGCTTTTTACGGACCCCCTTCTCCCTCATGTTTTGCATATTAATTTTGAGGTTTTAAGATTTTCGTGCTGTTAGGTTGTCGATTTTAAGACCTTTTGTCCCATTTCTTCGTCAATGTTAAGATCTTTCGTGCCATTTAGGTGTTGATTTTTCCTGGCGAGCGATAGCAAGCCTGTAATTTTAGAAGGAACCGGCCTTCGGCCGGGAAAATTTTCTGCCGAAAAATTTACAAATTTATCTTGAAAGGGGGTCTAGGGGGTGCTATTGTAAGCTTGATGGAGGTCTAGCGAGGAAACTCAAAAAATATATAAATTAATAAATACATAGACCAAAAACCAAGCACCTACCCCCTTAATCAACATGACTATACTGTACGATCGCCTGCAGTAATTAACAGCATATGTATAATTAACAGTATATATATAATTAACAGTATATACAGGGTATATATATATATTTATTGAACGATTCTGATGCACTGATTAGCATATTGAGCTAATCACGTTACTCACACGTTTCCCTTAAGGGCAGATTTCCACTTGAGGGATTTTTTTCTGGCCCCATTTCTCCCGCATATTTAGCCCCATTCCTTTTTGAGATTTTAAGCTTTCGCCCCATTAGTTTGGCGTTTTTAAACACTTTTGCCCCATTTATGTAAATTTTATGACTTTTCGTGCCATATAGGTGTCTTTTTTTCTTCCTAGCGAGTGATAGCGAGCCTGTAACTTTAAGAGGAACCGGCCTTCTGTCGGGACATTTTTCTCCCAATAATTGACAATTAGTACATGAATTAATATGTCCACCATTCACACGTATTATTCAGCATCTGGGTTATTAGAGAGGAGTTTTGTTGAATTAATTGGTGGCAGACTATTGGGTTATTGATTGGGGAAGTTTTTGTCATTTTTGTTTTTAGTTGTGAGAGGATTTGAGATCATTTGGTGTTCTAGGAAGAGAGAGAGAGAGAGAGAGAGAGAGAGAGAGAGAGAGAGAGAGAGAGAGAGAGAGAGATAGAGAGAGAGAGAGAGAGGTATTATGCTATGCTAATTATCTGTGGAACTATTATCACACTCCCTATTTTAAACGAACTCTGCTTAGCCTTATGTCATAGTGTGTGTGCCTGTTTGTGTGTGTGTGTGTGTGTGTGTATGTGTTTGTGTCTGTGTGTGTGTGTGTATGTGTATGTGAGATAGGGAAAGGTTTTATGCTATACTGATGATCTGTTGAACTATCTCACAGACTTAAAATTAATGAACCCTGACTAGCCTTTATGTCATAGCGTGTGTGTGTGTGTGTGTGTGTGTGTGTGTGTGTGTGTGTGTGTACTTTTAGTCAGTGAATTCAGAGATAGATAGAGAGCAATAATTGTGATAGATAGATAGATAGATAGATAGATATATATATAGATAGATAGATAGATAGAACAATAGATAGATAGATAGATGTTGAGGTAGAAAGTGAGGGAGAGAGTCTGCCTACAAGTGAGATAAAAATGGTGTGAGAAATGTAGTAAAAGACCTTCTCTCTCGGTAAATAAAGAGACGGTTAGCCCCACATATATCTCGCTAGCGTTGACAGGGAGAGAGACTTTATACGGGCTCTGTGGGACTATATGGCGTACCTTTTTTTAACCCCTTCAAGATGTGAGGACGGGTTTCTTCTCTGTTTCCTGGCTATTATTAGACGTTTTTATTCAGTTTCGGAAGGGTATCATGGATGTCAGAGGGTTAAGTGAGATAGTCTGTATCCATATGATTCCTATACACCCTTCCTAAAATGTATAAAAGTCGTCTAATGATACCCAGAATAATGTATAAAATGTATAAAATGTATATCGTCTAATGATACCCAGAATAATGTATAAAATGTATAAAATGTATATAATGTATAAAATGTATAAAAGTCGTCTAATGATACCCAGAATAATGTATAAAATGTATAAAATTTATAAAAGTCGTCTAATGATACCCAGAATAATGTATACAATGTATAAAATTTATATAATGTATAAAATGTATAAAAGTCGTCTAATGATACCCAGAATAATGTATAAAATGTATATAATGTATAAAAGTCGTCTAATGATACCCAGAATAAACGGTCAAAATGCGTCATAAGCTTATATATATATATATATATTAAACTATTATGTCTGTGTCATTTAAATACCAAAGGTATATAAATAGCAACATATTTCGGTACAACATCTCTGTAGCAGCCGAGTAATGGTGATGAGGACATATCAATTTATGTATTTAATTTCAGCTACATTTAGACGATTTTATGTAGCTTAGGACGGATATATGGTAGCTAAAAGGATTAATTGAGATATATTTTCACTATATCATGACATATCAATTTACCCTCAGCTGAAACAAAACAGACTATGGCAAGGGTGCTGTCTATAGTAGGAGTATTTTTTCACACCAAGGCCGCAACCATACTAAATATGGTGCAAAATGTCTGTCTTGAAGTAAAAGTCAGACAAACAGACTTCATATAGTGTAATAGATTTTATAATAGTGATAGACTGAAAGCTCCCACGCAAAAATATTTGCTGTTACAATGTAGCCCCAAATTGTTCTGATAATTATTAAGAATTCCTGAGTGGCCTAATTATTTTTATTAGGCCACATGCCCTCACAATATTTATGCTTTAATACTGTGACGTCATAATTAGGTTTATAGACTGGCTACCATTTATAGATTTTCTTGAGCTTAGGAAAACATATAATCTTACAAGAGTTGCTGATAAAAAATAAAAAAATAAATTGTGGACTTTATATTTATTTATTTATTTATTTTTCTAGTTATTTTATGTATTTATTTTATTATTTTATGGGTTGAACATTATCTTACCATGCGTATTTATATATTTGCTGTGAATATTGGACCTGGCCTCATCAAAATCTATGTTTAAATTGTGATGCAAACATTTATTTAAGTATTTGAAACGATCTATTACATGATGTATATGACATCATACCGTTCACGTTATCAATTTACTGTATAATTTTCTCTCTCTTTGCAGGTGAGTGTAATTCTGTTATGGAACGATTTGGGTTGAGCTGAGATAAGGACAGATGGAAGGTAGGTGAAGATAATGTATTAGTATTATTCTGTGTGTGTGTGTGTGTGTGTTTGTGTGTGTGTGTGTGTGTGTGTGTGTGTGTGTGTGTGTGTGTGTGTGTGTGTGTGTGTGTGTGTGGTGTGTTTTTAGTTTGCTCTCTACACTTCTATCAAGCTTGAATACAAAAACAACTAACAAATAACACCACTTCCATCACCCACCTTCGAGATCATTTTTTACATTTGCTACCAATGTTCGGGCCGAAGAAAAAATGTAATGTGGACGAACTGACCCAGAATTATTGATAGCAGATAATGTCAAACTGTGATTTTGTTTTTATAGTTTATTTTATTTGAATTCCGCATTAACTATTGGAACTTACGTGTTCACGACCTAAAGCCATGTTCAGTTTAAATAATTAATAACATACACACACACAAATACGTACGTATACATACGCATATATATACATATATACATACGCATATATACATACGCATATATATACATATATAATACATATATATATACATATATATATACATAAATTATTATGCTCCTTCCAACAACCAACTATACTCCTAAAATCGATTAATGAAATTTTACAAACACATGTGGCAGTCCGTGGATTCGAACCCAGGACGCTCACACCGAAAATCAACACCTTATGCATCGCACCACGAAGACAGTTAATAACAGAAAAAGCTACCCATCTCCCCTTAAAGAATGGCAGCGTTTTTTGTTGTGGTTTCCTTACAGCACGAGAGAGGTCCAGGGAATGACATTAATGGTTGCCTCTCTGTGGTGGTTAGTTGGGTAATCGCTTTTAGTAAAGAGATTTTGGGGGTTCACTCTGGCCACACAGGATATTTAGTCTTTCCCTCCCCTCCCCATCTACCTGTCTTGTCCTCCCCCTCTTTTTGTCCTCCCCTCCCACCTCCTTATGTCCTCCCCCCCCCCCTCCTCCCCTTCCCCTAGCTGGTCTTTTTCTCCCCTCCCTACCTACCTTACCCGTCGTCCCTTCCCCCCCCTTCTGTCCTCCCCCCCCCCCCCTCCCCTTCCCCCCCTAGCTGGTCTTTTTCTCCCCTCCCTACCTACCTTACCCGTCGACCCTCCCCCTCCTTCTCTCTCCCCCTTCCCCTTCCACTAGCTGGATATTTAGTCTTTCCCTCCCCTTCCCACCTACCTTACCCTCCCCTCCCCACCTACCTTACCCTCCCCTTCCCACCTACCTTACCCTCCCCTTCCCACCTACCTTACCTCCCCTCCCCACCTACCTTACCCTCCCCTCCCCACCTACCTTACCCTCCCCTCCCCACCTACCTTACCCTCCTCCCCTCCCCACCTACCTTACCCCTCCCCCTTCCCACCTACTTTACCCTCCCCTCCCCACCTACTTTACCCTCCCCTCCCCACCTACCTTACCCTCCCCTCCCCACCTACCTTACCCTCCCCTTCCCACCTACCTTACCCTCCCCTTCCCACCTACCCTACCCTCCCCCCCCCTCGCCCACCTACCTTACCCTCCCCTCCCCTCCCACCTACCTTACCCTCCCTCCCCACCTACCTTACCCTCCCCTTCCCACCTACCTTACCCTCCCCTCCCCCCCTACCCTTCCCCCCCCTTCCCACCTACCTTACCCTCCCCTCCCCACCTACCTTACCCTCCCCTTCCCACCTACCTTACCCTCCCCTCCCCACCTACCTTAAGGGGAGAGTTCCACTTGAGTGATTTTTTGCTTGGCACCTTTCTCTCATGTTTAGCCCCATTGCTTATCCCCTTAACCCCTCTAATACATAAACTATCTCGCTTGGATCGTAAAGCTTTTGTGATCAGTGTATCTATGTAAATCAATGTAAATCTCTCTCTCTCTCTCTCTCTCCTATGTACTGTCCTTTCTCCCATATTCCCTTATTTGGGGTCCTGCATCAGTGTACACTCGACCAAAAACCAATCTTTACACTGGTGAGCTGTATAGAATCATGTGTGAACGGAATGAACCAAGTGAAACATACGTCTGTGAGGTATTATCACAAGATTTCGATCAACTTCCAGAATGTTTAGAGCGTTAGTGTAAAGATTGTTTTTTGGTCGAGTGTACCTATGTCAGACTATGTAAATCAATGTAAATCTCTCTCCCGATCAGCCCCACCTCTCCTCGGATCTGCATCAGCTAAATATTAAATAATGTTTCCAAACTTGCACTCGCCCGCTCCGACTGCGTCACTTATTTAAAACTTCTTCGGCGTAAACTTTCCCATCCGATATGTATTTCCAAATGTCTCGATAGTTTTTGTTGTGCAGCCTAATTGGGGACTTCATCATATCGGGAAATAGAGGTCTAGGGAGCAAAATAAGATATATATATATATATTTACCGGTAATAATACAAAAATAAACAGGTAAACAGGTAAACAGGTAAACAGGTAAACATATATAATAACGCCCCCTTAATGTACAACCGTGAGTACTATACCGTGTTCCAAATAGGTAGGCCAAAATTTGTGGACCCTAACCTCTGTAACTCAAAGAGGGCTAGAGCAAATTGGCTGTACATATCTACACCTAGGCTGTTCCTAGGCCTGACCCTTCCCAAATGGTAGACATAATAGCTCGATTAATCTAGTCGTTTCTGGGTTATAGAGGTTAATATTCAAGAGTTTTGGCCTACTTATTGGGAACAGGGTATAGTTTCCTTCATTAGGGGACCCATAGATGTTGTTCTCGGGATAGTTTTGTTTTGCAACCTAATTGGGGTCTTTAGCATTATCCGTATAGTAAATTAGGTCAGTTTGCTTCATTAGGGGACCCGTAGACATTGTTCTCGGGCAGAATATTGTGCGGGGGCTTGGGGTGAAATGATTTGGATAGATGGGAGGCCGGACAATGCAACCAGCAGATCGTAATATTGATACTGTCTTTACTGTTCTCTCGTGAAACTTACAAACTCACTGTCAACATGTATTGGCGTTTAACAATACAGCCAAGCTTTACTTCATACAATACAACACAGCACATTACAATAAGTGCTATGAAAACAATACATTCAATCTTTACTTCATACAATACAACACAGCTCATTACAATAAGTGCTATGAAAACAATACATTCAATCTTTACTTCATACAATACAACACAGCTCATTACAATATAACTATAAAACAATACATTCAATCTTTACTTCATACAATACAACACAGCTCATTACAATATAACTATAAAACAATACATTCAATCTTTACTTCATACAATACAACACAGCTCATTACAATATAACTATAAAACAATACATTCAATCTTTACTTCATACAATACAACACAGCTCATTACAATATAACTATAAAACAATACTGGTACGTTCAATCGTTACTTTATAGTATACAGTGCCAGACAATGCAAACTATAAGAAATCAATATATTCAGTAATTTCATAAATTATATATTTAATGTATTCTATTTGGCCCAATACACATTTAACTCAATTAATGCATGCAATACAACACGATACAATACAACCTATACAAGAAAATACATTCCATAACTGAATAATGCAAACTATATACATTTATGTAAAACTTTTACATTCAATCAGTTTTAAACAAACTAGATCATACAAACTATTTCAACAATACAATCAATCATTATTAATCAAACTAGATCATACAAATTATATAAAACAATACAATCAATCATTATTAATCAAACTAGATCATACACATTATATAAAACAATACAATCAATCATTATTAATCAAACTAGATCATACAAATTATATAAAACAATGCAATCAATCATTATTAATCAAACTAGATCATACAAATTATATAAAACAATACAATCAATCATTATTAATCAAACTAGATCACACAAATTATATAAAACAATACAATCAATCATTATTAATCAAACTAGATCATACACATTATATAAAACAATACAATCAATCATTATTAATCAAACTAGGTAATTAATGAGCTTGTGCCTAAGCCCTAATGACTTTTAGGACAATTATCACTGGCTGTAAAACCCACTCAACAAAAGTTACCAATCAGTAACATTTAATTAACTTGGTCCAATTATTAGAAGATCATATTGTAAGTCACGTAACTGGGAAAAGGTGTTGGTGCTGAATATTATTGTTGGTATTATTAGTATTATTACTATTAGTATTAGTATTAGTATTGTATTATGCTCATCGTTACTATTATTATTATTATTATTATTATTATTATTATTATTATTATTATTACTATTAGTATTGCATTATGCTCATTATTATTATTATCATTATCATCATCATTTTCGGAGTGTGTATTATTATTATATTATTATTAATATTGTAAATATTATTATTATTATTATTATTATTATTATTATTATTATTATCGTATTCTGGCTGGCACTAGACGATTATATTTACCTCAGGAAAGGCACATATCGAAGTCTGCCCTGTCAGAAAATGTGTTAGTTATTAGATATATTAGACTTCATGCAGTGTGATTACTCTCCAGTATCTCATATTTAAACTTTTGTCTTTATTGCTTTATGGTAGATAGATAGATAGATAGATAGATAGATAGATAGATAATGTATGGTCAAGCTATTCATATATTAAATGTATAGCATATTGCATATATTAATAAATAGCGATGAATAATATTTGCATAATGAAGACCGTAGGCGGGTCACGGATTTATGTGTGGGTGATATTACGCTCATGTCGTGTACACCTAATTACGCACATGGTAATACACACACACACACACACACACACACACACACACACACACACACACACACACACACACACACACACACTCATATAATTATATATACACATTCCCAGATAACTTCACACACATACACAACACATACAAACACACACATATCAGATACTTACACACACACACACACTAACAGAGAGAGAGAGAGAGAGAGAGAGAGAGAGAGAGAGAGAGAGAGAGAGAGAGAGAGAGAGAGAGAGAGAGAGAGAGAGGGAGGAGAGAGAGAGGGAGGAGAGAGAGAGAGAGAGAGAGAGAGAGAGAGAGAAGTCGCGTGTCTCTTGTGAAGTTAAATGATTGTCGATCTGAAGAAACTTTATTCAATATACCGAAATTGCGAAGTGAATAGTGAAATCAGGAAAATAATCGCCTTAGAAATACATTCTTTCCTTCGCCATATTATTATATATTTATCAGTATTTAATAGATGTATATAAATATTATTTTATATACAGTATAGGCTATATACTATATATATATATATATATATACCGGTATATATATATTTATTTATTAATTTATTTATTTATATTTATTGCTATTTATTATATTTGTTTTGTTTCAAGACTATCTACTGTTAAGTTTTCAGCAGTTAGGCTTTAAGATAGTTTTATAGCAATGTATGTTAATTTATCCTGTAAAATACTTTATCATGTAATTAAAAATTGATAATAATGTTCCCATTACTAATAATACAAGTATAAATAAGAGAGAGAGAGAGAGAGAGAGAGAGAGAGAGAGAGAGAGAGAGAGAGAGAGAGAGAGAGAGAGAGGATTTTGTGCAGCTTAAGAAGTATCTGGGGTAGCAAAAAGGGTTACATGAGATAGTTTGAAATCTGACAATTGCCCTTTTTAAACTGAAGCTAATCGTTTAATAATAGCCAGAATACAGCAATAAGGACGGCTCGGTAGTGAAAGGGTTAATAGGAGACGAGAATTACCAGGGGATTAGAGCTGACAGGTGAGTATGGTTACCTGAACAGTGGAGATAATAACAATGTCATTTTAACAATAGAGGCAAATTAAATATTAAATAAAGATCTAAAATAAACTAATTTTTAAAAGTTGGCATACTTAATGTAATTTTACCAATAGTGTACAATTAAATATTAAATACAGATATAAAATAAAGGAAATGTTTAAGTTGGCCCTATAGTAGTTTATACAGGAGTTTAATACCAACAGACGAGCAGCAGGAATATGAAAGAAACACAAATTAACAAGAGAGGAGTCTTAACAGTACAGTGGTTATTTTGGCAAGAGAGGAGTCTTAACAGTACAGTGGTTATTGGCAAGAGAGGAGTCTTAACAGTACAGTGGTTATTGACAAGAGAGGAGTCTTAAGAGTACAGTGGTTATTGACAAGAGAGGAGTCTTAAGAGTACAGTGGTTATTGACAAGAGAGGACTCTTAAGAGTACAGTGGTTAATTAACAAGAGAGGAGTCTTAAGAGTACAGTGGTTATTGACAAGAAAGGAGTCTTAAGAGTACAGTGGTTATTGACAAGAGAGGAGTCTTAACAGTACAGTGGTTATTGACAAGAGAGGAGTCTTAACAGTACAGTGGTTATTGGCAAGAGAGGAGTCTTAAGAGTACAGTGGTTATTGACAAGAGAGGAGTCTTAACAGTACAGTGGTTATTGACAAGAGAGGAGTCTTAACAGTACAGTGGTTATTGACAAGAGAGGAGTCTTAACAGTACAGTGGTTATTAACAAGAGAGGAGTCTTAAGAGTACAGTGGTTATTGACAAGAGAGGAGTCTTAAGAGTACAGTGGTTATTAACAAGAGAGGAGTCTTAAGAGTACAGTGGTTATTGACAAGAGAGGAGTCTTAAGAGTACAGTGGTTAATTAACAAGAGAGGAGTCTTAAGAGTACAGTGGTTATTTTGACAAGAGAGGAGTCTTAAGAGTACAGTGGTTATTGACAAGAGAGGAGTCTTAACAGTACAGTGGTTATTTTGGCAAGAGAGGAGTCTTAACAGTACAGTGGTTATTTTGGCAAGAGAGGAGTCTTAAGAGTACAGTGGTTATTGACAAGAGAGGAGTCTTAACAATACAGTGGTTATTTTGGCAAGAGAGGAGTCTTAACAGTACAGTGGTTATTTTGGCAAGAGAGGAGTCTTAACAGTACAGTGGTTATTTGGCAAGAGAGGAGTCTTAACAGTACAGTGGTTATTTTGGCAAGAGAGGAGTCTTAACAGTACAGTGGTTATTTTGGCAAGAGAGGAGTCTTAACAGTACAGTGGTTATTTTGGCAAGAGAGGAGTCTTAACAGTACAGTGGTTATTTTGGCAAGAGAGGAGTCTTAACAGTACAGTGGTTATTTTGGCAAGAGAGGAGTCTTAACAGTACAGTGGTTATTTTGGGGGACTATTTATATATTTATACATGAATTTGTTTTGTTTTCTTATTTTCATCAAACTTAAAGCAAAACACTCCCTAGACCCCCTTCAAGATAAATTTGTACATTTCTCGGTCGACAAATGTGCCGGCCAAAGGCCGGGGTCTCTTAAAAGTACAGGCTCGCTATCGCTCGCCAGGACAAAAATCGACACCTAAATGTTACTAAAGATCTTGGTATTGATATAGAAATGGGACAAAAGGTTTTAACATCGACAAACTAATGGGTTGAACGTCTTAAAATTTGAAAACTAATGGGGCTAAGCATGAGGAAGAAGGGGGACCAGAAAAACGTTCCATCTCCTCTTAACACTGCAGAGATGAGTGACACAGTCAAGAATAGAATGGGTGAGGTGATAGAGGAGAGAGTGAGTGAGTGAGTGAATGAGTCGAGTTGGCCCACGAGTACCACCACACAACACCCTCGACCATTGATTACTTGTAGTCCTATAAGTGTGTGTGTGTGTGTGTGTGTGTGTGAGAGAGAGAGAGAGTACAAAGGAATACAAAGGAAATCAAGCAACGACAGTTCTTGCGACCCCTCTAGGATGCTTGTCCTCCAAAACACAGAGAGAGAGAGAGAGAGAGAGAGAGAGAGAGAGAGAGAGAGAGAGAGAGAGAGAGAGAGAGAGAGAGAGAGAGAGAGAGAGAGAGGATAGAGAGTGAGAGAGAGAGAGAGAGAGAGAGAGAGAGCTACATAGAGATACATAGCTACAATAGAGCTACATAGATACACAGACCACACAGACCTCAAGGTCCTTACTAGGCAGTCTGGCCTTACAAACTATAATATGCATATATGCATATATACACATACACACATACACATACATACATATACACATATATATATACATATACACATACATATACACATACATACATACACACATATATATACAGTATATATATACATACTGTACAGTGCACACACATACATATACATACATTTTTTTTTTTTTTTTTTTTTTTTTTTCCATTCATATCACCCCAGCCCTCTGCAGATAGAGGTCAAGCCTTCCCTTGAAGGCGTTTATTGTGTCGCTCTCCACCACTCTCGCTGGTAGTTTATTCCACTCCAGATGTCGCCACACTGTAGTAGGTGAAGAAACTCTTTGTGACATCTAGGTTTGCCTTTTTGGTTTTTAATTTCATTCCATTTCCGCGAGTTTGATTAGTATTGTTTAATGTGAATAGTGCATTTACATCGACTTTGTCGAAACCTTTTAGTATCTTAAAGCACTCAATAAGCTGACCCCTCAACCTCCTCTTTTTTAATGAGAACAGGTTCAATCGTTTAAGTCTTTCTTCATATGGTTT
>CM064521.1:8842471-8867702 GCA_032716605.1 Paralithodes platypus
TCTCTCTCTCTCTCTCTCTTGCTCTGCTCGTTCTCTCTCTCTCTCTCTCTCAATCACTCTCTCTCTCTCTCTCTCTCAACCCCCTGAAGCCACCAAACACACACCTTTCACATACAGCCAGAGACAAATTAACCCGGTACAGAAAGCGTCGCGTACCAGGTGGAAGAGTCCCCTACTGTACTCCAAGTTAAAACTGTAATTAAAGTGTGTGCTCCTGTATCATTACTGTAATTAGAATACATGTGTACTGTCATTTCGTCTCTGAGCTAGTGCAGGAGCCCTCAATCTGAGTCTTGCTCATTGTAAAGATAGAAAAGTTAGTATCTTCTCATTTGATAATGCAAGGAGGTAGGGATTCGACGCTAAAATACTGTACACAAATATTCAATAGTTCGTCGACGTTCTTAACTCCTTCTTTACCGGTGACGTCTTTATCATTTTATTCTGGCTATTTTTAGACGATTTTGTGCATTATAAGTAGGATCTGCGGTAGTAAAAAGGGTTAAGTGAGATAGTTTGAAGCCCCTTAGTTGCTGGAGGCCCTTTGTAAACTGAATAAAATCGTCTAATAGTAGTCAGAATAAAATGAAAAGACGTCGCCGGTACAGTAAGGGTTAATGTAAACACTAGTAAATCCCAAAGACATGGACAGTTGCTCTTATAAGTTCTGTTCATCTCCGTGATCTTATACATGGATATATAATGCGCATGATTGAATTACAAGTGTAGTTTGATATGCAGTGGTTAACTCATCTGATTGGTCAACTGATAATTTATAGAAACCCCACTCACAATTCATTCATACTAAGTTTACTTTCATACCTAAGATCACAATGAGAAACAGAACTTAAGTGGGCAATAGTACACTCTGAGGTAGAAGTCGGAACATTAGGTTTTTAAAGCTATCCCGAATGGAACTACAGCTTCTCATTAATTCTCTACCTAGTATCTACAATTAATGGGTTCATATAAACAATTCAAGGATTTAGATGGGAACTTGACTTATGATTTTTAGTGTACAGTCGCGAGTATCAATAATGTTACACCCATTTGAATCCTTGAACCTATAAAGTTACAATGTAAAACTTGCAAAATAACAAACCAAAACAGGGACGACAGAATATATAGACAAAAGAACTAATCAAAATTGCTATGTGCAAGTAATGCTTTAGCTAAATAACATTTTGAAATATAAGAACACAAAACTACCACATAGGATGTACATCACTACCTGAGCAAGTAAAGCTAAGATCTATAGCATCTGGAATATAATAAAGCGTTGTATTGTCTTGTTTGGTTCAGATGCCGATTCAATTGGGTGCATGGCTATTAGTGCTTGCGATTTTACAATGCATTACTCTGACCATTTTTCATGCAATTATAATGTAAAACTTGCAAAATAAACAAACCAAAACAGGATCGACACAATATAAAGACAAAAGAATTAACCAAAATCAAAATCATAAAAAACAATAGCTGGAAACATTTGAGGACTGTCTAGATAAAATGTGACATCTTAAGATTACATACAGGTACTTCTATGTTGAGGTGGTTGATGAACTATTGAATTTGACCAAAATTAGTACATAATTTGGTGCCCGTTTCATTTTATTCAATTTCTTATCAGGATTGCAGGTGATTCATTAATTAATCCAACTTTATTGAGTTCTAAATTGGATGTTGAAA
Organism: Paralithodes platypus; assembly: GCA_032716605.1. Classification (NCBI taxonomy): domain Eukaryota; kingdom Metazoa; phylum Arthropoda; class Malacostraca; order Decapoda; family Lithodidae; genus Paralithodes; species Paralithodes platypus. Next base: position 8,844,158 of record CM064521.1, read on the forward strand.
TGTCTTGTATTGGCTTTTGGTAATATTGTTGTTATGAACCAACTGCATTGTTTTACCCCTTCAGGATCCGAGAATGCTTTTCTTCATTATATACTGACTATTATTAGACATTTTCTGCAGCTTAGAGAGGATCTCTAGGAATCAAAGGGGTAAAACTGTCTCAATTAACCCTCTGATATCCAAAATTCCTTCCTGAAAGAATAAAATCATCTAATATTAGCCATAATAGGAAGACACACGTCCTGGTTTACTGAAGGGGCCAAGTACTGGTTGAATATAAACACCATATGAAGTTATTTCAACGTTCTAGTACAGGTCTGCCTCGATTTACGATTGGGTTACATTCCTGAAAACCCGATCTTAAATAGAAAAATCGCATAGCCAACCCTAAGAGTAATGGGGTAAATGGGGATGCGTTCTGGGACCAGCCAAAACCCAAACCCAAACACCTAAAAACCTAAAACACCTAAAAACCTAAAATAATATCGTAAATCGGGGCATCAGATAGTGAGGGAGACTTATATTCCTGAACACTCTTGAACAATGCCTTTATTTCAAGCTTTGTCAACGAGTATTTTGGCCTTTTATCAAGAGGTAAATGAAGGTATAATTATGAAGAAACACGATTTTAGGTTGTGACTGTACTGTTGAGAAGGACCATTATTATTATTATTATTATTATTATCATTTTTGACAGTGAGGTTTGATTAAGTGGTTTGCATATTCTCTCTCTTTCTCTCTACATTCAAATACAATTAATTCACTATTTATATTTAATGATTTAACAGTAGGTCTAACCCTGTTGTCTGAAGTGTACTATTTCTATACTCCGTTTCTTTTCAGCTGGCGATAAATTGCATCCCTTAGCAGCTGATTTCTCGATACTTAATGGAAAAATATGAAGCTACTATGTCTCTGCATCATATTTAGACCAAGTTTATATAATTAGCACAATTTTTCACTACAAAATCTTCAAAATAACTGAGAAATCTTGATGGTAACTTTGCAATTTACTGTCAGTTGAAAATAAACAGTCTAGTTAATATGTATATAGTGTACAATGTACGTACGTGTGTATATATGTACTGTATATATGTCGTACAGTTTATACATGTGTATGCAAATATACATATTGGTTATAATGTGAGAGACGATGTTTGACGGAAAGCATAATCAGCTGTTGGAATCTCGGTGTCAAGTCAATACAGCCACAGTCCGAAGTGGCCACAACCGAAACGGCCACAATACAAGGTAGCTACAGTCTCATTACTTAACTTAGCCAAAACTACCATAGCATAATCTAAGGTAAATTAACCAAACCTAACCTAACCTAATCTTATGTAACCTAATTTAACTCCAAGACCTCTGAATCCTCCCTTCCTCGTGAGGACAGACTCCACCTGGCCAGGTTGAGATGTGGACACCATCCAGGTCTTCTGAGCTATCTGAAGAGACTGGATGTCTTTGTCGACGACGCCTGCCCGGGATGTAACACAGCACCCCATACCATTAAACACATCATAGAAGAGTGCGTTCCACACAATCACTTACGCCAACAACATAATCTACACTCCTTGAGAGCCCTGTGGGAAAGCCCGATCGTGGCCATGGCCTCTGGGCTGTTCGGCCAGGCAATCTAGGGAACGACAACAACAACTCCAAGGCCATTTAGGATTGTGGCCGTTTTGGTTGTGACCACTTCGAAGTGTGACCGTTTTAACCTGATTCCAGAATCTCTATAAGTCAGGGAAGACACAGAAAATAATAATTAGTTTAGCTCTTTCGGAAAGTTGAAGTTATTTATCTGACATTAATTTCAGTTTTGGCAAGGCTTGCATATTAAAAGTTCAATTGGCATTTGTACAAAATTTGTCTGGAACCTGTGACCAACCAGAAGTAAGGCTGCGTCAGACAGGCATTTTTCCGGCTTATTTACTAAGAAATATCTAATTTTTACTTCTGATTCTTAGATAAAAACACCAAAGTCATTCACATTAGTTGTACGCTATCTTAGTCAACCAGATGAAGTATTAAAGTTGCTCCAACTAATTGATATTTTCTGTGTAAGTGTAGTTTTTGTTCTCAGACTCTTTGTGTACGAGAGGCCTGAGCAAATAATTGTTATAGTCATTGGCCCATTTCACTCCCGAGACCACTTTCATACGAGCTACCACCAGACGATATTATTCATTGTATGATAACTGTTAACTAGTTCAATCTAATCCTAATTCTTCTATAACCTCTGCACATCATTCTGCCCAAGGGTAGATCTGTTTTGGTCACCCAAGTTCCCAACTGGTATGCTATTCGTTTTATCTTCTGCATAGGTTAAATTTGCTTCTATTGCCTCCTATCCCATGAATTTGCTTCTATTGCCTCCTATCCCATGAATTTGCTTCTATTGCCTCCTATCCCATGAATTTGCTTCTATTGCCTCCTATCCCATGAATTTGCTTCTATTGCCTCCTATCCCATGAATTCTTTTGGTTGGGTCATCCATAGCCAGGCCGAGGTTGGATCATTCAATGCCCGCACGCTGGTATTAGGCAATGAGAAAAGTTTGAGTCTGTTTTGAATGCTCTTGCTGACCCAACCATGGTTCTCAGCAATGTTGATAAAGCCTTTGCCGCAGCCCAAAGGAGCAACTACCTGCAAGGCAGCAGAGTATATCCCACTAGGTAATTCATGATGGAATAACTTAGTGGGAAAAGGAGTCTATTCATCTGCCGCTAGATACAGTTAGGGTATATATTATCTTTCTTTCATTATCAGTGCCGTTGCATACAGCAGGGACACTACTCCCGCGGGTGGTTAACTAAACCTTTCACTACCCGTAAGGATTATTATACTTCTTAATTTATTACCTTTAATTCCTTATATACTTTCCTTGCTTTTCTTTCAATCTGTTCACATTTTTTCTTCCCTTTACTCTTCATTCATCTCTTTTCATCTCTTTTTATCTTCTCTTCTCTCCTCCAAGTCCATTCCCAATCTCAATACAATCGTCCAGTGGTAGCCGTTATGAAGGTCCGGCCTGGGAACGGGTCTAAACTACTGGTGATAATCAACAACACTGTTCCAAGAGTATAATATCCACTAGACTATACATATTAACTACCTCAGCGCCGGAACATAAAAGGTATTGATAACTATAGGTGTTCTTTTATGTGCGGGACAGGTGTGGGTCTGGATTCGGCAAGCCCGCGGCATCTTATTTTATGTTATTTATGCAGGTTTTAAGTTTAATATTCATTGTTTGTATTGATTTGCTTTGATGTAGTTTGTATAGATTTTGTTTTCAAACTATGCAGATCACCCTTTTCCTTTTATAAGCTTTCCTAACACAGGCTGACACGGGTCCGCAGGTCGTAAGCCTTTGAACGCTAACTTGACTACCTAAAGTAACTCAAACAATATCTAATCTACGTAACCACCCAAAAGTGACCGACTCTAAATAGCTATTCCTTAACTTAACCATTTCTTACATAAATCAATCTAGCTTGATGCAAGAGAAGAATCAGGTGCCCCAGGTTTGAAGGTTTCCACCCAGCAATGTTCCATCATCAGACTGTAAAGGCGAAGTTCACCTAGAGTGTATTGGGCTGCTTACTGCATATTGCTGCATCTAATCGTATTTGTGACTAGTGATCAGGATGTCTTACCGATCTACAAAGGTCATCATCACTTGAACAGGAATAACACATGTCAAGATCTAATTTAGTCTGTTCAAGTACCAACTAAACTTAGCTATCAGTTTGTAAATAAAAGGGAATTTTGAAGCCTGGCTAAGACTAGATTACAAAATATTACCATAGACTTCTTATTAACGGAAAGTATGTTAACTTTGGGTCAACGATTGTTGACTTTGGAAAGAAATATTAATTTTCATCAAATTTCAATATTTGCCGACACAAAGTCAATCATGGACGAAGTTTTGTTAAATAACTTAGATTGACAACAACAACTGAGTTTCAGTACATATTGAGTTTTATTGTTTTTATTTTTTAAATGTTGCTAAGTGTATTTGCTTTTATATGTTCATTCTGATATTGTATTCAAACATACACACACATCATGGACACACAATCAGTGACTTGCAAAGAATATCTCCATTCTTCTTTTAGCACTTGAACAAAAATCCTATTAAGAGGTGAACTTCCCCTTTCTGCTTAGCGTAGGCCTGTAACACTGTGTATTGTGTAAGATGCAGTGATTGGTGTGTGGAAGGTAAGGTGTGGCTCACTAGGAGAGAGAGAACAAAAGCTTGATGGCTCCCATGGTCCTGTGTCTATTCCACCCAGTCAGTTCACTTCCTTGTCATAGTTAAATCTAACCTGATCTAAGTAATGTATTCAGTACAGTTCTTAATAATTTCATGTTAGATGTTTTTATCAAAAATTTACTTAAATTAGCTTATGGCAAAGAGATATTAAAGTATTCATTAATGGGATATTGTGTGTCAAACGAAACAAGTTGAGACAAGAGAAGGTATATAGTTTTACATTTACATTTTGTTATGCATTTTTGTCCAAAATCTTTTATGTCAACAAAATTGGTATGGTCCACCATTAATGTATGTATGTATGTATATACCCAGGCACATACCCCATAGCTGGGGGTGGCCGACTCGAGAAAGTGCCCGAACTGAAACAACATGTAAAGTTCCAATTCTTAGTCTGGGGCCACTTTCACGTTCCCTCGCCCCTTTCTCTGTCTCGTCTAGTAGGTGAATTATACTAGCGGAGGAGGATTCGTAGCTACCGCCCCCTTAATTACTTCAAAATCCAATTTAGTGAAGCATGGAACATTTGATACCTGTTCTCATGAGCCAAACCCACCTGGATCTGGGCTGACCTTTGACCTAACTTGACCAAAGAAAGCATTGACAAGGGATTGAGTTGATTGTGTGCTGAATAAACCTGACAGCCACTCTCCTAACATGCAGTATTTTGTTTAACCCCTTGTATACCAGTGACGTCTCTTTAATTATATTCTAGCTATATTTAGACAATTTTGTGCAGTTCAAGAAGAATCTGTGGTAGTAAAGCGGTTTAAGTGAGATCATTAAAAGCCTATCATTTACTTGAGGCCCTTTTTAAACTGATAAAATCTTCTAAATACTGTATAGCTAGACGTCACCGGTACAAAAGGGGCTAACGCAGTATTTTCTTCAATGCAGTATTACTGAGCTTACCAATTGATGTTTACGTTTTGTTGAGGGCAGCGGTGAACCGAAGTGATGAGTGTGTTGTGGTGAAGGGATGAGCTGTGTTGGTGTGAAGGGATGAGCTGTGTGTTGTGGTGAAATGATGAGTGTGTTGTGGTGAAGGGATGAGCTGTGTGTTGTGGTGAAATGATGAGTGTGTTGTGGTGAAATGATGAGTGTGTTGTGGTGAAGGGATGAGCTGTGTGTTGTGGTGAAATGATGAGTGTGTTGTGGTGAAGGGATGAGCTGTGTGTTCGTTGTATTATAATGTATTATCAACACTGGTTATTTCGAGTTCTGATTTTGGTGTTCTTCGAGCATTTCTTTCTCATTTCATTTCTACATTGCCATAAAATATCAACCTTGACACTAGTGAGCTTTATCATTTGAGATGTAGATAGATTAACCCGTTCAGGATACGATGACGCATTTTGTTTTTATTCTATAGCAATTATTAGACGATTGTATGTAGATTAAGAAGGGTATTTGGAAGTCATATGGCTAACTGGGAGAGTGTTTACCCTTTTATTTCCCACAGATCCATCCTAAGCTGTGTCAAAACGTCTAATGATAGCCAGAATCAACTCCAAATGCGTCATGATCCTCAAGGGGTTGATAGAAGCTCAACCAGCAATTTTTTTAATTCCGCAATAATTGTGGTAACCCAGGTTCGAATCCCGGGATGATCACATGATTTAATTTAAAATGTAAAACTTGCAAATTAAAAAAACCCAATTACTGTACAGTACATTAATTTCATTGGGAGGTCGAGTGAAATTAATAAAATTAGATTATGATAAAAAGATGATGCCTCTGCAGCATATGCCAAACCTTATACAGTATTATTTCATTTTGCTTCTATATAAATTCAAATAAGTCGATAGGAATGCTCAAGGAGTTTGGATCTTCGGTATTAAACAAATTGAGGACTCGGAAAGGGCCAGAATTTTTGTTTCAGAGTGTACCCCGACTCATTTACCGTACATTGCCATTACACTCAAAAGATAACATAATGTACATTAAGTATCAACAGTTTTTTACCCCTTGTACTAATATTTTGAATCCCATTTAGGCTATTAAAAATATTTACAAAACTAGAATGTGTCTTGTGTGTGGGAGTCTCTAGCGGAGTGCAAGGTTCTCGTAAAGCCTGCTGAGAAGACTTACTCAAGTGGCCTCGACTAAGCGTTCATGAATTATTGTGTCAGGAACAAATCTACAGCCTAGCACTCCATTAAGAAAGATGGTGCTACTTCCCTTTTTCTTAATAAGCACAAAGGTTTTCTTAACTAGTTTATTGCCAATTGTTGAATGCCTGTGTTGTGTGTCCGTCAACTTGTTCACCAGGGTGCAGTATCGGCCAGCCTAGTGGAGTACTACAGGGGATCACCTGAAAAGTGCATTCTCATCTGAAGTAAAGAGTGAAACTATATTGACTTTACCTTACCAAACGGGTTACTAACAATCTTTCTTTTCTTCGTATGTTGATTCAATAAACACTACTCCAAAGAGCAGGTGTATAGAATGAACATCGTTCGCCGAAAGGAAGAAAGTATATTGTTTGTCAACACGATTATTGAGCCAAAGTCAATAAATAATCTACTTTTAATTTCTGTCGAGAACGCGCCTCTCTGCTGCTCCACTTGGAGTATTCCACTGGGCTGGCTGAACTGTCATCTTGTATCTTTGTTGGCCATCGGAGCATTGTAGTGTACAGAAACATGTATATACACCCACTAACAGTTCTGCCTATTACACAGCTAATTATGTTAATTAAATTATTGCTATTTATGATTATATATTGTATACATTTTAAAGATTGAGTGATCCATATGAAGTACGGTTTCAGTCGCAAAGTACAGTATGTCGATAGCAATCACAATATACTAACTTAACAAACTTAACCTACGTATACATGACGTTATTTTATGTTGTTGTACTTGTGAATTGCTATGCTCATATGAAAGTAAAATAGCATGGTCAGAATTACCTCTGTAACAGGCGGGAGTGTCGGCGGCTGTACAATTGTAAATACAGTGTTCAACTTGTGTACATAGAGAAGTACAATATTTGGAAGGGGTTTGGGTTCACGGCAGGTTCGAGACTTCATCTGGTTGGTGTCTCGCTGCTTCACGAACTTTAATATTTTGCATGCGTGTATTAGTGGTGCAAATACGTAAAAGAGTCTTGTATTTTGCAATAAGAGCAAACAGTTTGGTACAGGGGTTCTTTAGATGCTTCAGAACTTATCCAGACTAGGTATTGAATCTTAAAGTATCTTCTGTTAACGTGCATCTAGTTAATCCTTGTACCAAACTCGATGTTTTTATCTTAACATGCAAGTCTTTCACTTGGCTGCATGTTGAGGGCAGTTTAAGCATAATGCTGTGTATTTGATTAGTATTGCACTTTGTGGCAACAAACGTGGAATTTGGCATAGTCATTTTGTAGATGTTATAGAACACTTTCAAATAGAGAACCAAATTGCCTGCTTGGCTGCCTAATTCAGAAGACATTCAAGATGCCTTCTGGCATTCTGCTGTTTATTTCAAAGACTTCGTAAGATGGCATCAGTAATTTTTACTCCCAGAAAAAAAAAAATAAGATTATAATATCGAAAGAACTGCTGTAACAAAGCCCATGTATTTTCAACAAGTGCAAGATTGATCAGATGTGTATGCACCTGAACTGCCTCGCCATATTAACAACTGAAGCAGAAAACCAATAAACCCTTGGCCATACACACGCACACACGTCTGCAGGTCTCTCTTTATAGAAGGAGGTTTTTGTGTAAGGCTCAGTCGGCCGTATAGATTAAGATATTTTTATAATTTCGATGATCGTGTGAATGTTTTGTGAATCCTCGCGACGCAGGTTTCTCGTTTTTTAGGCCTTTTGCCGTTTTCCCGATGCAACACATATCTCATTTATTAGCGTTGAGTCTTAACACATTACGAGCGGGTGGGTCGGTAACTTCTATTACCCGCCATGCGGGTGGTTTTACCCTAAATGGGGTTGTTTCCGTGCTCTTTTTCATGCATAAACAAGACCCAGAGCATAATACAAGTATCTATCCCTGAAAGGGCGTAAACAGAGCTTTCCAATGACACCCGAACCATCCTTCTACGACCACTGGTTCTCTTGCAACAATTGTGCAACACGAGTGCAAAAACCCTAAAATAAGGTAATTTCCTTACATAATTCTCTGTGTAGCGAGTGAGAGAGGGTGGAGGAGGGTGTAATAAATTTCAGTCGACCCACGGCGGTGGTGGCGAGCGGTCAGGCGGGAATCTATGCTCCTCGCACCGCTCAGCTCTCTCTCAGAGCACATTACGTGCTCAAAATTGCACTCGACATCTGTCGAGGCCCGCATATGGGCACGTTTTCTTGAACTCGACATATGTTGCGCGCCGATGGTTAAGGGTTAATGTAGGCCATTAAGTCAAACAAACTAACACACATTGACAAAGAGGTGTCTTTCTCAACTCAATGAAAACCGCGTAGTCTCTCACGCACCACCCAAAGGAGTGAACCATGTACCACATGATCAACAGACAAACTTGGTAGCCATTTCATCTGTTGGGAGAGGGGTATCCTGACCCGGATTCGAACCCACTCTCTCCTGATAGTTTGGGAGAGTTGGGCACAGTATTCACTCGACCACGAACGGATCCGCTAATGGTCGAGTGGATATAGTGCCCAACTCTCCCAAAATATCTGGAGAGAGTGAGTTCGAATCCTGGTCAAGATACCCCTCTCCCAATCTTTCCGACATTATCATTAGCAATTACACCTCATGACCAGTGTGGTGTAGTGGCTAGCACATTCGCCTGTTGACTGTCCAACATTTAATCCGTGCGAGACATTTTTCATAATCGGAATTTCTTGCTTCTTGGGAGGTCTAGTTTTAACAAAAGTAAGATATCAAAGAAAGAGTTACTCTAGGCAACTTCTTAGGCTTTCAATTACAACATATTATTCGGTCAACTTGAATTCGGTGTTTCGCAACTTTTTCTCAAGTTGTCAATATATTTCAAAATGTTATAATTTGTTTTAACATTGCTCACACAACATTAAGCAAGACACTCTGAATACACTCTTTCATTTTTTTTTTTTTTTTTTTTTTTTTTATTTATTTTTTTTTTTTTTGGCATAGTAATCCATCTATTTATATACTCTGGCACATACCCCTTTTTTAGTGTTATTATTTTTCTTTTTTAGCTGGGGGTGTTAAGAAAAGAGACAAAAGGCAAAGCTACCTGAAACAAGTGTCTCTCCCCAAAGTTGAAAGAGCAAAAAAAAAAAAAAAAAAAAAAAATCCCCATAATGACTTGAGGCAATAAGAAGCTGGATGAGGTAAGCTTCATGCTTACAGCCAGGTAAGAGTAATTTGTTTATATGTTGTGTTATACTTAAATGTTAGCGTTATTATATTTTCATTTTCAATATGCTTTTTGGAATACCTTTAATTGGGTAACTGAAATATCAAGGTTTTCTTATATTTTCCTTTCACTTGACTTAGTATTTCAGTCTAATTTAATGGGCCTTGTTTTTTTTAAAATTACATTGAATACGTAATGAGCTTAATATATTATTTACCTTTACAGAACTTACTTAGAATAGCATAAGCTGAATTGGACCTTGGCGTATTTTTAGGAGTATCTGTTTTATTTATTTTCATTTGTTGATATAACATAACTTGTATTTGTTTTACCTAGTCAAAATGGCTATTATACTGTACTTATATACACTTGTATTTCATTATTGAATTATTTATAAACCTTTAAAGCCAAAAGTACTGATAAATACTTAGTTAAGTTGTTTACAGTATGTCCTGAACAAAAGACTTGAAGATTCTCCATTGCATCCCCCTTCTCCACACTTTAGCAGACCGCCTCTCTCTCTCCACCCTATCAATCAACACACTGAACAACCATGGCGACATCACACGGTTCACTAATATCTGTAGGTGGCTTTGTTGACTCCCAGGATTTTGAAAGTTATACAGATTTTTTTTTTTTTTCCCAGAAAATTTTGCGATGACCAAGATACTCAACAACCATGGAGACAGCACACGCACAGCATTGGTATATTTATGTGACTATTGACTTACAGGTTTTTGTAATTGATGCAGGTTACTTTTTTGTAATATTGTTATCCAGAATATCTCATCCATCAACAAACTCAACAACCATGGAGACATCACTTGTGTCAATAATTTCCTGAAGTGGCATTTTTTAACTACCAGGTTTTTGTAATGTATGCAGGAAGATTCATTTTCCCTGATCTGTGAATAGTCTCAACAACCATGGAGACATCACACACATCATTGATTTATCTGTGACTGAAGGCGGTGTCACATGAGCGATTTTTCTGTTAATATATATGATCTTCAAAATTTAAGTTTCCTAAGAATTGAACTACCTAACATCATCTACCTTCGATCTAGTTTCCGATTCCTATGCGAAAGAGCCTGCTCATCGAAAATTGCCAGAAAGAACGCTCGTGTTGACACCACCTTTAGTTTACTCACAGGCATTTGTAATTTACGTTGAAGGATATGTTTTTATTAATGTTGTACAGACGCTCTCCCTCATCCACGAACCAGCTCAACAACCATGGAGACATCACATACATCATTGGTTTATCGACGTGACTTAATTTACTCACAGGCTTTTGTAATTTACACTGAAGGATATGTTTTTTTTATTATTGTTGTGCAGAAACTCTACCTTATCCTCGAAGCAACTCAACAACCATGGAGACATTACACACGTCATTGGTTTATCGACGTGACTTAGTTTACTCGCAGGCTTTTGTAATTTGCGCTGAAGGTTATGTTTTTTATTATTGTTGTGCAGAAACTCTACCTTATCCTCTAAGCAACTCAACAACCATGGAGGCATCACACGCATCATTGGTTTATCAACGTGGCTTAGTTTAACCACAGGCTTTTGTAATTTATGCGGAAGGATATGTTTTTTTTATTACTGTTGTACAGAAGCTCCCCCTCGTCACCCCTAGTTAACCTCTTCAGAATTCGATGGTGTGTTTCTTCAGTATATTCTGGTTATTAGTAGACGATTTCATGCAGTTTAGGAATGATCTCACTGAATCAATGGGTAATAACTATCTAAATTAACCCTCCGACTTCCAAAATTTCTTCCTAACCTTAGTAAAATTATCTAATGATAGCTAGAATAAAAGGAAGAAACGCGTCCTTGAATACTAAGAGAGTTAAAATAATAATTACTAAGTCTACTATCACAGCCTTCATATGTACTGTACAATTTTATGCCCAGGCTTTCGCAAGACACTTATTTGTTCTTGAAATGCGAATGTTATGGTGTGCGAGATTCTCATGTCTAGATATGATACACAAAACTTAACCTAAAGTTTCTTTATGATATTGTGAATGATTAGATAGATCAAGGTTGGTTAGGTAGGTGTCTGCTCCTAAATCTGAAATAAAATGCTCGCATGATATTATTTACATATTTCATTAACATGTAAGTTAATTGTGAAAGACTTGAGTACAAAATACGTAGATTTGAGCTATGACAGTAAACTTAATAATTACCAAACTAATATTTCCCAAATATAAAAAATCACATCAAATGAAAAGTAGAAACAAGACTGGTACCCTGGTTCCAGATTTGGCCTCTTTGCCATGTTGCATAACTTGTTTGTACATAACCATCAGAAATATATATATCTATAAATACCTATACATATTGTCTGTAGATAGCGTGTGTGACGTGTAGCCTGAAATCAAAACAAAAAAAGATTATTACTATTATAATTGTGTGTGTGTGTAGTTCCGTCTCGATACACTGCCATGTACACCTTTTAGCGGTTCGCACACACATACACCGAGCAGTTCCGTGTGCGTTTTGGGGGCGTGTAGGTGGTTTGGACGACTCGGTTATCCCAGACGATTGGCCACTCATTTCCAATCCCATCTCATAGACGATGCATAATATAACTAATCCTACCATGCCTAATCTATAAGTATCATAATTTAACTAATCCTACTACTCCTAACTAATTAATGACATCATAATAAGGGTGAAATGTGCTGGTGGCTAATCGTCCGGGGTAGCGAATCGTCGTAGTCTCCCGGCCTCTCTTAAGTGACTGAAAACGAGGTATGGTTTAGCCCTTTGACTGCGATTAACTAAACAAAATCGTCTAACATTAGCCAAGATACAGAATAATTTGATGACATTACATTGGCAGGAATTAGTATGGGCCATTTTCACTCCCTTGCCTATCAGAGTTAATTTCTAAGCTGCATAAAATCGTCTCATGTGAGCTAGAATAAACCATAATCGTATTGAAAGGGTTAATTAATTAGCGAAATGTCAGGTTATGAGATACGTATTTAGTGGAGCCATTATTTTGATTATTATTATTATTATTATTATTATTATTATTTTTATAATTATTATTATTATTATTATTATTATTATTATTATTATTATTATTATTATTTGTTTGTCGCCCAAGGAGATCGTAAAGATTATATCAAACTTATTCTGATGATAGAGGGATTTATAATAAGCTTTCGTCTTTTATTGTTGTTTTTATTATATTTGTCCTCTCCTTAATATGAAACTGAGAGATTTAATATGTGAGGATGCGTCATATTGCACCCTCATACTTCATCATACCCTCATTCACTCCCTCATATTTAGTTACTCTCATATCATAACCTCATACTTGCTAATCATTCACATCCATCCTCACAAACTCATAACTACAATTACTCCCTCATACTCCTATTCAATCCCTTTTATGCCAACTCATACTTAGTTACTCCCTCATATTCTATACCCTCACACTTTCACTCATACTCAACTTCACAATTCATGCTTAAGGGGAGATAGGTCGTTTTTCTAGTCCCGCTACTCCCTCATGTTTAGCCCCATTATTTTTCATATTTGTAGACGTTCGGCCCATTAGTTTGGCGATTTTAAGCCTTTTTCGCCCCATTTCTGCGTCAATTTTAAGACTTTTTGTCATTTAGGTGTCGTTTTTTTTTCCTGGCGAGCGATAGTTCATCATGTTTATTAATTAATTCAATTAGCTTAGTGAAGCCAGTTGCATAATTTAATTTACACCATATCTTATTACAGTACATTCATTAGTTTCATTTATTTCATTCGTTAGTTATATTAAAATGTAAAACTTGCAAACTAAACAAACCAAAATTGGGACAAGGACAATATAAAGTCAAATTAAATTATCAAAATCGCTATGTGGAAACAACGCTTACTAAAATGAAAATTATTAAATAAAAGAACACAATCCACCACATAGGGTGTACATCACTACATGAGCAAGTTAATCTGTTTCCCAAGCAAACCAATCGCACATATAACAACGCACTATCGTCACGTTAAAGGAAGTAGTCAAGTTTGGGAAGTCCGGGACGTTCTGGCAAATTTTACTAAACTCTGCATGAATAAAGAAACTACATGTTAAATGTCAAAATATTATTTAAAATCAAATTTGCAACATGACAAGACATTAACAATAGTAAGTAAATAGTAATAGTAAGTTAATTGGTGGGTTGGTGATAAAATGAAATCATGAACATTTATTCTTGTGATCTCTTTGGGGACTTTTTAATACAGATAACGAAAAATTTATCTGGAATACATAAAAAAATAAAAATAATAATAAATAGGCCTACATAGAACAGAAGTCAAAACAGCATTCGTGTCTCTATTCGTGCCCATATTATTTTGCCAACTTGGAGTATCTTTTCCGAAACACGAATGGAGTAAATTGAGCTTCTGAAAGTTCTGTTGGTGCGTGTGAGTTTTGCATCAGTGTATAAGACAATTTTGACCGCGACCGATTGTTTGAGGACCTCGCCTGGCAGGATTATTAACCCGTTCTGTGCCGGCGACGTCTTTTCAATTATATTCTTGCTATATTTAGACTTTTTTTTGCAGTTTAAGAAGAATCTGTGGTAGTAATAAGGGTTAAGGGAGATTGTTCAAGGCCTGGTAATTGCTAAAGGCCCCTTTTGAAACGGAATAAACTCGTCTTATGGTAGCCGGAATATTGTTAAAAGGACGTCGCTGGTACAGAAGGGGTTAAGTGGTGGTGAAAAGGTGTTGTAGAATATGTTAATTCTCAAAACTATTTGGTGACTCGCTACGGAGACTCTGACTCTGAAACATTCTTCATATGTTATTGCTCGTGTGACACCGTGCTTTAGGAACCTGCTGCTGATCATGATGACACGGGACTGGAGTTCTCGAAAAGAGGCTTCAGTCCTGACGTTCTTCTTGACTTACAGTGCAATAGGGTTGATAGCCTCTGAAGTTCTATTTTAACTTACTGTTAATAATACAGTTAGAAGTTAACTACAAGCAGGAATAATAAAGGAAATAGGGGGGTATTATAAAATGCTTTCTATCTCTGTCTGAATTATTAGGCTCAATTGTTGCCGTTCATGATACATTCTTCCTTAGCTAGCGATACCTTAACTGTACATCTAAATCAGGAATGACTTTAGCTTACTTAGTTGTAAATTTATCGATAGCGTTCCCGTTCAAAGTACCGTTATGCATCCTCAAAATAAAAATTAATCATAAATTTTCCCTGGTTACCCCCCGTATAGGAAGGAGTAAGTACATTGAGAGGACTGGATTTTTCGCCATCTTCAACATTTCGCCAAACTTATGGTGTATATTACTTCTATGTGAAAAACTCAATGATAAACGGAGTAGATTATGAAAAGTCTGATTATGTGAATGTTAGGATTAGGTAGCTTAGATTAGAATAGCCTTTTAAGTTAGATTAGAAAAGTGGCGAAATGTGGGAAGTGGCGAAGTCTCTCGGCTTCCAGTAGAGTTAGGATGTCAACACCAGGATATGTTCGCACACTTCCTACCAATCAAACTCCATCAACTCCACCCGTATGAGCACTTTCTAGTCAAAATCGCCACACTCCGAAGCGGCCACAACCAGAGCGGATAGTCTCCTAACTTATCCTTGCTAACTTTAACCTATATATGTATGTATATACACAGGCACACACCCCATAGCTGGGGGTGGCCGACTCAAAACAGAGCCCGAACAGGGACAACACAACACAACACAACATAAAAAAACAAAATATGAATTCAGACACATCTAGGTTACCCAGGAGAAGACCCAGAGATCAAAGATCACTAGGGACCTCCAACATTTCCCCGGCCCCAGACCTCCCGGAGAGGTTTCGGTCTCAGCAGGCAGACCACAATGCCCGCCCACCTCACATCCAGGTATGACCCTTCATATACTGTATACCGGCTCCCCGGGCCACCTAACTAGAGCTAATTTTACCTAACCAAACCTAACCCCCCCTAACTTAAACCAACTTAAGAAAGCCTGGCTTAACCTAACCTGGGCTGCTTAGGATTGTAGCCGTTTGGGCTGTGGCCGTTTAGGAGTGTGGCCGCTTTGACTCGCTTGCATATGAATAGTCAACTTGACAACCACTTTACTCCAAAATAGACCAAGATAGTCTATAATAGTTCTGCTAACTTCCTGAGAGGCAGATAATCAAATAGACTTGCAATCTGGAGAGGGTGTAAGGATTGACTTAAGGGAGTTGATTGCACTGTATCAAGTGGCTGCTGCAGTACAGTCGGCTTAATAAGTGATGTCTCGGCACCAAGTATATGTTGTTCTATAATTTACATCAGCCATATCTAAACAGGATTTCTAAATTTCGAGTGAGATATACCAACATGTTCCTACACTTATCCACCCTATGCAACTATAATTTGCATCAGCCATATCTAAACAGGCTGTCTTAATTTCGAGTGAGGTATACCAACATGTTCCTACACTTACCCACCCTATGCAGCATCGGACAGACATTAATACAGCACAGAGCGAGGCAAACGTAATGACAGCCGAGACATGACTTATTAGCGCCACCGTACATTCAAGGTATAAAGACTGTTAACCCCTTCAAGATTGTGCCGCATTTTGACAGTTTATTCTGGCTATCATTATACGATTTTATGCAGCTTAGGCAGCATCTGTGGTAGTTGATAGGGAAAAGACTATCTCACTGAACCCTCTGACTTCCATATATTCTTCCTTATCTGATGAAAATCGTCTAATAGCCAGAAATCAGAAAAGAAAATGTGTCAACTTATCTTGAAAGGGTTACTATTTTGTGCTCATTTGTAGCAGATAATAATACACATACAAATGTATAGTTAAAATATGTGCTAGGTTGTGCTGTCCTGAAACCGTGGACTGAGAATGTTTGTCAATATCTAAAAGTTATCCTTGTGGATTAGTTTGTTTTGTAACGTTTTATGCATTCAATAATAAGTCATACATGTTATTCAATGTAAATATCCATAAAGCCATCTCAAAGGATATACGTGTTTAATGCAAAACATTACATTGTGTCATATTTGCTACAGCTGAGCATATTATATATTATACAGTTTGGGGGTTTTGTTTTTAGTGTGAGTGTTCCTTAAGGGGGATTTACACGAGCCGTTTTTTCGTCAATTTTCGATAAGCAATTTTGTCCTCGTACTAGTTTTTGGTATATCGCAGTGGAATTGACAACTAGACTGAACGTATATGGTTTTAAGAGCCTGATATAATATATATACTAAATTATAATGATGTAAGACCACAATTTCTGGAAAAAGCGCTCGTGTGACACCGGCTTTATGACGCATTTAAAACAAGCGGTATTGTCCGCATCTTGTATCAGCAATTATTATCTGGCAGCCTATGAAATTATTATGCTTTTATGATATATACAGTATATATATATATTTTTTTTAGGAAATTATAATTTACCTTCATTATACAGTAAACTACCAGTGCAAAAGATTCTCTAAATGTTCCAAAGTAGATTTCCTGATCAAAAGAACATTAATCTACATTTAATTTAGTTGTTGATACCAATGCAAAATAGTTTACAATGTTTGCCAGATTATAGATACGGATTAAATGAATTATAACGTACTTTCAATTAAGTTGCCGAGATAGTCTCAAAATATCGCCAGAATTACGTTGCGAATCAAAAGTTGCTGGACAAAAAAAATCTCGTGTATTTCCCCCTATAGAGAGCGCCGCTACCATCGACCAACACACATCTCTCTCGTTTAGCTTAGTAAGGTTTTCTACATAATAATAATAATAATTAATAATAAATAATACTGATCTTCGAGGTATATTTGTGTGGTGCAAGTTTGTGTGGAGTTTCGTTTTCATTTGATAGCTATGGATTGGTTTGTCTGCGCATCGATTGTTTTTTTTACTGTAGTTAGCCCTTTTAGTACGATGGCGCCGTTTTCTATGTTGGTTTTGGCTGGCATTAGACGGATTTATTCAGTTTGGGAGGGACTCAGAGGGTCAATTGATATAGTATTTACCCCTTCGATGTTTACTGATCCTAAGCTTATTAAAATCGTCTAATTTTAGCCTGAATATATGGAAGGAAAGCGTCACCGTATTCTGAAAAGGGATACAGAGAAGCATAGTTTCTAAAGTTAAGGTTCTCAAAGTTGACCACGCTCTGACAATTGTGTGTTCGAATGTAACAATAACGATTCAAATGCTACAAACGTTACAAATGTTACAGACAATACAAACGTTACAAATGATTCAAATGATACAAATGTTAGATGATACAAACGTTACAAATTATTCAAACGATACAAATGTTACAAATTATACAAACGATACAAATGTTACAAGCGATTCAAACAATACAAATGATACAAATTTTACACACGATTCAAATGATACACACGATACAAATGACCCTTTTAGGATATGAGGAGGCATTTAAGTTTTATCCTCTGGCTATTATTAGACGATTTTATTCAGATTAGGAAGGGTGTAAGGAAATCAGAGGGTTGATTGAGATAGTCTTTACCCTTTAATTCCTATAGATCTTGCCTAAACAGTATAAAATCGTCTACAGTTATTTTCAGGAATCATTTGTGTTACATTTGATCGCATCAGTTGATTTGTGTTTGCTGTGTTATATTTGATCGCATATTTCGAACACCGAATTTTGAGAGTGGCTAGGCGAGTGTTATTATCCCCTTGAGGAGTACGACGCGCTGTTGACACCATATTCTGGCTATTACTAGACAATTTTATTCAGTTTAAGAAGAACCTGCGGGAGCTAGAGAGATAACTGAGAACATGTATACCCCTCGGATTCCTAACGATCCTTCCTCAGCTTCATAAAATCGCCCAATGATAGCCAGATTAAACTGTCAAAACGCGTTCTAATTGACCACTTGCGAGTTTCAGGCTATAAGGAAGTTGGATTTGTTTACATTGATATTTAGCAGAATTACCAGCTAAAATGCGGGCGTATTACATACCGTATAATATATAAATACATACAACTAAATTCAACATACGTTTTATCCACAAGACATCTACTTTATTATTGTATTTCTGTGTAATACCGATGTTTCAGGCTATAAGGAAGTTGGAGCCGTAAACATCGATATTAAACAAAAATGCAATGATAATGTAGGTCTCTGATGGATAAAAAGTATGTTGAATTGCGTTTTATGTATTTATGAATGTACTACGACCGTATTTTAGCTGGTAATTCTGCTAAATATCGATGTATACAGCTCCAACTTCCCTATAGCCTGAAACTCGCAGGTGGTCAATGGTCAAGGGGTTATCATTGAAGTGTTTGGACCGCTGTTATAATATAAAGTTACGACAAGACTCCTTTAAGGGGGCCCACCTCGCTTTTTTTCTCTTTATCTCCCTCTCTCTTTGGCTTGTATCTATTCGGCCCCATTCAGCCTACTGTTTGAAGACGTTTACCCCCATCCAGGTGTCAATATTTTCCTGGCGAGCGGTAGCGAGCCAATATATATATATATATATATATATATTTTTTTTTTTTTTTTTTTTTTTTTTACAGCAAGCTAAATTTGTACATTTTTCGATAGAAAAACTTCTCCGACGAAGCCGGATTTCTCCATACAATGCTGGCTCGCTATCGCTCGCCAGGAAGAAATCAACACCTGGATGGGGATAAACGTCTTAAAAGAGGTGGCTGAATGGGGCCGAATGGATTCAAGCCGGGGAAAGAGAGAAAAAGAGAGCAATAAAAAAAGCCGGTGACCCCCCTTAAATAAAGTTACGACAAGACTCCTTTAATATTACCTGTTGTAAGTAATTGACTCTTTATGATTATGTCTGACAATCTGGAAATAAAAGGAATTTCTGAATAATGTAGAGTTTTATGAGCCTTGTTTTCTGTTGTCATGTCCCTATTCGGGCTCTGTCTTGAGTCAGAAAAAAGTGGGGATTGGGCCTGACTATATACCTACATACATACAGTACGTGTAATAATAGAGTCCTTTCTATTGCCCGTATTTTCCTTGGCTTTCCCCTCTATTTCCGTATTCCTGTATTTTTGTATTTCCGTATTCCTGTGTTCCCGTATTCTTGTATATTTGTATTTTTGTATTCCCGTATTCCTGTATATTTGTATTCCTGTATTCCCGTATCCCTGTATTCCCGTTCCCGTATTCCTGGGTCAATATGCATTTTAGGTCACGTATGTATTTTTTGTATTATAATCCTTTTTCTCATCAGTTCCTTCATTGATTAGTATGTTTTAAGGTATTTTTCCTTCTGCAAATTCATTTTACCCATTATAAAACATGCCCCACCGAAAACCATATTTTGTCATAACCCTAACCTAACAACCTAACCTAAGCTGGTGGCTGCCGCCCCCAGATCCCCGCTGGGTTTGAATTTATATAGAAGATGACAAAATACTAAAAATACGGTGTATAAGTGAAAAATATTAGTTCTCCACTAATCCAAGATGGCCGCCATTTTTCCTTCCACCCTTATTTAACCCACATAGTCTAAGGAAAAATAATTTAATTTGCAGCGGTAGATACGTATATTGCGGTGACTAATACTATAAGAGAAAGCTATAGAAAACACTTAGATAATTATATCCCATACGTGACCTAAAATGCATATTGTCGTATTCCTATACTCCCGTATTCCCGTATTCCTGTATTCCCGTCTCTTTCCGTGTATGTCTCTCCGTCGTCGCACTCCTTGTTTCGCCGACATTCTTACGTAATCCCTCTTCTATTGACGGGCCAATAGAAAAGAAAAGGGATTCCGTGTCTTTTCTTCATCAAATTCGTTTACTCATATTTAAACTCTTTTTCTGTTCCGATTTTTCTTCTAATTAAATGTCATACGGTCCCTGTTGCCTGGCGCTAGGAGTTCATAAATGTTATGTTCATAGACATAGACAATTTTTGCACTTGGCGGGTGACTTTCGATTTTAGAGTTTTCAAGGGTAGGCTATATCTGGATTCGTCACGTCGTTGCGATTCAAACGGTATATGGATTTTTTAATGTTTACAATTAAGGCCCAATAGGCCTATTTTAAAGTTTAAAACCCCCATAGACGAGTTATTTATGAACGGATTTTGTTTAAATTTATACCATAAGTACACTTTGGCACGCTGAATCAAATGGCGCAAACAGAATTAAAATCGGACCATTAGTTTAGGATTTTGATTTTGACAGGGCCTTCCTGGAGGGCCCAGGGGACCGTTTTTTTGGACTTTAAAAGTCCTCTGTAGCCCAAACTATAAGTCCTAGGGAATTCTACGTGGTGCCATTCGATTTTTCTTTGCCGAGCTGCTTCTAGACATGGTCTTAGATTTCATTTTCGCCCAGCCATTCGCCCAGAATCGAAAATCAAATCTCAAAAAACCCAGGGAAATCGGTGATTTTGGTCGAATTTTGACTTGTCAATATTATTACATATTTGGATTCGTCTCGCCGTTGCGGATTGAACGGTATAATTATTTTTTTTTTTGACCTATTTTTAGGCCCCCTAGGCCTATTTTAAAGTTTAAAAACTCCATAGACGAGTTATTTATGAACGGATTTTGTTTAAATTTGTACCATAAGTACACTTTGGCAAGCTGAATCGAATAGCGCAAACAGAATTAAAATCGGACCATTAGTTTAGGATTTCGATTTTGACAGGGCCTTCCTGGAGGGCCCAGGGACCGTTTTTTGGACTTTAAAAGTCCTCTGTAGCCCAAACTATAAGTCCTAGGGAATTCTACTTGGTGCCATTCGATTTTTCTTTGCCGAGCTGCTTCTAGACATGGTCTTAGATTTCATTTTCGCCCAGCCATTCGCCCAGAATCGAAAATCAAATCTCAAAAAACCTTGGGTTTAAGCCCAGGGAAATCGGTGATTTTGGTCGAATTTTGACTTGTCAATATTATTACATATTTGGATTCGTCTCGCCGTTGCGGATTGAACGGTATAATTATTTTTAAATTTTGACCTATTTTTAGGCCCCCTAGGCCTATTTTAAATATTAGAAACTCCATAGACGAGTTATTTTGAACGGATTGTGTTTAAATTTATACCATAAGTACACTTTGGCAAGCTGAATCGAATGGCGCAAACATAATTAAAATCGGACCATTAGTTTAGGATTTCGATTTTGACAGGGCCTTCCTGGAGGGCCCAGGGGACCGTTTTTTGGACATTAAAAGTCCTCTGTAGCCCAAACTATACGTCCTAGGGAATTCTACGTGGTGCCATTCGATTTTTCTCGCCGAGCTGCTTCTACACATGGTCTTGGATTTCATTTTCGCCCAGCCATTCGCCCAGAATCGAAAACAAAATCTAAAAAAAACTTGGGTTTAAGCCCAGGGAAATCGGTGATTTTGGTCGAATTTTGACTTGTCAATATTATTACATATTTGGATTCGTCTCGCCGTTGCGGATTGAACGGTATAATTATTGTTTAATTTTGACCTATTTTTAGGCCCCCTAGGCCTATTTTAAATATTAGAAACTCCATAGACAAGTTATTTATGAACGGATTTTGTTTAAATTTATACCATAAGTACACTTTGGCAAGCTGAATCGAATGGCGCAAACAGAATTAAAATCGGACCATTAGTTTAGGATTTCGATTTTGACAGGGCCTTCCTGGAGGGCCCAGGGGACCGTTTTTTGGACTTTAAAATTCCTCTGTAGCCCAAACTATAAGTCCTAGGGAATTCTACTTGGTGCCATTCGATTTTTCTTGCCAGCTGCTTCTAGACATGGTCTTAGATTTCATTTTCGCCAAGCCATTCGCCCAGAATCTAAAACAAAATCTAATAAAAACTTGGGTTTAAGCCCAGGGAAATCGGTGATTTTGGTCGAATTTTGACTTGTCAATATTATTACATATTTGGATTCGTCTCGCCGTTGCGGATTGAACGGTATAATTATTTTTAAATTTTGACCTATTTTTAGGCCCCATAAGGCTATTTTAAAGCTTAAAAACTCCATAGACGAGTTATTTATGAACGGATTTTGTTTAAATTTATACCATAAGTACACTTTGGCAAGCTGAATCGAATGGCGCAAACATAATTAAAATCGGACCATTAGTTTAGGATTTCGATTTTGACAAGGCCTTCCTGGAGGGCCCAGGGGACCGTTTTTTGGACTTTAAAATTCCTCTGTAGCCCAAACTATAAGTCCTAGGGAATTCTACGTGGTGCCATTCGATTTTTCTCGCCGAGCTGCTTCTAGACATGGTCTTAGATTTCATTTTCGCCCAGCCATTCGCCCAGAATCGAAAACAAAATCTAAAAAAAACTTGGGTGATTCGGTCCAGGCAAATCGGTGATTTTGGTCGAATTTTGACTTGTCAATATTATTACATATTTGGATTCGTCTCGCCGTTGCGGATTGAACGGTATAATTATTTTTTAATTTTGACCTATTTTTAGGCCCCCTAGGCCTATTTTAAAGTTTAAAAACTCCATAGACGAGTTATTTATGAACGGATTTTGTTTAAATTTGTAGCATAAGTACACTTTGGCAAGCTGAATCGAATAGCGCAAACAGAATTAAAATCGGACCATTAGTTTAGGATTTCGATTTTGACAGGGCCTTCCTGGAGGGCCCAGGGGACCGTTTTTTGGACATTAAAAGTCCTCTGTAGCCCAAACTATACATCCTAGGGAATTCTACGTGGTGCCATTCGATTTTTCTCGTCGAGCTGCTTCTAGACATGGTCTTAGATTTCATTTTCGCCCAGCCATTCGCCCAGAATCGAAAAAAAGATCTAAAAAAAACTTGGGATTAAGCCCAGGGAAATCGGTAATTTTGGTCGAATTTTGACTTGTCAATATTATTACATATTTGGATTCGTCTCGCCGTTGCGGATTGAACGGTATAATTATTTTTAAATTTTGACCTATTTTTAGGCCCCCTAGGCCTATTTTAAAGTTTAAAAACTCCATAGACGAGTTA